>CP094637.1:22636137-22688510 GCA_023657505.1 Camelina hispida | reverse complement strand
ACGTTTAGGGGTTAGGGTTAGGGTTAGGGTTAGGGTTAGAGATGTATGTTTCATATTTTCCAATATTATGGGTTTTTAATATAACAGTTTGGTTTTGGTTATATTGTGTTTGGTTTAAGGTGGTAATTTGGATATACTAATATGATAACCATTTTTCAAATTTTAAAAAAAATTTTGAAATTACTTTTCGGTTATTTCCGGTTATGTGTCGGTTAGACGACTATATAACCATAATATAACCCAAATGTTATCAAATTAGGTCGATTAACTTATATAACCGATAGCAAGCCGAATATAACCGTAATTAACCGAAAATAATGGAAAAATTAGTTTCCGGTTTGTTTCGGTTTGGTCGGTTATTTAGTCATTCTAATTTGAGGGTTGGCTGAGTTATGGTAACGTTATGGCTGAGTTATCGTTTACGGTCTATTAATTTATTATATACCTTCTCGAGAAGACAAAAAGTGTTGTTGGAGAGACACAAACAATAATTATGTTTACGTTTAAGAACCACACGCGTAATAAGTTAGATTTTAGCGATTTTTATTTAAAAGAATTTAAAATTTGAATTTGAATTAAATTTTTTTTTTTTTTAATAAAAGTATTTCTCAAACATTTGACTGATACGGCTGAGTTGTCGACATAAACGACTTATGAAATATTTGTAAATTAAAATCATTATAACTCAAAATTAAAATATAGAATGAAAAAAGGAATATGACAATCACTATAAGCAATGAAAAGTAATAATTATAGACAAAGATTGATTTTTACACATTCTCACCAAGGATGTGAACACATACAACACATGACGTTTAGGGGTTAGGGTTAGGGTTAGGGTTAGGGTTAGAGATGTATGTTTCATATTTTCCAATATTATGGTTTTTAATATAACAGTTTGGTTTTGGTTATATTGTGTTTGGTTTAAGGTGGTAATTTGGATATACTAATATGATAACCATTTTTCAAATTTTAAAAAAAATTTTGAAATTACTTTTCGGTTATTTCCGGTTATGTGTCGGTTAGACGACTATATAACCATAATATAACCCAAATGTTATCCAAATTAGGTCGATTAACTTAATATAACGATAGCAAGCCGAATATAACCGTAATTAACCGAAAATAATGGAAAAATTAGTTTCCGGTTTGTTTCGGTTTGGTCGGTTATTTAGTCATTCTAATTTGAGGGTTGGCTGAGTTATGGTAACGTTATGGCTGAGTTATCGTTTACGGTCTTCTCAATAATATGAAGATATGAAAACGTATTCTTCTTTCTTTCTTGGGTCTTTTGTTCTGTCAGATTACTAATAAGTATTAAAACGTCTCTTGGTATTACAAAAAGTGTTAGGGAAGCGTGAAAAATCACTAATTCTGTGCCTGCTCAAATCCACACGCATAATAAATTCATAAAGTGAGCTTTTTATCACAAGATATTATTGCAAATAATTAAATAATTATTATTCGAATTTCGAATTTTATTTTTCTTAAAGTATTAAAACGTCTCTCGATATTATTAAAACGTTTCACGCATTTTTATTTTTGTAAAAGTATTTGTCCAACAATTTAAATTAAAATTATTATAACTCAAATCTAAATTTAAAATAATTATTCAAAGTGTTACGGTAAAGTGATGTCTGAGTTATTCTATATTGTGGTTGACTTATTGAACTTAATGATTGAGTTATGATTCTGTGAAGGCTGAGATATCGTAATAACGACTGATTCCCTTCCCTTATATTAATATTCAAGTACTAACAAAACACAAAATCATAGTTCGTAGTTCATAGTTCATTAGTTCATGTAGAAGACGACACAAAAGTACAATGACAATCACTTTTTGAAACAGACGTCATCTGGGCCAAATTCTTCAAACATATCGACCAAATCATTCCAAACTATGCTAGTCAGCATCTTGGGTTTATTGCCACCACTCGCCCATATCCTCCTCAGAGCACGTATCTGGGATCTGATTATCGTTCTAGCCACCAAATTAAACTGCGTCCAGACCGTTAAAGTATGCTTTGGATCCCACGTGTATTTACGCTACAATTAAAGGAAAGGAACGATAAGAGTAAAGAATAATATCAATATGGTTTGTTTTACTGATCTTACCGCGAGGAGGAGAAACCACCGTCTCTTAAAGTGGAAGGGAATCAAGCGGTACGTCGGCCACGCATGGTACCAGTTGTGTTGAAGTATTCCTCCAATCGCGATAGAGAGAACGTGAAGGAATTTGAACCACGTAACAGTGGTTTTGTCAACCAAGGAACCCACACCAGGGTTTAGAACCGGAATATTCTCCCGACCAGTTGCGCAGATGATCGCTTCGACATCTCTAAAAAACTGTCCATCGATGTGAGGAACAACTTCCATGTCGATATGAAGATGTAACAGATAGACAGATCTGTGATTTAAGAAAAGATAAAGAGAAACAATAGAAACGAAGAAGAGATGAAAGAGATGAAAGAGAGTCAGACATATGAATGAGGAAAATATAAAGGAAAAACAATAGGAAAAACGAAAGGTCGCGTTTATTATTAGGTTAACCTATGGTTTCCCGCCAAAATATCGCTTGACGGCTGAGTTATAATATATACGGGAAACGAAAGGTCATATTATAACTGAGTTATAGAGAGTAATAGCTGGGTTATTACAAGAAAATTTTTAAAGGTAAATTAATGATATATATGATTTGACGGCTGAGTTATACTATTATTCACGGGAAAACGAAAGGTCATGTTACGACTGAGTTATAGTGAGTTATGGCTGAGTTATCGAAAGAGTAATGTTTAATATATTCACTTTACAGCTGAGTTGTAATATTTACGGGAAAATATTACAACTCAGCTGTAATAGTCCAACCAAATAATATAATATTATTCCATCTCTGTATATATACAAGTATTCCCGTTACTTTAGTCTATTACCTCTCAACTACAAACTAGAATAAAATTATTTTTTACAACAATCTGTCCGCTCGAGCACCCAAGATGCCGGATCTCCCCGACGATGTTTTCATAAAAATCGTTTCCCTTGTTGCACAAAATGCTGCAGAATATGGTGGATGGTCCTCACTTGGTTCTATTTTAAGGGCTGGTCGTAGGGGGAAAAAGGCAGTATACAGTGATGAAGTTCTAAAGACAGCTGCTATATATTGGCTTTGTACTGATCCAGCAGAAATCAACACATCCAATGCCCCTGATGGTAGCCTCCAAAATGAAGGGCGGCACAGGCCTTTCTTCGTCAGATGCTTTGAGGCCGGCAACCCCATTGCCATTTACTACGAAGGGCTAAGGGTTGTGGCTGAGGATAGAGATATCCAGCGTGGGATTGATATTCTCAGTCGTATTGTACCGGCCGATGCTTATGCCACCTTAGCATGTCGGGTACTAAGTATTTGTCAAGGGAATGAGGATATGGCCGTCCATTACCTCCAGCTGTTTGATGCAAATCATTATCCTCTGAAGTCTCCGGATGGAAGTTCATTGAATAAACTACAAGCTACACAAGAGAGGACTTTTCCTTATATTGGGGACAACGGACTGACGTGCATGAGGAAGAACTGTTCACCTGGACCTGGAATATATGATCCTCTGGCACCTGTTGATCCGGTCAAGTTGCAGAAACTTTTGGAGTACCTAAAGAAAGCCGAGTATGACCCTTTAGACCCTTGTTAATCACATCTTGTTAAAATTATATTAACCTGTTTTTTTTTTTTTTTTAGGGGTACACCATTAGGAAAGTCAACATCAAATATTGAATTCTATAGGACTCTCATCACCGAAAGAAATAACTGGCCGTCTGGTACATTTGGGTGGCTGTCTGATAAAGTAAGTTTAACTTGATGGCTGAGTTATTATGTTTACGGCTGAGATATTATACGTAATGGCTGAGTTATTATGTTTACGGCTGAGATATAATACATATTGACAGTAGGTGGCAGTGGTATGATTTGTTATTGTTTACGACTGACTTATATTACATTATGGCTGAGTTGTTGTTTACTAATCAGTTTTCTGTTTTACAGCACTTGGGCGCGTTTATGAGACTCCTCAGTATTAGGTACAAACGAGATCCCTTCCCATTTCACAACAAACGCATTGCGTTTATAGACCCGTGGTTCACTAGATCGATGATTGGTGATTATACGATGTTCAATATGAAACCCAAGTTTTTTAAAATGACTGGCAATAGTTATGAAGAGTTAGTTAAAGGTTTGTTACCACTAGATGAACCGACTAATTTGAAGTGGATAGAAGATGTGGATCACCTGTATATTGCGCCACAAACTGGAGGCAATCACTGGGTGGCGCTGCACGTGGATCTAAAGAGAAGGCATATTGATTGCTATGATAGCATCGTGGGACAAGTAACCGAAAAGAGTGAGCTTACAATGCTGAATAATTGTAGGGCGTTTACACGGATGATTCCAGCAATGATGAACGCGAATGTTCCTCACGAAATTCGTACACCTACTGCCAGTCAGTTCAGTTTCAGGAGGAAGAGTGCCTCCAAGGTCCCTCAAAACGTACAGGTTGGTGACTGTGGCGTGTACGCTTTAAAGTTTATTGAATGTCTAGCGCTTGGTGTGTCTTTCGATGGAATCAGTGATCAAAATATCCAGGCTATACGGGTTAAAATGGCTGCAGAAATCTACGATGAGGCACCTGGTTTTTTTGATCCAGCTTAAATAATGCATTATGTCCTTCCTTCCTTTTGTTTCTTTTGGAATTGTACTTGGATTTGTAAAACTTTGATTTGTCTATTTTCAAAATTATGGCTGGTTTACGGTTAAGTTACGGCTGATTTACATACTTCACACGGCTGACTTATGAAATATTTGTAAACAATAGGAAAAACGAAAGGTCGCGTTTATTATTAGGTTAACCTATGGTTTCCCGCCAAAATATCGCTTGACGGCTGAGTTATAATATATACGGGAAACGAAAGGTCATATTATAACTGAGTTATAGAGAGTAATAGCTGGGTTATTACAAGAAAATTTTTAAAGGTAAATTAATGATATATATGATTTGACGGCTGAGTTATACTATTATTCACGGGAAAACGAAAGGTCATGTTACGACTGAGTTATAGTGAGTTATGGCTGAGTTATCGAAAGAGTAATGTTTAATATATTCACTTTACAGCTGAGTTGTAATATTTACGGGAAAATATTACAACTCAGCTGTAATAGTCAACCAAATAATATAATATTATTCCATCTCTGTATATATACAAGTATTCCCGTTACTTTAGTCTATTACCTCTCAACTACAAACTAGAATAAAATTATTTTTTACAACAATCTGTCCGCTCGAGCACCCAAGATGCCGGATCTCCCCGACGATGTTTTCATAAAAATCGTTTCCCTTGTTGCACAAAATGCTGCAGAATATGGTGGATGGTCCTCACTTGGTTCTATTTTAAGGGCTGGTCGTAGGGGAAAAAGGCAGTATACAGTGATGAAGTTCTAAAGACAGCTGCTATATATTGGCTTTGTACTGATCCAGCAGAAATCAATACATCCAATGCCCCTGATGGTAGCCTCCAAAATGAAGGGCGGCACAGGCCTTTCTTCGTCAGATGCTTTGAGGCCGGCAACCCCATTGCCATTTACTACGAAGGGCTAAGGGTTGTGGCTGAGGATAGAGATATCCAGCGTGGGATTGATATTCTCAGTCGTATTGTACCGGCCGATGCTTATGCCACCTTAGCATGTGGGGTACTAAGTATTTGTCAAGGGAATGAGGATATGGCCGTCCATTACCTCCAGCTGTTTGATGCAAATCATTATCCTCTGAAGTCTTCGGATGCCATGTTAACCGGTAATTATTTTATGTTTGAGTTATCTCGTTATAAGACGGCCCGGAAAAACTCATACTCAGCCTCCCTTCGCTATCCTGACAGCCAGCTACTCCCTTCACCCGCTTGTGCTGTGATGTGTTATTTAGAAGACGGTCTCCATCATCTCAACGGTCTCCTTCCTCTCCACTGTGGAGACATCTTTGAAATCATGTGCAAAAACTGTTACCTTTGGTGGTTGTCCGTCAAAGTCTCTGAGATCCTTTAGGGTTTCCAGCAGTGAATTCCAGTTTTACCTTATCAACTCGCGACTCTAAAGTCTGTTTATTTTAAAATAATTATTTTCCATTTTTTGTATTAAAGGCGAGTATCTTTTTTCATGTATTAAAGGTCCCTATTTTCCACAATTTAGTATCTCCTCTCATTAATGGCTGAGTTATCACAAGAAACAATATGAAAGTAAATGAGTGATATATATGACTTGACGGCTGAGTTATAATATTTACGGGAAATACTAAAGCGAAGCGTCGCTTATGAAGCCGAAGGGGTACTTTTTGTAAACCAAAGCGACGTTTCGCGTATTATAAATAATTTTGCTATCGGACTTACACATCAAACCTTTGTCTCACGAAAACTCCTAAATCATCTCTCAGATTCGAAAAATCTATTTACATTCTTCCTTCAATCCGTCAGAAATGGCCCGTCGTTCTCCTTCAAGCCTTATAAGGACTGATCTGAGATGTCTGAACAGGGATCTTTCGCCAAACATAACAGCAGGTATACACATACATCTTCAGAGTAGATTTGTTTTACTGTTAAGGATAAAAGAGATTGAGTGTTTGCCTTTTTTTAGTAACTGTTGATGACGACATTTTCCGTTGGGAGGCTACTCTAATCGGACCGGTGAATACACCTTATGAAGGGGGAGTGTTTAAACTTAGGCTTACTTTTCCACCTGATTACCCAAGAAGTCCCCCCAAGGTATCTATTTTTGATTATACTCCTTTTTATTTTAGGAAGCATGATTATTAGTACTCCTTTTTTGCAGCAACTCAATAGTTTTTTAAATAAAATTTCTTGATTATGCAGGTTGTTTTCATCACAAGAATTTGCCACCCAAATGTAGCAGATAGGGGAGGCATTCACCTAAAAGTTTTGAGGGCCGACCGTTGGACTCCCATGTCCATTGTTAAGCTTTTCAAGGAATTAGTGGAGAAATTGATTGAACCAGAGGTCAACGATGAGGAACAGACCATTGAATATCTTGCTAACCTTTACAAATCTGATAGGAGAAGGTTTGAAGCCATGGCTAGAGAGATGACTAATCAATATGCTGGGAGAGGAAACTGAAATATGAACTTAAATAGTTCAAATCTATTTTTAAGAACTCTTGAATAATTTATCTAATATTTGTTCTTTTTAATTCAATATTTCAGTCTCTGCTGTTGTAAACTCCTTTTTTTGATTAAATATTTCAGTAACGTAATGGCCGAGTTATCACAACAAACAATCTGAAAGCAAACGACTGAGTTATACTAATGTATGGCTGAGCTATGGTATTTAAGGGAAAACGAAAGGTCTCGTCGATTAATATAACGGCTGAGTTATAGTGATTTATAAATCCTCAATGGCTGAGATATCGTAATACCGCTAAAATGGTGTTGTCTAACTGGTGTTAGTTGCCTTGATACCGTAATACCGCCAAATCATATAACTTTTTTCCCGCCAAAATATGATTTTATGGCTGAGTTATTTTATTTTCGGGAAAACGAAAGGTCTCGTCGATTCATGTGACAGCTGAGTTATGGTTGATATAGTAACATTATGGCTGAGTAAAGTGATATATATGACTTGACGACTGAGTTATAATATTTACGGGAAATCGAAAGGTCATGTGACGTCTGAGTAATGGCTGAGTTATCACAAGAAACAATTTTAAAGTAAATGAGTGATATATATGACTTGACGGGTAAATGAATGATATATTATAACGGCTGAGTTATCATAAGATTTATATTATTTACGGGAAAACGAAAGGTCAAGTTACGACTGAGTTATAGTGAGTAATGGCTGAGTTATCAAAAGAGTAATGGCTGATATTTTCACTTGACAGCTGAGTTGTAATACTCTGGTTCAACCAAATAATATAATATTATTCCATCTCTATATATATACAAGTATTCCCGTTACTTTAGTCTATTACCTCTCAGATACAAACTAGAATAAAATTATTTTTTACAACACTATGTCCGCTCAAGCACCCAAGATGCCGGATCTCCCCGACGATGTTTTCATAAAAATCGTTTCCCTTGTTGCAGAAGATGCTGCAGAAGATCGATGGTCCTCACTTGGTTCTATTTTAAGGGCTGGTCATAGGGGGAAAATGCAGTATACAGTAATGAAGTTCTAAAGACAGCCGTCATATATTGCCTTTGTACTGATCCATCAGAAATCAACACATCCAATGCCCCTGATGGTGGCCTCCAAAGTGAAGGGCGGCACAGGCCTTTCTTCGTCAAATGCTTTGACGCCGGCAACCCCATTGCCATTTACTACGAAGGGCTAAGGGTTGTGGCTGAGGATAGAGATATCCAGCGTGGGATTGATATTCTCAGTCGTATTGTACCGGCCGATGCTTATGCCACCTTAGCATGTGGGGTACTAAGTATTTGTCAAGGGAATGAGGTTATGGCCGTCCATTACCTCCAGCTGTTTGATGCAAATCATTATCCTCTGATGTCTGCGGATGCCATTGTGACCGGTAATGATTTTATGTTGGAATTATCTCGTTATAAGACGGCCCGGAAATACTCATACACAGCCTCCCTTCGCTATCCTGACAGCCCGTCACTCCCTTCACCCGCTTGTGCTGTGATGTGTTATATAGATAACGGTCTCCATCTTCTCAACGGTTATCAAATAATGTGCAAAAACTGTTACCTTTGGTGGTTGTCCCTCAAAGTCGCTGAGATCCTTTAGGGTTTCCGGCAGTGAATTCAAGTTTTACCTTATCAACTCGTAACTCTAAATTCTGTTTATTTTAAAATAATTATTTTCCATTTCTTGTATTAAAGGCGAGTATCTTTTTCATGTATTAAAGGTCCCTACACTATTTTCCACATTTTAGTATATCCTTTCATTTATCGGCTGAGTTATAGTAAAGTTATGGCTGAGGTATCAGAACAAACAATCTGAAAGCAAACGACTGATTTATACGAATTTATAGCTGAGTTATGGTATTTAATGGAAAACGAAAGGTCTCGTCGACGACGTTTAACGGCTGAGTTATAATGATTTATAAATCCATAATGGCTGAGATATCTTAATACCGGCTAAATTATAAATCCTTAATGTAGGATTTTTATAGACTTATAGTGATTTTTACACGATCTATTATTTGGTTAACTTATTGTTTCCCGCCAAAATATCGCTTTACGGTTGAGTTATAATATTTACGGAAAAACGAAAGGTCATGTGATAGCTGAGTTATATTGAATAATGGCTGAGTTATCGAAAGAAACAATCTGATATATATGACTTTACGGCTGAGTTATAATATTTACGGGAAAACGAGAGGTCTCGTCGACTCATATAACGCCTGAGTTATATTGATTTATAAATCCGTAATGGCTGAGATATCGTACCAATTATAAATCCGTAATGTAGGATTTTTATAGACTTATAGTGATTTTTACACGTTCTATTATTTGGTTAACTTATGGTTTCCCGCCTATTATTTGCTTAACTTATGGTTTCCCGGCAGTGGAATCAATGGGGGTTGCGTTCCAAGTTTTAGTATAAATAGGGAAAGGGTTGGAAATGTTAAGAGCATTCCAAACTAGAACGAAACTAGCAAAGATGCCAGTGACTACCCGATCTGCATGGTTGAAACGGGCCCGAGAACTGACAGCCGCTGGAACTAGCCCCCTCAAGAGCCGCTGTAATGCGTCGGATAATGCCCCCCCTCAAGAGTCTCCGTCTCGATCCCGTTACTTTAATCCTTTGCAAAGGGAACTCCGGATGTACCGAGCTCGCCGCAAGAGACTTGGCGCTTATATTAAAGCATTTCGTCTTAAATTGGAGCAAGTCTTTCGGCTCTGCCGATTGGAAGGGACTATCCGAGTCCTGGATGAGCTCATCGACGAAGGTTTTTTTCTGGCGAAGTGGCGCATGACTCGTCTACTTGCTGAGCATGCCTCTTGCGTAGAACAGGTCTCCCGTATGGTGGTGCCCAACTTACCCGAAGGTGATTACGAACCTTTGGGAAATACTGACTTCCCGCACAACACGAAAGTCTTGGCATACCGAGCTTGCCTGGAGAGGCTGAGGCGGTACATCAACCACTTGGAGTCAACGGACCATTTCTTCCGCGAAAGCCATGACGTAGAAGGTCCATGTGCCTTCTTGGAGGAGATGGTGTCCAAGGGCTCCGAAGTGCCGATGGAAAGGCTTGAATCCTTAAGGCGGGATTGTCAAATCTGGCGATCTGAACTGAGCAAGCTGGTGGTGGAAGAACCGTTGGAGTCCGATCTATCCGGTCCGCTCCCATCTTGAGACTTCAGGACCGTCCAGAATGCTAGAGACGATAGCCTTCCCATGGGAACTAGTTCGCTAATATGATGCTTGTCGCATTTATTTTTTTCTTATTTTTATTTTTTGGCGAATTGCAGAACTGAATGTAGTCATGTTGCATTTTTAATGCTCTGTGCATGTGAGACTTCACGGCTGAGTTATAATATTTACGGGATAACGAAAGGCCATGTGACGGCTGATTTATATTGATTGATGGCTGAGTTATCACAAGTAACAATTTGAAAGTAAATGAGTAATATATATGACTTCACGGCTGAGTTATAATATTTACGGGAAAACGAAAGGTCATGTGACGGCTGAGTAATGGCTGAGTAATGGTTGAGTTATCACAAGAAACAATTTGAAAGTAAATGAGTAATATATATGACTTCACGGCTGAGTTATAATATTTACGGGAAAACGAAAGGTCATGTGACGGCTGAGTAATGGCTGAGTAATGGCTGAGTTATAGCCACCAGAGGCTTGTAAAACCGTAATTGATTGAAGGCGTAATACGCGAAGCGTCGCTTTAGTTCGGTTATAATTACGCGTTGAAGGGGTAAGAATTATGTATTTATGAAGCCGAAGGGGTACTTAAACCAAAGCGATGCTTCGCATATTATAAATATTTTTTGCTCTCCAGTTACACATCAAACCTTTGTCTCACGAAAACTCCTAAATCATCTCTCAGATCCGAAAAATCTGTTTACCTTCTTCCTTCAATCCGTCAGAAATGGCCCGTCGTCCTCCTTCAAACTATATAAGGACTGATTTGAAATATCTGAACAGGAATCTTTCGCCAAACGTCACAGCAGGTAAACACATACATCTTCAGATTAGTTTTGTTTTACTGTTAATGATAAAAGAGATTGAGTGTTTGCCTTTTTATTAGTAACTGTTGATGACGACATTTTCCGTTGGGAGGCCACTCTAATCGGTCCGGCGAACACCCCTTATGAAGGAGGAGTGTTTAAAATGAGGCTTAATTTTCCACCTGATTACCCACGAAGTCCCCCCAAGGTATCTATTTTTTATTATACTCCTTTTTATTTTAGCAAGCATGTTTATTAGGACTCCTCTTTTTGCAGCAACTAAATAGTTTTTTAAATAAAATTTCTTGATAATGCAGGTTGTTTTCATCACAAGAATTTGCCACCCAAATGTATCAGATAGTGGAGGCATTTACCTAAAAGTTTTGAGGGCCGACCGTTGGATTCCCACTGCCTTGCCGATTGTTACGATTTTCAAGGGAATAGTGGAGAAATTGATTGAACCAGAGGTCAATGATGAGGAACAGACCATTGAATATCTTGCCAACCTCTACAAATCTGATAAGAGAAGGTTTGAAGCCATGGCTAGAGAGATGACAATTCAATACGCTGGGAGAGGAAACTGAAATAGTTCATATCTATTTTTAAGAACTCTTGAATAATTTATCTTGTTTTGTTCTTTTTAATAAAATATTTCAAGTCTCTGCTCTTGTAAACTCTATAATATTTACGGGAAAACGAAAAGTCATGTGACGGCTGAGTTATAGTAAGTTATGGCTGAGGTATCACAAGAAACAATTTGAAAGTAGATGAGTGATATAAATGACTTGACGGCTGAGTTAAAATAGTTACGGGAAAACGAAAAGTCATGTGACAGCTGAGCTATAGTAAGTTATGGATGAGTTATAGTAAATATATGGCTGAGTTAGTAAAAGAGATTGATAAAACATCACTAACAACAACATTAGTTTGCTTGAAATCCATAACCATTAACAACAACATTATGGAAATATAATCCCATCATACACTATCACAAGAAACAATTTGAAAGTAAATGAGTGATATAAATAACTTGACGGGCTGAGTTATTATATTTACGGGAAAACGAAAAGTCATGTGACGGCTGAGTTATAGTGAGTTATGGATGAGTTATAGTAAATATATGGCTGAGTTAGTAAAAGAGATTGATAAAACATCACTAACAACAACATTAGTTTGCTGGGAATCCATAACCATTAACAACAACATTATGGAAACATAATCCCATCATACACTATCTTAAATAGACCAAACATGATTATATAACCAAAAACTATTACAACTATCATAACCTTCATCCTTGCTTTCAATTCTGATTTTGCATCTTCAACCCTCTCAAATAGCTCCTTCCCAAGCTCCATTTGTAGTTTTTCAGTTTGAACAGAGAGAGACTCTACCTCATCCAACAGTGCCTCATCGACCCACTTGAAGACGTGGTCATCATTCATAAGCTATCAAGGTGATGGAGACAACAATTGGAACAAGAACAGATTCAACATAAACCAACAAGAACAGATTCAACATAACCAAGAACAGACTCTACCTTCTTCGCAGCTGCATACCCACAACGGAAGTATCTACGACAAGGATTTGACTCCGATTTCGAATTTTTGGCCACGATTGCTTCTCCACACCAACATCTCTTAGGTACGCCAACAACTGTACCTCGTCCTCTCTCTCGGACAGTTGATGCACAACTCGAATCTCCAGATACATTGCTCATGGTTTACGAGAATTTGGTTTTTTAGGGTTTAAGCATTCGACATTTGGGGATTTTCGTTTTTAAGAAGAAGAACATCATTCGACAATTGAATATTAATATTATTAGGTTAACTTATGGTTTCCCGCCAACAACTGGATTTTAAAATTATTAGGTTAACTTATGGTTTCCCGCCAAAATATCGCTTTACGGCTGAGTTATAACCATTATTGGAAAACGAAAGGTCACTTAACGGCTGAGTTATAGTGACTAATGGCTGAGTTATCACAAGAAAAAATTTGAAAGTAAATGAATGATATATATGATTTGACGGCTGAGATATCATATTTACGGGAATTCGAGATGTCGCACCGATTCATGTTACGGCTGAGTTAGAGTGAGTATGGCTGAGTTACCTCAAGAAACTTTATGAAAATAAATGGCTGATATATATGCCTTAGCGGCTGAGTTACAATATTTATGGGAAAACGAAAAGTCTCAACGATTCATGTGACGGCTGATTTATAAATCTTTAGTAGCTGATTTATCATAATACCGGCTGAGTTATATTAATATGAAACATTACAAAAAGAAATAAAAATAAAACAAGTTTAGGGTTCATAAAGAAGAAGAGACGACATTACAATGGAATTCACTTCTAAAAACCGATTAAGAGGAGGAGGAACCATGAGCTTCTAAAAACCAATCAAGAGGAGGAGGAACCACACACTGGTCGGCATCGGCCTCCGCAATCTCTCTCATCTCCTCTAACTTCTTGTGCTCTGTGGCTAAGTCGACAAGTTCTCCACCCAAGATTTGATTCAGTTGGTTTAGTTGAGCGTCGATTAGATCCAGTTGATGCCCGAGGACGGTCTTCTCTTCCTTCTTCTTCATATGCTCATCCATCATACGCAGAATTTTTGTGTAGCGACTCTTTGACTCCGCCTCGACCGCGGCTCTTGTCTGAGAAAAGGCTTCGGACACGGCCAATAGTGATTCCTCTTCCCACTCGTAATCTCGGACTCTTGCTGACGATAATGCTTCGTCTGCCTTGCGTTTTTGACGTCTACTGGAACCCTCTCCGTCCATAGCTTGACAAATCAAAATAAAAACAACCGTCACCAACTGATAGGTGCAATGATCGGAAAATATGCAATAGATTGAGAGGGGATGGAGTGGAGACTTAAGTATGCAATGATCGAAGGATATATTGATATTGGTTGTAGAGGAGATTTGTAGGTGCAATATATTGTGAGCGGAGAAGAAGGAAACGATACAATGAATTAAGAGAATATAAAGGAAAAACAATAGGTTAACTTATGGAAAAACGAAAGGTCACGTCGATTATTAGGTTAACTTATGGTTTCCCGCCAAAATATTGCTTTACGGCTGAGTTATAAATTTACGGATTCATGTGATGGCTGAGTTATAGTTATCAAAAGACAGGTCGCGTCTATTATTAGGTTAACTAACGGTTTCCCGCCAAAATATCGCTTAATGGCTTAGTTATAGTTTTACGGATTCATGTGATGGCTGAGTTATAGTTATCAAAAGACAGGTCGCGTCTATTAATAGGTTAACTTACGGTTTCCCGCCAAATATCGCTTAACGGCTGAGTTATAGTTTTACGGGAAAGGTCTCGTATATTCATGTTATGGCTGAGTTATATATATATATATATAACTTGACGGCTGAGTTATCACTAGGATTATTAGTCTATTACATGAATAACTTATGGTTTCCCGCCAAAATACGATACAATGAATTAAGAGAATATAAAGGAAAAACAATAGGAAAACGAAAGGTCACGTTGATATTAGTCTACAAATAGAACCAAGTGTCTGAGTTATAATATTCTCGTTTTTAGTCTATTACCTCTCAACTACAAACTAGAATAAAATTATTTTTTTCAACAATCTGTCCGCTCGAGCACCCAAGATGCCGGATCTCCCGACGATGTTTTCATCAAAATCGTTTCCCTTGTTGCACAAAATGCTGCAGAATATGGTGGATGGACCGCACTTGGTTCTATTTTAAGGCTGGTCGTAGGGGGAAAACAAATACAGTGATGAAGTTCAAAAAACAAAGCTGCTATATGGCTGGCTTATGAACAATTATGCCTGAGAAATTGACACATCAATGCCTGATGTGGCCTCCCAAAATGAAGGGCTGAGTTATGGAAACTTTATAATGGCTGAGATAAGGAAACAATTACGGCAGCGATATGGTAACTGTTACGGCTGAGTTATCAACATTGAGACTGACTTATGTAAAATTACCTGTAATAGTTTCTCAACACCTCGAGTGAGCGTTGTTTGCTGCGATTTCGCATCATCTCTCCGTTCAGAAAACCATCTGGTCATCATATCCCGTATCGATTCTAGAAGTTGAACTATGGGAAGACTTCTAGCATTTGACAGTGCATGGTTCATTGATTCTGCAATATTCGTTGTCATTAAATTGTACCTTTCACCCGGAAATGAACACGCGCCCACATTCGGACACCAGCTCGTTGGAGGTATCCATGTAGTTCGGGATGACGTGCTTCAATCTCATTGAAAGCCTCATTAAAATCAGTTAGCCTAAAACACTTTGCCGCTTTTTTCAGCAGGAACAAATGTTTTCCTTTGAACTTCACCAATATGTTCTTATACAAATGGTAAGTGCAAATTCCACGTAAGCCAACGGATACACTTGACGAATCGCTTTCCCTATTGACTGATGTCTGTCGGAGATTATCGCAAGATCCTTTTTAAATGCAATGGCAACTTTGAGTTGTGTAAAGAACCAACGCCAAGACTCATCATTTTCAGTGTCAACAACAGCAAACTAATGGGAAAATTTGAAAGTTACCATCCTGAGCTAGGGCTGTTAGAAGTGTCCCTTTGTAACTACCATGGAGAAACGTTCCGTCGACAACAACAACTTTGCGCATGAAAGCAAACCCAGCGATACTCGCACCAAAGCAATAAAAACATATTTGAATCTATCTTCATCACCTATTTGAAGACGCGTGACTGTACCCGGATTTTCCCTTTTTAACTTGAATATGTAAGAAGGCAACTCGCTAAAACTTTCCTCAGGAGTTCCACGATGGATATGCCTTGCATTCAGCAGCGTTCGATATGCCTTCCAATAACCCATCTGTCGACACCAACAAATTAATAAATCAGCCATAATATATAAATAACGCAGCCGATACATTCGAATAAGTCAGCCTTAAATAATCAATAAATGAGCCGTAAAATGTATATAACTCAGCCTATACATACTATAACTCAGCCATTGTTATCAATAATTAACTCAGCTATACATACCTATAACTCAACCATTATTATCAATAAGTCAGTCGAAACATAGTAATTACCTTTAGACTAAATTGCTTATTGAAAATGACTCCGACACTTTTAGGTTTAACATCCGGACCAAGATCACCAAGATAGTCCTGTAAAGACCTGCCAGTACATCAGCTGTTGATTGACGGCATCTAGTAGAACGTTCCGTCACAGAACATGTGTGTTCCGAATCGTATACACGAACATGAAAATCCGGGTCATCCTTGTACAGATGCACGAACTCTCCAAAGACATCCTTTAACCCAACACCTAAAACCACTTGTCTCGGATTTGAGACTGGTACATTAAAATCAAATCCATCCCTAACCGAAATAAGTTTCACGTGATTCTGAACTGCTTTTTGCTACTGTATCGTTGTCCTACAGCAATTTTAGCGTTGACACCTCCAACCTAATAGCCTCCGGATTCATCTTCGATCCGGCAAAGTTATCATCTCTATGAGCTTTCTTCGAGGAGGCGGAGTAGGTGGGTCTTCCACTACTCTGAGGCTCGCCCCATACAGAAAACTTCTCGTCATCGACGACTCACCATCGGAGTCGTCGAAAACATCAAATCGGGTTGAAAATTCATCGTCTTCTTCTTCGTCGATGCTACTTCGACAGCTTCTTCTTCGTGTTCTTTGTCAACGATCTTACCATAATCAAAACAAGTGCCTTCAAATCCCCCACCACACACTTCGTATGTAGATGCTGCTTTAGTCTACCTTCGCCGAATCATACTTCCTCTAGCTCCACTAGTTTCTATAGACTCTTTCGCCGAAAACTCTACACGGAGACGTAGCTGATCGGTTTTCCATAGACCCAAAAAACATTGCAACTGTCGATCATTGGAGACAAAAACTGGTGGAGTATCATGTGCCATATGTTTCATTGCCTTGTTCGAGAACATGTAGCTCAGCTTTAGCTCATGTCTAAACGAGTCCAATCCGTAGTCTTCAGAACAAGCTTAACAAGCTTGTCGTATGTTGTGCCTCCATCTATCTGCACAACTATACACCCTCTCTTCGTCGAGTTAAATACATATCTCGTGTCTTTATCCAATTACGGACACAACTAGTACCGGTACTGGATCCATGAAATATAATGAAGAACAAGGTGGAGAAGAACAAAAGTAGAAGAACAAGGTGTGAAGAAGAAAGTGAAGAAGAAGTAGAAGAAATTAGTTACTTATTAACCAGTTGAAGAACCGAGAATCGAACGACGTTTCGTATTTCCGGAGAAAAAGATGATGACATGGAATGCTGACATGGATGCTGCATCCGACGTGGCAAATCAGCCATGAAACAATACCATAACTCAGCCTAACTAAAACTCAGCCACAACACGAAAAACATTACGGTAATTAAAAGCAAAAAAAATTGCTGCCAAACTCAGCCGCTTCATGAACTGAAAATATGTAACTCAGCCGTATCGTTTGATAAGTCAGCCGTAACTAAAAACATTCTAGTAATTAATCTTTTGTCAATAAGTCAGCCGTAAACGGCTGACTTGTCGATAAGTCAGCCTATGACGGCTGAGTTATTGTTTTTACCATAACTCAGCCGTAACTACATCTCATAAGTCAGCCGTTTTTCATAACTCAGCCAGTCGGAAAATGGCAACTCAGCCGTGTCGTTGTGATAACTCAGTCAAAATTTTGACAACTCAACCGTGTCGTAGCGATAACTCAGCCAAAATCTTGACAACTCAACCATCAGTTGACAACTCAGCCATTACTACAGCTGATAACTCAGCCAAATTTAATAAGTCAGTCATAACGCTTAGCTGACTTATGAAGATAACTCACCAGATTTTCATAAGTCAGCCGTCCGATCTTACTCAAATATTTTTCCGATAACTCAGCCGCAACATACCAATAACTCAGCCGCAACATACTCTGTCTCGCGTTACGGCTGAGTTATGGTACACGTCAGCGATTTCTGACGTGGCGTCTGACGTGGCAATGGCATTTTTGTAATAACGTTTTTCCGGTAACATAAAAACGGGGGCACGCTGGGTATTTTGAAAATACCCGAAACATTCTAGTAATAAAAAAGTTTTTTGTAGATTCTGGTAATATTACCTAAAATGAGTAACATTTGAGTAATTCACCCTTCCTTTGATGAGGCTATTAATTTTAGTTTCATCAGACTTGCGTCTCTCTTCATCCTTTCATATTCAATTAACAATCTCATCTACAAATCTACTAAATAGCTTTTCATTGTTGAATGAATGGTCATGTTGTACTGGCCTATCCAGTCTCACTATGCATTCACAGTCTAAAAATTACAAATGTCAATCTGGTAGCTTACTAAATGATACCACAATTTTTTTTTTTTGACAACGATACCACAACTATTAGTAGTAGCTTGTTGACTTCATAATTTTCTAAAAACATCCATTTTGTATTATGCACGCGGTAACTATAGCTGTGATGCTGGCAGTAATTAGAAGTTGTCCTGTAATTGTGGGTCGAAATGATACCAATAAGTGGATTACTTAAAGTTTGTTTGCATTTTAGTACATTTTGGAAACTTAATTGGTAAAGAAAGAGACATTCTCACAGTTATCTCTGAATACTTTCAAGACATATTCACAAATCAAGAGGGGGAGAGGAAAACTGTGGTCGAAGAAGCACTCACCCCATGTATAACTGCAGAAATGAATGATAAGCTGATTGCAATGCCCACTCCCCTGGAAATAAAATCTGCCTGCTTCTCGATTCACCCAGATAAGGCACCGGGACCTGACGGGTTTTCTGCGAGTTTCTTTCAAACAAACTGGGAGACTGTGGCTTCTGAAACTATTGCCGAGGTACAAAGTTTCTTCATCAATGGGATCCTGCCAGAGAAGATAAATCACACGCATATTAGATTGATCCCGAAGATCACTGTTCCTCAAAAGGTCTCAGATTACAGACCAATAGCTTTGTGTTCTGTGTATTACAAGATTATATCAAAGCTACTAGCTAAAAGACTCCAACCTATCCTACATGCTTGTATATCTCAGAACCAATCTGCCTTTGTGCCACAGAGAGCAATTTCTGACAATGTCCTCATTACTCATGAAGCACTCCACTATCTCAAAACCTCTGGAGCAAAGAAGAGATGCTTCATGGCAGTGAAAACTGACATGAGCAAAGCCTACGATCGCCTAGAGTGGGATTTTATTCAGCCAGCCCTAGAGCGAATGGGGTTTCATAGAACTTTGATACAATGGCTTATGCAGTGCGTGTCAACAGTCACTTATTCTTTCCTACTTAATGGACAAGCCAAAGGTCTAGTGGTTCCTGAGAGGGGTATTAGACAAGGAGATCCCCTCTCCCCCTATTTATTCATAATTTGCAGTGAAGTTCTATCTGGATTGTGTCATAAAGCTCAACTGAAAGGGAATTTACCAGGGCTAAGGGTGGCCAAAGGAAGTCCAAGGATCAATCACTTGCTATTCGCTGACGACACCATGTTCTTCTGCCGCTCCGATCCTCAGAGCTGCAGAACCCTGAAAACAATCCTGCGGAAATACGGTGAAGCATCAGGCCAAATGATCAATCAAACTAAATCATCCATTACTTTCTCAAGGAAAACACCTTATGAGATAAGAGAAAGAGTTAAGCGGGATTTGGGAATTCAAAAAGAGGGGGGACAGGGTAAATACCTTGGCCTCCCGGAGCTCTTTGGAAGGAAAAAGAAGGATCTATTCACTTCCATTGTAGACCGGATTACGCAAAGAGCAGCAAGTTGGTCTTCTCGCTTTCTTTCCACAGCTGGGAAACTCACCCTGTTAAAGTCAATCCTGACAGCAATGCCTACATACACCATGTCTTGCTTCCACCTGCCAAATTCATTAAGTAAAAGAATCCAATCAGCACTTACCCATTTCTGGTGGGATTCTAACACTGGCAAGAAGAAAATGTGCTGGATCGCGTGGAGAAAGATGACGAGAACTTACGGTGCAGGTGGTTTGGGGATTAGAGACATCAAATCTTTTAATAAAGCCCTCCTCACGAAACTATGTTGGCGCCTACTCACCAAACCAACCTCTTTGTTCGCAAAAGTCTTACTAGGCAAATACTGCAAAGAAACCCCTCTGCTGGATTGCACCGTACCAAACTCTGCGTCCCACGGCTGGCGCAGCATTTGTATGGGTCGAGACCTCCTGAAACCCCATCTTGGAAAGTTAATTGGATCGGGCTCCTCGACACCAATATGGCGAACTCCCTGGCTCTCGCTCACCTCTCCAGTAGCCCCTATGGGACCTCCCACAGCAACTTCTCAACACCTTAAGGTAGCTGATCTCCTACTACCAGATACAAAAGAGTGGAATAAAGAGCTTATCAGGAATATACTCCCAGAATACGAGCAAATGATTCTAAAACTTACTCCAAGTGACTCGGGAGCACCTGATGTCTGGGCTTGGCTCCCCTCAAGTGACGGTACGTATTCTTCAAAATCTGGCTATATTGAGGCCACAAAAGCGGAGGAACCTGAAGAAAGCACTCCCACCAACACGACCCTGGAGAAATTCAATTGGCACAAACAAATTTGGTCCCTTAAGTGCTCTCCCAAAACAAAGCTTTTACTGTGGAAGATAATCCAAAATGCTTTACCAGTTGGGGCGAACCTTGCTTACCGTGGTATAAATGACTCTTTGAAATGCCCGCATTGTGATGCGGAAGAATCAACCCTGCATCTGTTTTATAAGTGCCCGTTTGCAAAGCAAGTCTGGGACCTTGCACCTCTTGATAAACGCCTAACAGTGGAGGAAAGCGCACCTATGGAATCAGTTCTGGAAGCGGTAAATGAGCTTTGCTGCTTACCACCCTCTGGGGTCGGGAGTGGTCCGCTAGCTCCCTGGATCTTCTGGATGATTTGGACATCACAAAACCAACTGATTTTCAACAAAAAGCGGATCTCTGCGGAGGACACTTTGAACACAGCTATCATCCGAGCACGGGAATGGCAGAATGCTCAAACCTCCCCTTCAACTCTTACCAAGCTACCAAGACCGCCCAAAAACCCCCGAATCCCACAGATCCCCCCCAATTCTGTTCTCTGTTGTACGGATGCGTCTTGGAAGGAAGACGGACAGACGGGTATTGGATGGATCTGCAAAGATTCACAAGAACACATCTTATTTGAAGGCTCTGCATCTCTGTCGGTGATCGCCTCACCACTGATGGCCGAAGCAAAGGCAGTTCTCACAGCGATGAGAACAGCCCTTGGATCGGGGAACAGAGACATCCTTTTTGCTTCTGACTCGTTAACCCTAGTCGAAGCCCTTAATCAGAAGATCTTCCACAAAGAACTTCACGGGATTGCTCACGATATCCTCTCTCTATCTTTGATGTTTAATTCTTGCTCTTTCCGTTTTATCTCTAGATCTCTCAATAGTCAAGCCGATGCTCTGGCAAAAAGGGCTCGACCCTTCACCTGTACTCACTTTTAATTAGTTAATGAGATTTCTATTTTGACCAAAAAAAAAAAAATTGGTAAACTAATACATTTACTATTCAAAATTGGGAAAATATGTGTTGTGTAATAGAGAATGTGTGAGATAGGAGAGATTGTGGGACATAGGCTTGGGTGAAAAGATTACCAAAAGGGGTATGTGTGTGGGTGTTTTCTTCAATCATAATTATTCAAATAATTGTAAATATAATATTTTTTTAGAAATATTCTTGAATACAAAAAAAATCTATATTTTTTTCTTTACAATTTAAATGAATTTTATTTAATAAATTTTAAATATATTATATATATTTTTTTGTGTCCGTACACCTTATTTAGTATACAAACTAGATTAGTACCCATGCTAGAGCACGGGTTGAAATTCATTTTATTTATATTATAATTTTAGAATAAAATATGATTTTGAAGATCACGATTAATGCTAGATTAGCATCTTAAAATTTTTTAAAATCAATCATATAAATTATATTTATTCTAAAATTATAATATAAATAAAATATTCTAAAATTATAATATAAATAAAAGGAATTTCAACCCGTGCTCTAGCACGGTCCTAATCTAGCATTAAAATTTAATTTTTAATTTCTGAATACGTTCACCAACATCACAATTAATCTTGTTAAATTAGCGAGATTTGATTCTTTTTTTTATGACTGAAAGTATATTTTTATCCCTTTAATAAATTTTTATTGATGTGGTTTATTAATAAAATCTGTGGAAAATAAATTGGTAATATTGTGATTCTAGATATTTGGAACCATATACGTGATCTTTCGAAAATAATGTTTGGAATATCCATGAACTATCAATTTGGAATAATCCGTTTAAGATTTTTTGTTACAATTAATATATTGATTAATTTATAATCTATGTATAACCTATTTGTAACCATTTATTAAAATTATAAAATCTACCAAAACAATGTTGTGTACTTCCGTTTTATTATAGGGAGATTTGCACTGAGACACACTTTTACTAAAAGTATGTTCATTTGACACACTTTCTGACCAAGAGACACTTTTTTGGCTAACATTTGTCATTTTTAGACTATTTTAGCCCTGATCATGTAAACATATGTTTAACTAGAGAGAAAAAAACAGTTGTATTAAGGTCCGTCCGATTCTAACTAAGAATTTGATCCGACGGCTAGAGATGAGTGTGTAATTGGTGGTATCCTAGACCATTGGATTTCAATTACTAGTTTGGATCTAATGGCTTAGAATGGTTGAAAAAAAAAACAAAAAAAAATTTGCATCTCTCTCTTCTTCTTATTCTTTCTTCTTCCTTCTTCACTTTTTTTTTTTTCTCTTTTTATTTGTAATCATTTTATCTAATTATTATTACATATATTTTTGATTTTGTTTTTATGATTCATTATAATTTTATTTTTTCTACATTTTAAGATCTATTTTACTATATTTAAAGTGAATAATTATAATACATATACTATAATTATGTGGATGCAAAAACTGTCTTATTATGTGGATACTTATTTGTGGATACTAATAGTTTCAATGGAATGGTTTTTATTATTTGTGACAAATCTATAAAATATTTTATATCCATAAAATCAAGTTCACATGGAAGATGAGTTATACTTGTGTTTTGGTAAAATAATAATTGTTAACTATCAAACAATATATATTATCCAATTATAATAGAATATTTGTTAATTGTTATGTGGATGCTAAAAATGTCTAATTATGTGGATACTTATTTGTGGATACTATAAATCAAGTCCACATGGACGATGAGTTATACACGTCCACCAAAAACTATTTATGTGGATACTTATTTTATGTCCATAAACTAAAGTTATACACGTCCACTAAAAATGTCTAATTATGTGGATACTATACTTATTCTAAAATCAAGTCCACATGGACGATGAGTTATATACGTCCACCAAAAACTATTTATGTGGATACTTATTTGTTATTTATGTGGATACTTATTTTATGTCCATAAACTAAAGTTATACACGTCCACTAAAAATGTCTGATTATGTGGATACTATACTTACTCTAAAATCAAGTCCACATGGACGATGAGTTATACACGTCCCTAAACCCTAAACCCTAAAGCCTAAACCCTAAACTATAATCCTTAACCTTAGATCATAATAATAATCATAAATTTAATTTCATAGCAATTTTAACCTATACTAAACATCAAACCCTAAACCCTAAACCTCAAACCCTAAACCTTAAACCTTTAAACCCTAAACCCTGAACCCTAAACCTTTAAACCCTAAACCCTAAACCCTAAACCTTAAACCCTAAACCCTAAATCTTAAATCATAAACCCTAGGGTCTAAACCTTAAAGCCTAAATCCTAAACTTTAGACCTTAATCTTAGATCATAAACCATGATCACAAATTTAATTTTATAGCAATTTTAACAAATGTAACCAAATTTGAAGATCTTTTACTAGGAAACATGAAATTGACCTACCCCCAAAATTATATAACCAAGTGTTAACTAAAATTATCCATCTAAACATGTCCACATGTTCATGATTTGTATGACATAATACACCATTTTGTTTATTTCATTTAGAAAAAAATTATGCTTTTCTCTAACAAAAATTATATATTTTTGTGCCTACACTTTCCAACTAACAAAAATTATATATTTATTTAAACAATGAAAGAGAGAGAAAATAATAAAAAAGAAACATGTGAATTGGATAACTAGAGAGAGATGTATAGTTTGATGGCATTATTGTAAATAGAGTTATAGTAAAAGGATATGATAGTTTATAGACATAGAGAAAGTGCCTAGTGGACAACAAGTGTGCTAGGATGCAATAAAATGTTGGAAAAGTGTGCTAGGATGCAATTTGTCCTTTATTATAAAGGGGATGTCTATATCTTCTTATAATTAAAAGAGAAGTACAAATAAGAGAATGTCCAAAATCCCTAATCTATTTACTCAAATTGCCACTCAATTATTGCTAAAGGAGACACTTAATTGAATTTGAGAAGGACAAAATTGACTTGAAAATCTTAATCAATTGATTTAATCTGTAGGGTCCGCGTCTTTATCCGAATACCCACCCGGTTAAAAGTCAAATATCCAATGACTTGGGTATTCTTTATTTATTTTGGGCTTCGCCATTTGACACTCTTATAAGAAGATTGGGCCTTACTTATCTGCAAAAATACAAAAACTCCAATTAATCGAGAGATTTTCTTAATGGCATAAGATTTAATATATAAATCTTTTTTTTTTTTTTGACAAATTTAATGTATAAATCTATTCATATCAATTTACGCAAATCATTGAAATTTATTATATCTCCCATCAACTTATAATCAGGGTCTCAGTTAACGCAAATAAAGATCAAACATACCTAATTTGATATCATAAAATCAAAACAAATTGAATAAAAAGATTTCGTACTTTCCATTCACGATTATCACACCTCAATCACTATGAAACCCTATGTTACCAACTTCAGTATAAATAGATCTATTCTAAAATCATTCTAATCTCATCACATCAATCATCATCGAAAACTCAAATAGCAAAACTCAAAGTCTTTTCAGTAATTCTTAATGGTTCAAGCAATTGCTTACCTCAATGATGTCAAGCCCTACAAGACATCCTGGAAAGTGCAAGTCCGAGTCCTTCATTCTTAGAAGACTTACACCACCGCTTTTGGAGAGAACTTTGACATGGTCCTCGCAAATGTCCATGTAAGTTAAACTGCAATATTTTCCTCATCTACCTGTTTAATTTCAAATTGGAGAATGTCAACTCATAACTACACATTATTCAGGACCTGCAACTCATAACTGCAACCACTCCTCTATTCTTATTAAATTTAAACTCTCGGTATGGCTACCAGTCAAAACAACAAAAACAATCAACATCCACTCCTTTCCGCTTGGTTTGATCTGAACAATCAATGTTCATATGCAAGACAACTCACTTTCAAAGATATTCCAGGTTTTTATTATTGGAATCCCAAAGAAAAAAAATCATAAGAAGGCTAAGAACCATCAAGAGGCAAAGAACAACATATGTTTCAAGTAAGATTGATGGTGATATATATTAGAAACTCCTATTCAGGTATATCAAGAGACCAATAAGTGATGAAGATATGAGGACATACAATGGTGTGATTTACGATTCATACAAAAAAAGCATGTTTGGCGAGAGGTTTATTAGAAGAATAAAATGTTAAGGATCACAATCCATCTACCTGTTTGGTTTTTAAAATTATATTCTATATTGCTTTCTGGCTTAATTTCATCAATAATAAAACTTTCATGTTCTGTTTATTTCTGTCAAACCAAATCAAGAGGTTTATTAACTCTGAGTCTAACTTACAAGGAGAATAACTTACTAGGATTGTATAGAGATTTGTTCTTTACTCCACTTCAGATTTTATAAGGCAGTTTAAACTAACGAAAAAACCAGAATTAGCAGAGAAAATAGGCAAAGTAGACATTATATTTGTTTAAAGAAGATGATATATATAGCTGGTGTTAAACCACAATTGATTTGCTTTCTTACCATTGATTTGCTTTCAATACACAAGTACGTTCATAGTCTTTCTTCAATCCAGTTTATGCAATTCCAATGAGCGTATAATTCAAAGAAATTAAACCCTGTCAAAAGAAATCGGTTAACATTAGACTTTCGAATTAAACAGGGTAGATGTAAAGAGAGAATTTAAAAGGGTTCTGGATACTTATCTTTCATTTAGGCTTCGTTTATTTTTTTTCTTGTTTTTAAGAACAAATCAACAAAAAGGGAAAATAGAAAATTCAAGATAAATCAGTATATTAATTCGATTTAAATAACAAGAAACCAAAAGTTACAAATTGGAAAAAGATTCAAACCTGTTAAAGAAGACCCATATTCGATCCAATACGTTTGGAATCCACACTTAATCTATGACGAAGAATAATAGAATAAGTAAATGTGGACCATTTATACATAATAGATTTAGTAATTGAGGAATCTACATCGACTCTATGACGAAGAAGGAGAAAATTGAATTAAAAGATCAATCTATTACCTTACTTATCCATTGATGTCGAAATCTGAGAATTAAAAAAAGACAGATTATCGGATAAATCTGCTGATGGAGCTTTTACTGGGATTACGAAAACTGGAAAACAAAGAGACTATTTTTGATCGGTACACCGCGGGACAGATGTAGCAGATATAGTGAGAGTATGTAAGGATAGAGAATAATTGAATGGAACAACTGATTACTGACTAAAAAGAGAATATTTTCGATGACAGATGCGATGGAAAGCAACAAGAACGAAGATGTCGTTTACAATTTTCCTTTTTCCATGAAAATTATATAATTAACTTTATTATTTTCACCATTAATATATGTATTCTTAGTAGGCCAAAAGAAGCCCAGCTATATTGTCCATACGTAGCCCATCTTCTTTTATTTGGGAAATCTGTTTATAATAAATTCTTTTACATTAGAATATTCAAACATTGAAATTTTTATTAATACATAATAGGTTTTTCAAATATATAACAAAATATATTAAAACGATTACGTAATGAAAATTTTTATTTGGTTAAATAATATAATATTTATTTACAATCATATTAAAAATATGAAACCAAAAACTTTTCTAATTGGCAGATAATTTATTTTCAAAGAAAAATGAATATAATCATTAACAAATGGATTTCAGCTTAAGGTTCCTGAAAAAAAAACAACCAAATATCTACTTCAGGGTTGTATCACCGTCTAAAGCCCGTCAAAACACCGTGTACACACAACTTCGTTACTAAATAAATAAATAAGCCAAGGTTTATTACTAATAAAAAATATTCAAAATATAAAATTTTTGGATTCACACTACTAATGTGTCTTATATATTAGAAAGCCACTTTTACGTCATCTCTTTACACTTTATATTAAAACTACATAAAAAACAACTATAACTTGATATTATTAAAAACAAATATTACTACACATTTCCGAAATAAACATATGAACATTGTAAATTACAACTTAAAAAACTTATTTAAAAATTATGTAATCTATATACAAATAACTTTAGCATAATTTAGTGTATATATATTAAATAATATCAAAACTATCTCGCGGTATACCGCGGGTTAAAACCTAGTATCTTATTAAGTGTACAAACACACATTATTAAGTGTACATATGTAATTTATACAAAACCATTGCAATACATATATCTGAAACCCTAAAAATTAAACAAATTACATCTGTACACTTAATAATGTATACAAATACAAAATTTGTAAAAAGATATTCAACATTATCAAATAAACTCATCAAACAAAATACATATCAAATTATAATGAAAAGACATAGATTTTTATACATTTTTAAAATTTTAGAAAATAATTTTTAATTACCCAGCATTTTTGTTTTTAAAATTGTAGGGAGCATATATTTAATTAAAAAAAGAATGAGAGACTCAATAGCATGTGTTGTAAATATGAAATGTTGATGAGGGGTTAGAAAGTCTTGTGAAATTATGTTTACTAATTGTAGATAGTGATTGTACTACTTTTACAATTATGTTTTGAAAATTGTCTAAAATGCCAAATATCTCATTACTTAGGGTTTGAATGGTAACTGCGGTCCGGGCGGCCAAATCCGTCTGCGGTCTGGACCGCTCTATTTTTGGGGCGGACTACAGACCGCTGCGGACCAATTCTATTTGTATGTAAAAGCGGTCCGCAGTTGGTCCGCAGCGGTCTTATCTCTACTTTATTTGGACCGCACCACTGCGGACTATATTTACTGAATGGTAAATTAAAAACGGTCCAGTCCGCAGACAGGTTTGGCCGCCCTGACCGCTGCAACCATTCACACCCTTAATAACTACAATCATTCTAAATGGATTAGTAGGTGCGTAAATTTTTTTTAGACCACCTCTGACATAAACAAAAATGTGTCAGTCAACCTTTATGTAATGGTACATGCCCCGTCTATCATACATAATTGTAACCCAACTTTAACTCTAGTTAGAGCATCATTACTCCAGCAACCCTCTCAAGTTGTTCGAGAATTAACTAATTATATAATTAATACTAAAATAATTAAAGCAACCCACTTAGAAGTTAACCAAAATCATCTCTCCACTAGAGTACCCCAATGAAGGTTGCTCATCATTTAAATAATTTTTTTTTTAATTTTTGTTAATTAATTATCAAATTTTACTAATCTATCATGAATAAAAAATTTATTTATATTCTTTATGTTACATTAAACAGAAAACAATAAAATTTTACATAATTTGGAATATTAAACATATTTTACAAAATTCAGAATATTAAACATAAGATACAAAATTAAAAATATTAAACATATTTTACAAAATTTGGAATAATATTTATAGTTGGGTTGCACCAAATTTTTGCCAGATATGCTCAATCAAGTCTTTTTCAAACGATCATGCATTTCTGTATCTTGAACGTAATTTTGAGTGCCCATCATGTTATTTAGATTTGTTACCATATCTGTAGAATACGATAAATCAACATGAGAAGTTCCGCTTCCTTCTCCGTGATAGAACTCTGATGGATCGTAGAAATTGTAGTCATGTCGTTCGTTTTTGACTATCATGTAATGCAATATGATACATGCTCTCATAATTTCCCTATTTTTCTTTTATCCCAAAAAAGTACGAGATTCTTCAAGATTGCAAATCGAGCTTGCAAGACTCCAAATGCACGCTCTACATCTTTCCGGCATTCTTCTTGATATTGAGCAAAGAATTTTGCTTTTCGGCCACGTGGAAGTGTAATGGATGGATGAAAGTTGCACATTTGGGATAGATACCGTCAGTGAGGTAGTAAACCATTTTGTATTGCCGTCCATTGACAACGTATGTAACTCTCGGAGCTCGGCCCTCTAGGATATCATCAAACACCGGTGAGCGGTCCAAAATATTGATATCATTTAACGTACCTGGTGGTCCAAAAAATGCGTGCCAAATCCATAAATCTTGGGATGTCACAACCTCTAGTACGATTGTCGGTTTTCAAGATCCACGTGAATATTGTCCTTTCCATGCAGTGGGACTATTCTTCCACTCCCAATGCATACAATCTATGCTCCCTACCATTCCAGGGAAACCACGATGTTCTCCAATATTGAGTAATCGTTGGAGGTCTTCCGCCATAGGTCTTCTGAGATACTCGTCTCCAAAAAGATTTATAACTCCGTCTACAAATTTGTCAAGGCATTTGTGGGCGGTTGTTTCAGCCAGTCGTAAATATTCATCCACCGTATCTGCCAAACATCCCAATGTCATCATACAGATAGCTGCCGTACATTTTTGAAAGTTTAGAAAGACCGAGCCTTCCAGTAGCATCTTGTCTTTGTCTGAAGTATGGGACTCCATTCTCAATAGTATTGACAATACGTATGAACAATGGTTTGTTCATTCTAAAGCGACGGTGGAACATAGCGTGAGTGTACATCGGATTATCACTAAAATAATCATTCCACAACTGACTGTGGCCTTCTTCGCGGTTTCTATATTAATGTGCACTCTTTGGACTATTGGAGCTGGTGGTACTTCCGGGTGAGTGTAGTGGTATTGAATCTCCTCCACTATATTATCAACCTCCTCTTCTACCATTTCCTCAACTTCTTCATCAGAACTCCAATTATCCATTTTTTGACACTTTGGGTTTGTTGTGTGGCTTGGTTTATTTTGTAATGGAATTGGGTTTTTGTTGAAAGGGTTTATGTAAATTTTTTGTTGTTGTAAGGGTTTAGGAAATTTTGGTTTTGGTTGTAAGGGTCTAGGAGACTTTGGCTTTGGTTGTAAAGGTTTAGGAGACCTTGGTTTTGGTTGAAAGATTTTTTTTGTTTTTTTTCTGTTGAATATTAAAGAAGAAGCAATGAAGAGAACATAAATGAAAGAAGAAGAGTCAGATGAGTAGAGAAATGAAGTACTAGTAATCTTCAATATATAGATTACACAAAGAAGACACATGAACAAACAATACAAAACCCATTCACGGGTTGGACAGGCCGTCAGTGTCCTCATAAAAAGTCATACAAACTTACACCACACCAAACTCGTGAGAGCAAACCCGTGAGAGCAAAAGACAAGCAACTAGCTACTTGTTTCCCTTCACGTGACAACGAGACAGCTTCATATCTCTCCAGAAACCTGAACAACACCATACGGCCGTACACTAAAAACAAAAACTAGCTACTTGTTTCCCTTCACGTGACAACGAGACAGCTTCATGTCTCTCCAGAAACCTGTCACAACAGTTAAACACAACACTATTCGAACATTGAGTAAACAGATTAAACACACCCACACACGTCACAACAGTTAAAAACAACACTATTCGAACATTGAGAACACAAATTAAACAAAACACAACAAGATTTAAACACAACAAGATTTAAAAACAACAAGTGAAGAGAAATGAAACCTAGATGTTTATCAACATTTGGTCAACGAGTTTGTCCCTAAGTATAGCTTCAACGGGTGTTAGTTGTTCACCCTTGTTAATCAGGCTATCTAGCAATCTCATTTTGGCGTGTCTCTCCTTAGCCGCTTGTTCTTGATCCTTCATTGCTTTGATTCTATCTAACTTACCCACATACCCATACTCTACTTCACTCACTACCGGTTTCTTCCCTTTTTCTTAGATGCTTTAACTCCCGGAGGCCTCGCCTCAGCTCCATCATTGGTCGAAGTCGACGAGTATGTTCCGTCTGAAGCAAGCTTTGTCCTCTTGTAAGTACATTCCTCTGTGATCCATTTCTGATCATGCTTCAGTTCCCTCCAACAATGCTCTAGAATAAATGGTTTTTTGATGTCGTTCTTGTAAATCTCATGCGCCATATTGATCACATCGTCTTCTGATTCTCCACTCTTCCTTCCACTACTCGCTTGTGTGTAACATCCAACAAACTTGTTAACTAGATGGTTTATCTTGTTCCACCTAGCCTTATATTGACTAGCCCCTCGACCATTTGAACCGGATGCTCCACCATTTGCTTTGTAGTAGTCTGCGACCCTCTTCCAAAAGCTATTTAGTTGCTGCTCGTTACTTACAACTGGATCTTTGCTTGTGTTTAACCAGGCGCTTATGAGATTGATATCCTCTTGTGCACTCCACCTCTTGCGAGTTCCTCTGCCTCCCTCTTCTTCATTGTCATCTACCGTAACCTCAAAACAGTCATCGTCTTCTGATTGGGTTCTAAGATTCACAGGTTGAGAAGAGAAAGCAGGGCTAATGTGAATAGGCTGAGAAGAGAATGGAGAGCTAAATTGGACAGGTTGAGATGAGAATGGGGTGTTGAACTGAATAGACTGAGAGGTTTGTGCGAAATTACTAGAAGCGTTGGAGTTTTCTTGAGAATTCAAAAGATCCATGAAATTAGGCGCTTGATAACCAAAAGGGTTTGTAGAATCCATTGATTTTGTTTTAGAGAAAAGTTTAATGGTTTAGGTTATGGGTTAAAAATTAAGGGTCTATATTGAGGTGAAGGTTTGTTTAAAGTTAATGAGTGGTTAGTACAAAGGAGATATACTTTTCAGTATATCTCTTTGAATAGACCACTGCAATACTTTTTCAAAAAATCTTTAGGTTCAAAAGTATTCCGAAAGTTGTGCTTAAAGTGAATACTAATTTCAATTTCAATCATTTTGGGAATAAACCAGTAAATTAATTTATTTTTACTAAGATTCAGATCAAATATCAATTTCTTTTGATTCAAAAACAAACAAAATCGACTTAAAAAAACAAACAATAACAGGAAAAAAGGACAAGAAACAGGTTATAGAAATTTACAAACAATTGTTCAAAAAAACACAACAGAACACGGTTCACCCAACACACATAGCCTAGCCTAACCTAAGAACAAAAACACAGTGACATAAAAGGAGCATACCTTTTCAAGTAAGAGAATCCACTCCTAATGTCAAGTTGATGAACACCACTCTTCACCATTAAACCCCATTGTCCACTTGATGTAAACCTCGCACAAACCATGACAAAAGAGTGAATATTAATCACACACACGGATATAGAGAGGTAACCGTAACAGAGATAAGCATAAGGAAACCTGATCACATCTCTAGTAAACCCGACTCATACCTCGTTAACTGTCTCAGCTAGTTCCACCATTGTAAATTCACCTGAGAAACAGAGAGAATTGTAGTTTTAGATTAGAGTTGCTCACTCTAGTTATAGGGGTTAAAGTTAAAGGTTGGAATGAGAAGGCTGACCTGGGTTACCAATGTTGATAGAGCCAGTATCATCACCTTCCATAAGACGGATAAGTCCATCTATCATGTCAATCTATCATGTCAGAGACATAACAGAAACTGCGGGTCTGTCTCCCCGGTTTCTGAATTGTCAATGCCTCACCCCTACACCACATTCATGGAAACAACTAAGCAAAGATGAACTTTAAAAAAAAACTAGGGTTTGGTGAGTTGACAGAGCAAATACTTTACCTGAGTGCTTGAGCAATGAAGTTGATGAACACCACTCTACTCTTCACCATTAAACCCCATTTTCCACTTGATGTAAACCTCGCACAAACCATGACATAAGAGTGAATATCAATCACACACAAAAATAAATAGAGAGGTAACCGTAACAGAGTTAATCAAGCATAACGTCAAACATGTAAAAGTAAACTCCCACATAGTAATCTAGGTGCCTCGAGGATCTGCATCAAAAGAGAGACTGACATGTAAAATTATGTTTGAAAAGTCTCTGATGTGGCAGAGTCCAAAACTTAAAATAGTAGACATATACAAAAGGGAAAGAGGAGGAAGTACCTAGTATAAACCACATGGCCAGCCTTGTGCATCACACTTAGTAGCAGTGACCCTAATAGACATTAGAAAAGAAAAAATCAGCGATATCGACCATAGCATCATCCATCATCATAGAATCTACAACAACAAGTTATACAAATCATACCAAAGAAGAATGTCACACACCACCGCACCTTACCTGAGTCCTGACGAGAATATAAAGTTCAATTCAACAAAGCTACTCTAGTGACTGGACTGTGACGACAATTTGCATCAAAACAACAAAGCAATACAAAAACAACCAAGTAAATTAGTAAGTAACTAGAAAGTAATCTAATAGAACAACAGACGGTTCATCCCTATACTACTAAACAGACAAATCTCAAAACCAATTGAACATCAAACATTAACCACTCTCACAAAAAAATCGAATTTAAACGAAACTCTAACATTAACAACATGCAATAAGTAAGAGATGAGACGACAAACCTTCTCTGTCCGATTTGTCTCCCGGTGAAAATCTATGAGGAAACCGCCACCGTCGTTGTCGCAGAAGGAGGTAGGTCGTCGTGAGAACCGAAATCTTCCGGGTTAAGCCGACCGGAGTGGCCATCGCCTTCGTCAACCCAAAACCCACCATTTTTAGCCGGAAAAATCAAAGGATTGAATCCACTGATTTTCCGGTTTCAATCTAAATTGCCCTCGAGTCGTCATTTAGGTCGAGAGAGAGAGAGAGAGAGAGAGAGAGAGAGAGAGAGAGAGAGAGAGAGAGTCGGGGAAGAAAGAAGGAAGAAAATGGTGAAAAAAAAAATTCTTTTATATTTACCTATCATCCAATCGCAAAACGCCACATATCGTTTCTCATGGGATGCTCAAAAGTGTTTCCCCAAGAATCGATTCTCAGTCTGTTGGAGCGAAATATAAATTTTTTATTCACATTTGGGGCCCAAATTAGAGAGAACCACTGAGAGTAACTCCCAGTGGAGAGGCTTTTAGTGACATGACATGAACAAGGATTAGGCCGTTAGCGAATGAAATGAAAGGAGCATTAATTTTTGTAGCTCTAAAAAATGGAAATTGATTCATTTTTCTTCGTTATTAGTTAAGTTATTGTTTTCTCATTTAATTTCTGTTTTATAATTAATCTACTGTGTGGTGTGACTTCTTTTAAAAAATAAAAAGGTCACAAAGTTTGTAAACTGTTTTTTTTTTTTTTTTTTTTACAACAAATAGATCAGCTCATACGAGCCAATGTGAAGGAAAAACGTTTACAAACAAAACATGGTGTGGCGATGTACGCGCTTAGCGTACCAAAAGTCCGCACTTATTAGCATTTCTGGAAATAAGGTCATGTTTGGTGACAATAAAAAGGCGTATTTGGAAAGGAAAAAAGTGAATTCCGCTTTTGTTCACCAATCAGCAAATAGTAATAACAATTTGCGTTTAATTTTTTTTTTGCGGATTTCTAGTTAGTAAATTGCACTAGACCACTTTTCAAACAAGATCAGTATATTATCCAACGGATTTCAACAAAATCGCAGTGACAAGTGGATAAAAATATTTTTTAACATATTTTTTTTCTTTAATTTAACTAAATCCTTTATATTATAATTCACAAGTCACCTGGCCAATCATATTAAGCCACATCAGAATATTTTGGCTCTTAACTTAAAAAAAAAACAAAAAACCAAAAATAATTAGACACGATGGAGGAAAAAAAAAATTCAGAAAACAAAAAACCTAACATGTTTTTCGAGAAAAAAAAAACATAACCAACTTAATCCAAAAAAATAAAATTAAAAATTCTTTGAACTTTTAATGGGTTTTTCTTTTTTATTTACGAATCTCTTGATTTTCTTTGGACCAGTTAAATTAGGCCACATAAATTTTCTATTTTATATTTTAATTAAAAACAAATATGTATTAAAATAAAAAAACAGGTGATCGTGGAAAGAAAAAAAAAGTACAATTTTTTTTTAAAAAAAATACTTTTAATTATTCTTTTTTCATCGTTTATTTTTCTAAGGATTTCTAAGAATAAGGATTTTTCATCGTTTATTCTTTTTATTCTTTTTGTTTTTTTTTTTTTTTTTTTTTTTTCTATAGAAAAATCTTTAAAGTACATATTTGAATTGGTTTTCTCTCTCGCTCTCGAGAGGCGATTTTCTGGGGATATGCGATTCTACCCCAAATCCAAAAATTTCTCCACTACGGAGTTTATTTCCGGCGTTAAAAATCAGTTTTCTGTTGATTAAAGGCGACGGTTTCTTTCTGTTACCGTTTTCGGGTAGCAGTTTTTTTTCTCCCCATGTCTCGGGGAGTAACCGCCAAAGAAAACCGCCGTGGGAAGTCTATAAAAGCACTGGGTTCCGACAACAAAAATTATCTTTCATCTCGTTTTTCTCCTCCAATTTCCACTATATTATCGACTGAAAGATACAATGGGTGATGTCCGCAAGTCACTTCAAGATCTGAATTTGGGAATCGACGATGTCCCAATCGCTCTCCCACCGGAACTATGTGGGCAAGCCGCTGCAGTGAATCGTTTCGCGCTGATTGTTACTGTGACAAACCCGAGGAAACAAAATTTGAGGGCGTTGGTCAGTCGATGCCAAAGATTTGGGGCTTTGTCAATGTTTGTCGTGGTCGAATTCTGGGAAACGGAAAGCTTTGTTCATCTTCAATTCGGAGGAAACAATGAATCTGGTACTCCGGCGTGGCCCCTGGGCTTTCAACGATTGGATGTTGGCGGTTCAACGTTGGTATCCAAACATTACGGAGGAAGAACAGAAGACAATTCCCTTCTGGATACAAATCAAAGGTATTCCGGTTCTGTATCTGACAAATCCGATGGTGGAATACATTGGTAGTCAATTGGGGTATGTCACGGCTGTTGACTATGATGAAAATGCCAACTGGGTTGAATTCGTCAAAGTCTGCGTCAATTGGTCTATTGATAAGCCTCTACGTTTCCTGCGCAACTTTCAGTTTGATGGGATCAACAATACAATCCTGAAGTTTCGGTTCGAGAGGCTCCGTAACTTTTGTGCAAAGTGTGGTGCACTTACTCATGATGCTAAAGAGTGCCCAATGGGGTTTGAGGATCCTCCCTACGATCCGGATCAGGGGGATGATGCAGACGACAGGGATCCACAAGAGGAAGATGAGGATGACAACCACCCCTCTCCCTTGATGACACTAATGCTCCTGGTTCCGTTAATCCGTCTTCCGACAAGGACACAGCAGACAACGATGACCAGTCTTACACTCCTGTGGTACAAATTCGGGACTGCATTTTACGAAGGCCAAAAAGGAATTCATTATTTCTGAAAACTCGATGAATCCTCTGTTCCAAGTGTTTTTGAGGACACTGAACTTACGGCTGAACGTCTCCGCTATCTGGTTGCCAAGTTTGCGAAAGGTAAGAACCCTGTAACTGACTCCCCACTGCAGGTTGGACAATACAAAGAGTTCACTACTGTCAATGCGATGACTGGGAAAAGGAAGTCCATGGAGTGCTACTATCGGATTGGGAAGCGGATCAAGACAAGGAAGCGATATCCTACATACGCAAGAAGAAGAGGACTGAATCGGAGGGCTCTTGTTCCGTACAGCTTTGCTCGGAGGCGCGGGGGCCCGGTACCCCACCACCGCCATGAGAGTCATCTCCTGGAACTGTCGTGGTGTTGGTGCGCCCGACTCAAGCTCGTTTGACGCGCCTTTGTTGTACTATTAAACCTGATGTACTTTTCCTTTGTGAAACACTAAATAAGTGTGAATTTGTGTGTGCTTTTGCTTCTGTTTTAGGATTTGACTCTGTTATCACTCAACCCCTCATGGTAGGAGTGGTGGTTTAGCTGTAATGTGGATGAAATCTGTCAGATTGTCCTGTATTTCTCGGGATGATCGTATGATCGATCTCCATGTTATCTATAATAATATGAACTTTTATTTGTCTTGTGTGTATGGACATCCTGTCCAAAGTGAACGTTATTTGTTTTGGGAACAACTGAAAACTTTAGGAAGAATCAGAATTGAACCATGGTTATTAGTTGGTGATTTTAATGAAATCCTTAGCAACTCGAAAAAACAAGGGGGACCTGTTAGAGACGATTGGAGCTTTAGAGACTTTCATAACATGGTCTCATCCTGTGATCTGAGAGACTTACTCTAAAGGGGATCGTTTTTCTTGGGTGGGCGAGAGACGAAACCATACGGTTAAATGCTGTCTTGACCGAGCCATGGCAAATTCCCCGTGGTTTGCTGATCATCCGTCTGCAGATGTTGAATTCTTGGAGTTCAATGGCTCTGATCATAAGCCTACATTAACGAGCTTTACTCCAACCTCGAATACGATTTTTAAACCTTTTCGTTTTGACAAACGTTTATTACAAATACACGAGTTTGACAAAGTGGTGAAACAAGGATGGAACGATTGCAAAAATAAGCCGGGGTCTTCCATCACAGATCAAATAGAACATTGTCGTCGTGCTATGGCAAAGGGTAAACACAAGGCCAACTTAAATGCATCTGTTCGCATAAATACTTATCAAGCTGCTCTAAATAAGGCCATGGAGAGTCTAAATCCACATCGCAGAGAAGAATACGAGATACAACGACAACTTTTACAAGCATATCGTGACGAAGAGTATTATTGGCGTCTAAAGAGCAGGGACCAGTGAACTCTGGGGATCGTAACACATCATACTTTCACGCAAGCACTAAAACCAGGTATGCCAGAAACTACATCAACACGATCAAAGACGAACTGAATAACATATATCAAGGTGATCAAGATGTGGGACAACATGCTCAGGATTTCTTCACTAAAACATACACTTCTAGTCGGATCCCAGTTTCCCCTATTGATTTTGGTGATTTTATTCCAATGGTAACCCCCACAATAAACGAAGACTTGACAAGAGAGTTTACAACATCTGAAATTTTTGAAGCTATTAGTTCAATTGGAGATGATAAGGCACCAGGGCCAGATGGACTCACAGCCCGTTTTTATAAACATTACTGGTCTATTATTGGAGAGGACATTGTCAAGGAGGTGAAGGAATTCTTCTCAACCTCCTATATGAAGCCAGGCATAAACCATACAAATATTTGTATGATCCCAAAATACCAAGAATCACACACCTTATCCAATTTCAGACCCATTGCTTTGTGTAATGTTTTGTACAAAGTCATTTCCAAATGCCTCGTTAATAGATTAAAGAAGCATTTAGACACCATAATATCAGATTCTCAAGCTGCTTTCATACCTGGTAGGCTTGTTACTGATAATGTCATGATAGCACATGAGGTTATGCACTCTCTAAAAACAAGAACACGTGTTGCTACAAGCTATATGGCGATTAAAACAGATGTTAGTAAGGCCTATGATAGGATAGAATGGGATTTTCTACAAGTAGCTCTACAACTCTTTGGGTTCTCAGATCAGTGGATTAGTTGGGTTATGTCCTCGGTACGATCAGTTCGCTACTCAATCCTCATAAATGGCACTCCTCATGGTTATGTTGTTCCTGAACGGGGATTCGTCAAGGAGACCCTTTCGCCTTATCTCTTCATTATTTGTGCTGATATGATGAGCCACCTGATCAACTCTAAAGTACACTGGGGATATTCGTGGTGTCCGTATTGGAAATGGGGTTCCAGCAGTTACACATCTTCAATTTGCGGATGATTCTTTATTCTTTATCCAAGCAAATCAAAGGAATTGTCGAGCATTACGGGATGTATTTGATGTTTATGAATACTATTCGGGTCAACAAATAAATTCAAGCAAATCATTAATCACCTTTGGAGCTAAGGTCAATGGCCAACTCCAGAATCGTTTAAAGCAAATCCTCAGAATACCTAACCATGGTGGTGGAGGAAAATATTTGGGATTGCCGGAACAATTCGGAAAAAAGAAAAAAGAAATGTTTGACTATGTTATAGAGAGGGTAAAAAACAGAACAAGTTCATGGAAAGCCACATATTTATCTCCAGCGGGCAAAGAGATTTTGATCAAATCGGTAGCCATTTCTATGCCAGTTTATTCGATGTCATGTTTCAAGTTACCAAAAGGTATCACTGATGAGCTAGAATCAATTCTTAAGCAGTTTTGGTGGGAAAAAGGAAATCATGAACGAGGTATACCATGGATAGCGTGGGAACGTCTTCAATACTCAAAAAAGGAAGGAGGTTTGGGCTTTAAAAACTTAGAAAAGTTTAACGATGCTCTACTAGCAAAACAAGTTTGGAGAATCATTAAACATCCAAACTGCCTTTTTGCACGGATAATGAAAGCTCGTTATTTCCGTGATGAATCCATTTTGGATGCTAAACCGAGAAGCAAACAATCTTATGGTTGGACCTCTCTACTCGCTGGCTTGGATATTATTAAACAAGGAGTTCGCTACAATGTTGGGGATGGAAACAATATTCGAATTGGAGTAGACAATGTGACCCCCACTCATCCTCCCTCCCTATCAATGGTACACAAGAGAATACCAATGTTTATCTTAACGAGGTCATATCTAGCAATGGTAGTTATCGTTATTGGAATGATGTAAAGCTTCATGAGCTAATCTCTCCTTCAGACCATGATACTGTAAAAAATATATATCTTTCTCAATCGGTTTTGCCGGATAGAATTGTTTGGCACTACAATAAATCGGGAGATTATTCTGTTCGTTCAGGATATTGGTTGTCCACTCATAATCCTACCTCAAATGAAGATCGTCCGTTTATACCACACGGTTCGGTTCGTCTTAAAAAATCCTTTGGAACTTACCAATTCTACCGAAGATAAAGCATTTCCTTTGGCGTCTATTGTCCAAAGCCCTTCCGACCATAACTCGATTGAATACAAGAGGAATGAATTTAGATCATGTTTGTCCACGTTGTTTTCAAGCTGATGAAACGATTAATCATATTTTGTTCATGTGTCCTTTTGCGGTGAATATATGGCGATTAGCTAACATCACTGTTCCATCGTATACTATATCTTCTAGTGACTTTGAAGACAATTTAGCATCCATTCTCGATTCTCAAACGGAATCTATCGCCCCAATTGATGAACAATTGTTACCATTGTGGTTGCTTTGGTTTATTTGGAAATCACGTAATAAATTTATTTTTGAATCCAAATTCGAGGTCCCTGCGGACTTAGTTACCGGGCTCGCGCTGAAGTTTTAGAATGGATCACGCATTCTGTTATGCACCAGCAATTAAAAAATGTGGATTCTACACGTTTGAACTCTTGTTGGGAGAGACCACCGCCAAATGCTATTAAGTGCAATTATGATGCGGGATATAACTCCCAATCCAATCAAACTACAGTTGGATGGATTCTCCGAGATAGTACAGGTGCATCATTGGGTTGGGCGCATCAAAACCACCAAATGCATCATCGCCTCTTGAAGCTGAAGGCAAAGCCTTGTTGATTGCATTACAACAAACATGGATTCGCGGATTTACATCTGTTTTATTTGAAGGTGATTGTGAACAGCTTACCAACATTCTGACTGGCAAATCTGTGGATATATCCATTGATGGAGTTTATCAGGACATTTTAGTATGGGCAGCTCGATTTCAACATATTGACTTTGCTTCAAAAAAGATCATGTAATCAGGCTGCACATTTGTTAGCTAAATTTGGGTGTATCAATTGTAATTTTTATTCTAGTTGTTTTCAACCTCCTATTGGCTGTATGAACAATTGTGTAATGATCTTTCAAATTCATAAATAAAATTCCATTTTGATGAAAAAAAAAAAAAAAAAAAAAACTGAAAAATTATATCCCTATATTACTCTCACTAACACTTCCACGATAAAGATTTAATAACTGAACTAATCTTCTATTTAACACCAAATTTTGTTTTTTCCATACATTTTTTTGTTTACTACGATTTTCTCTGTATTTCCTCTCCACTTTTTTTTCTTTTCTTCTTATTCTTTATCCTATAAAGCATATAAAGCATAAGTCACATAAATTTATTTTATTTTATTTTTAAAAATCAATTTTTTATTTACAAATGATCGTGAACCGAAGAATAAAGGAAAAAAAAATCTAATTGATGTGTAAAATAGATTTTATCGGTAAATTAAACTGCTCCATCCACGATCTCCACTTCCTTTTCATCATATATCTCTATTGAAAAAAATGTACCGAGAGAATTAAAAAAAACATTGGATACTTTGAAACTGACCTCCTTCTTCCCTACGATCTATAATTATACGCTTCCTAACAATGGAACAAAATGAATTTCCAAAATTGATGTGTATGTTGATATTCACGGACATGGGCAACAAAGCCAAAGGTAAGTATTGTTGTCTAGATCGAGATTGATTGTTCTTTGTCTTTGTCTTTCTATTTACAATTTCTGTTTTCATATTTCACAAATTTGGCTCTCAGTTTGTTCATCGTGGTTTTATATACTCATCAAATTATGAGTTTAACGATAGTTTCTGTGTTCAAAATTATGAATTGACATGTGGATTTATAGGTTCATATTAAAAAAAATCAAGTCTCCAGTTATGCCACTTGAGATTTTACACAGATTTCCTTCAAAATAAGTCTGGAAGCAGAACCATGTGAAATCAGCCAGCGTTGGATTGTCCTTACAATTCTAATTTTTTTTTCCATCGGTATGTCTCTCAGTTTTCTTTGTATTTTATTTCATCCAAAACATTTCGTCAATTTTACCAAAAAAAACATTTCGTCAACTTCTCTTTCTCCTACAAGAAAGAAGCTTCTAACGTGAGACATATATTTTTCTCTACAGTTAGTATCAGATTGTGTGAAAATGAAGTGAACTGACCATTTAGGAGATTCGTCGAATGAAAAAAAGAGAATAGACCAAAAAAGAAGAAAAATGAAGGCTAAGAACGTAAGTTTCAATCTTTAGCTACTCTCTCTCTCTCTCTTTGTTTTGTTTATTATGTTAATATTTCATGAAAGGATTCAATCCTTTTTTTCTTGCAGATTGCGATATCTATTGCAGCAGAGGCGAATACATATCAGATGGTTAAGCCATATCGGGACTTCCATATACAGAGACTAGAAAAGGAGCAGAGCGCGCGAGTTGCAGGCTTGATTGGAGAAAGAGCTTGATAGAACTAAAAGGTCTGTTTAATTCTGGACAAGTTCTGGTTTTCTGTTTGCAGTCATTTGAGTTAGAAATATGTTTATTTACTATTAACAGTTTGTATTTATGAATGATAAGGGAATCACTATTAAACTCAAGGATCAAAATTAAGATAGATGATTTTTTTTTGTTAAATGGTAACTTCTTTCTTATGTTCGTTGTGGTTTTTGATATCTGTTTGTTGTTGCAGAGATCAAAACACATTCAAAACTTCTTTTGTGGCTGTTGGTTCAAAGATATACGGTTTGGATGATGTTTACAGTTTTGGTGTGACTTCGAATGTGTTAGCCATTGGTTGTACGTACGTCTCATACGGTGCAGCCCGTCTCCCTCATTCCTAGGCCTATTGGTGATACAATCCCACCCTCATCAACAAAATCTACGTAATCGGAGAGTATTTAGTCATCGGAGGATAAAAAAAGGTCATGGTGCTTAATGGTGCTTAATACAGAGAGAAAAATGTGAGAGCTTGAGGCTGAGATGACAAAGCCAGCCATGAAGATAGGTCAAACGTAGTCTGGTTGTGTGGTGGTGGAGGGTAAGATTTACATAAGAGATCCAGCGAATAACTTTGTTTAAGGTCTAAAGGTAGAAGATGTGAAATGGATGAGATTTTGAATTCTAAGAAGTGGGAGTATGCATATGTTGTTGACGATATTGTGTATAACTACTACTCCATGATTCTTAAGAACAGATTAAAAGCGTATAGATGATACACAAACTTTCACTTACTTTGGTCTTTTGGTGATGCTAGCTGGTATTATTGTTTGATGTACAAACTTTCGCTTTTAACCCATGGGTAGATGCATTATCAACATGTTTTTTCCCTCCAAGCGATGATATTTTTAGAGGACAACATTTATTTTCTTATTTGTTTAGATATTTGATTAGACAGTAATAACATTTTAAATATAATTAGTTGTTAAAAATCAAACATTTTTAAGTTAAAAAAGTAATTCCCCGTACGTAGTACGGGTCTAACACTAGTTTGCTATATATCAGGAAAACTTAATTGTTAAAAAATAAAAATAAAAACCATCTCTCCTCTTGCGATTAGGTCTAGCCTTCCCTTCTACAGTCTTGAGTTCTCAGATTTGCCTCTTCCGGCGGCCACCACGGCATCGTGAGAGGGCTCCTTAGATCGTTTCTTGTTTATTTTGTTAAAAGAAGTCCAAACCCATTAAAGCTAATACCCCAATTTGTTAAACGACAAAGTTAATGAGTGGGGTCTTGGTCACGTTGGAGCTCCAAGTGGGAATCGGGTCAGATTGAACAGAGTCAAAATCTCTGTTTCACTTTCACGTCTCTGTAAGACTCGGTCTCGATAGTTGGTTTCTTTGACATTTGTTTCTTCACGTTGCCCATCACACACATAGCGAAAGCATAAAACTCTCCAGCAATCTCTCTATATCTTAAGTGTTTGGATAGTAATCCTAGTGTAAAGTTCATTTGATTAACATAACAAAACAGTAATTTAAATAATATATAAAAAAAAGACATGATAAACAACATATGAAAGATACCAAACGAGTGAACCATATTGGTATATGATATGGTTAATCAATTTGACTTTAACCGGATCTACCAATGAATTGAACCAGCCTCAAAAAAATCATTATGTATATAGAGTTAGTAGGTTTTATACAATTATGTTATTTATGTTAAATATATTTTGTACAAAAAAAAAATTTACAAAGTCTGTGAACATACATTATAAATTACATTATAATTATACTTTATATAAAATATATACAAAAATAAAATATTTATTTATTAATACAAAACAAATTAAAATATATAATTATACAAGTTATTAATAAAATATATGAAATCCGCACTATAAATAGTTTTTCACCAATCAAACATTATTTTGTACCGCTTATTTTGCAATAACTGCACTTGTTCCGCAAATATATTTGTCTCGCACGTACCGCAGTTCAACCGTACCGCAGTTCAACACTGTACCGCACTATCAAATCGATTGTCCCGCACTATCAAATCTGCTGTTACCATTCGGACCCTAAGAGATAAAGAGAAGGAAGAAAACTCCTCCATGTCCATCTTGATATCATCGAGATAGTCTTGGGCCGGCCAGTCTTGAGGCGAAGACACCATCTTCACCAAGATTGAGCAATCTGTATAAAAGCCACCTCTCGATAGTCATGACCAATAATGCACCTCAAAGCCCAAACAAAGGCTTCTACTTATGCATGCAAAGGGGAAAGACTCCGTCGGAAATTGGCGCTTCTTTTGTCGTCGAAACATCTTGAGCGGCTGAGACACCCAACCTGCACCCGCAAACTCGTCACCCGCTTTCCACAATCCATCGACAAAACACCTATAACCGAAAAAATAGGCAGAGACCCTGCACTTCCCGATGCTCGAGCATTAGTGGCGATATGAGTCGGTGATAAATCCTCACCCTCTCTCTGCCTGAGCCTGTAACCATGTAGAAGCCTCCACTACTGCTAATCTAACGACATCCTCGGCTTGTCCATAATATCCTCAAATACACGAGCGTTCCTGCCTTCCATATATACCACATAATCAGGGAAGGCCGCACCTTGAGAACCCGAATTAGCGGAACCCAGGAAATGATCCACATTTGCATACATAGAGTCTGTAGAGAAAAGGTCCGACCGACACCTGAGCTAAGGCCCAAGCCTGTCGAGCTGTCGGACACAAAAAAATAGCATGATCTACCGTTTCCTCGTCAGCCCCACATCTATCACAACCTGAATCACAGCAATGCCCTGCCTTTCAGATTTGCGGAAACCGATATACACCCAGATAAGACTTGCCACATAAAGTGTTGTATCTTCGGTGGACAAGCCACCCGCCAAACTCCCGCTAGGAGCGGAGTAATGTCCGGCCCAAACCGAGACACTTGAGACCTTTGTTTTGCCAAACGTTCTGTGTCATACCCTGATTTAACCGAATACTTTCCGGATTTCGTAAAGTATGTAAACTGTCTATGACAAATTATTTAAACACAGCCACAACAATAACCCTCAACTATTATGCAACGGTAAAATTGGTGTTAGAGCCATTTTCGCTGCAGCATGATCTTACATTATAGGTAAGTACAAAATAATTTCTTCTAAATGTTTTTTCATCAAAATAATTTGGGGAAGTGTATTTAGTCAAGTGGTTACAACACCACCTCTACAACCACTTTTATCGGAGTTTGATTTCACTAAAGTCGCATTATCCTACTTAGTAGGATTTGATTATAGATCGGATGTTGTGGATTCAATGATGACAAAAAAAAAAATTTGAGTGCAAATCAACATAACTTGAAAAGGGTACGTTGATGCGTACAATAATTATATGTGGTTTTAAGATGACATCAACATCTAAGAATTAAGAAATTAGCTTTTGAGGTCAAGTTTTGATAGATAGGAATAGGATTGGTGTTTGACAAAAAAAAAAGGAATAGGATTGGTATGGTCTTAATCTTATTAGTATAAGTTAACCTTAAGGACCATTATTGAAAGGGATCTTAGTCTAAAAAGGTGTGGATGAATATTGCAGATAAAAAGACCACTAGGAAAGAAGCAACAACAAGCATGTACAAGGAGCTTGCTGCGTTTGATTCCACTCCCAATAAAGTTTCGTGACATTGTATTTGAGGGGATCCAATAAAAGCAGGAAGGCGAAGGAGCTCTTTTAAGTCTAAGGTCACAAAGACAAAGTCCATTCGAAATTGTATTCCTTTTTTATTTTTGTTTTGTTGCATTTTTTTTAAAGAATAGTAAAGGTGCTATATTAATGTTATTTCCACGTAGATATATGATTATCACCACACATTTTTTTTTCTTCTCGTTCCTAAAACTACCTATATAAAATTCAAAACCGTAGCTAGTTAAAGTAGAATTGGATTCAATTACTGAAATTTAATTAGTTAAAAAACATTAGCAATATAATTTGAAACTAAATAATAACGCATTTTCCTTCCGAGAGGTATATTCTCCAATTTTTTTTTTAAAAATAAATTTTATTGTTATTATTTAAAATGAATTTATTAATTGAGTTTTCTATTTTTCTGACACTTCAGAATTTTTAGATTCATCCTTAAATTTTTTGATATAAATTCGGTTTGAACAACTAGAATTATGAATGTTGTTGGTTCATTTTCTCTATACTAGGCAATATCCCATGCTTAAAGCACGGGTCAACATTTGAAAAAAAAATTTATAATAGAATAATAAAAGTTATTGTTATATTTTTAAAACAAACTAGATACAGACCCGCACGTACGTGCGGGGTTGTTTTCATAAGTAATATTTGATTTCTTGTAACATATAGTTATGTTATTATTAATATAAATTCTTTTTGTGGGTTTGTGGATGTGGTTATGTAGCACGTGGACACCATTAGGTACACGTGCTACATAATGGTGGGTTTGTAGATTTGTGGGTCTCAGTCTCATAAACGTTTTGGGAAGAAATGGCTAGGAAATAATATGGAAACGTTTCTCGACGTTTCAAACCTATTGGGACGGCTGGTCATTGTTGGGGACGGGATAGTTTGTGATTTGGGGACGTTTCAAGACAATTCTTTCAAAAACTTAGTGTATCTGATATCTAGAAATGTTACAAACTTCTTTCCTGAGTTTGTAGCAATTTATGTTCTATAATAACCTAAATGGCTTTGTCAAAAACCTTAATCTTTTATGGAGACTGAACAAAACCCTAATCAATATGTAAGATGATGACTTATTGATATATGTCTATTGAAGTACCCATGCCGTTCCGTATCTATAAATTTTTATTTTGCCGTTTCTCGTATTATCTATCTCTAGTCCCCGTACCCGTAAAGTGCTACGTAAGTTTGTGAAAATGATTTTTTTTAAGTACTTTTATAGGATAATAGTAAACATATTGTTAATTACATTTTGGAGAGCTAATGTTTGTAGTTTAGATTATTCAGCTTATTTGTATTTTTGAAGTTTGTGTTTAAATTAATATATTATATCATATCATAAAAAATATTTACAAAATTAGTTGACTTCTTTATTCTTATATTTTGACATATGGTTAATTTATATTGGATTACAATTCTTTGTTGTTAAAAATTTTAGCTATTATAGAACATAGTTTAATATCTTTATTTTTGAACATTTTTATGTTAGTTAAACTGAATATGTTACATAGAATATTGGAAATTTATGTTCTTTCCCGTTTTATCTCCTTCATCCTGTTTCATCCGATTACGTAATAGTTTTATTTGAAAGAAAATATTTGATAAGATAAAATAGTTTACTTGGCTCAAATATTGCTAGATAATAATTATTTCGAATGTGTTTATATTTTATTTTATATATTTACATTTTATATTAGTGATATATTTAAAATATTGAAAGTAAATCGTTTAACCAAAGTTTATTTAACACTTTTTATTATAAATCTATAATATTAAAAGATATATATATTTGTGTATGTACGATGTTGTATATGCTGGTTCCAAAACTCTAGTAATTCTGCAACTATGTTGTACACAAAATTAGGTTTCCGTCGATTCTGCTTTACCAAAAAATGTAAATCTTAATTGCATAATTGAATTTGATGATGATTAATAACATAATTTTAATTTTGTTAGAATCTCAACAACTATGGTATATAGCATTAAAACTTTTTAATAGTTAAAATTGATTTTTTCACTTACGAACCAATATCTAGTCAGGAGTGTATTTGAAATAGTTTTATAAAATATATTAATAAACCATTTATTCACACATATATATCTTATATAGTGGATGCACTTGCTACATGTTTTCCTATTTAAAAGTCTAAACACAATAAAATCAATCACAAGTAGTATAGTCTTCACGTGACAATTAAAGTTCCTTAACTGCCTGTTTAAATGGTTTCGTATTTGTTTCTGGTGTGATCCAAGATTTTCCATGGCTAAAACCCTGCATAAACACACCCTAATTATTAGCTAATTTAAATACCAAACAATTAAATTCTTAATGTGTTTGATTCCCGAGTCCTAAAATCAAACCAAAGTTTTCCATCTACAAAAACAAAACACACACTTTAATAATACACAAAAATAACCTCTAAACAAGAAAAATCAAAAATGAAAAAAAAATTGAAAATCTACCGTTATCTATTTCCATTTTTAATAATCTTATATTTATTTTCTTTAATTAACCACGTCATTTAAAATATCAAATTAGGTTTGACCAATTATTTACCCAATTAAATATTTATCATTATATTAAAAAATTGTTGTTTCCAGAAATATCTCTAAATATATTACAACATGTTTACATATATATAATTCCGAATTTAATTGTCCGATTTTTTATGGTAATAAATTTAATTTTCATAAATATTAGGTAATTGTTATTATTGGATTGTATTTGTTTGATGTGATATTGTATATGTTAGGTATTAATTGCATTTGATTTTAATCTGTTTGGATCATATTAATATTAATCTGTTTGGCTATCAATATCAATCTGTTTGGTTCCTTATTTATAGTTATCCCTATTCAGTTTTCAGTGACATTTCATTGTAATAATCTCTAATCCTATGTATTTTTATTAAAAATGCTTCCCTTTTAATAGTATAGATTATTTTGTTTGAGATAATATTTATTTTTAATTATTCTATATATATATATATATATATGTTTCTTTGAATACTAATTATTTTAGAATATTATAGTATTTTATTTTTGACATATATATATATATATATATTACAAATTTATATTGTTTGTTTGTTGTATTTGCATCATTTTTTGTGAAATATAAATAGTAATTTTAATATTACAATTATGAACAAATAAAATTTATTAATTTATCAGCTATATAAATTTAGATTTACCAATCCGCCAATATAAAAATTAAAACACACATTTTATTTTCATAGATCGAGTAATATATCTTTGTTTTTAAAAGTTCAAATCACAACATATGTAGAAAAAATATGCATTTTATTAATCATACATATTATATAAAAATTCCAAACAGTTTGTAAATAAAATAAAATAAAGTTGATATGAGAATCATAATTTGAAATTTTAACAAAATATTCAAAATCTTGTTATTAAAATAATTATATTGACTACTTGGATATAAAATCTTAGTTTTAGAAATTGTGATTTGTTTATATTTTTTTAAAAAATATTTGTAATTTTCGTCCATAATTTATTAGAGAGAGAAAATATTTTTTAAACTAATAATTATTTAAAATCAATGGCATGACAATGTAAAATTAAAAAAGAAAATAAACTCTATTATATTAGCAGTTAGTTTTTATTTTTATTTTTTTTCAATTACAAATTAGTTTTGATCTGAATAGATTTTTATTTTTCTAGATTTTGTTATATATGATCTGTCAAGTTTTTTATTTTTAATTAGTTATATTTATTTATTTAATTGATTAATCTTAATTAAAATTTTCCAATAACAATTGAATGTAATTTTTTACACATTTTAAGCTTAGTTTCATATTTGTATTTCTCAATTAATATAGTAGGATATATGACTAATCAAATACGAATACGAATCCCCTATTTAATAAAACGGAAGTACACAACTTCAAATTTGTAGACTATATAATTTTAATAGTAGGTTACAAATGGGTTATAAAAAAAGTTAATATTAATTTGTATTAGATATATGTTACATCACGTTGAAAGTCTTAATATGTAACTCTTCATTTTCGCAAGATTTTAGGAGAATAATCTTAATTCTCTTTTACACCAAAATATATCCTTCAAATATTTAATCTTGATTTAAGATCTTCTAAACAAGTTATCGAAATAATAAAATAAAATCTCCAAAAAATATTTAGTTAACCATATATATTGGCAAACAAATCTAAAAAAAAATTCACTCTTCCACGGATTGAGAGTGATTTCCGATTATATTATAAAATAAACCGATCAATAATCTATCGTTACCTTTTGATAAGGTATCATCTTTCGGTTCATGTCTTTCAATTTTATCATACTTATAACGATGCTTATTATGTTTATACACATTAGTACATTACAATTCATGGTGGACTGCAAGTTAAAATATTACACGACGGAGTTATATGACACGAAGTGTTTGAGAGATACTAATATAAATTTAAATTTTTGTTAATTCGGTGCTACACGGGTAAAATATCATTTCATTATTTTGTTAATAATATGAATATTAAATTAATAGACATATCTAATTAAGTTGATTAAATTAATACTGTAACAAAAATTAACAAACAAATTATTATTTTTTATCAAATAACTTAATTCGCGGTGTACCACGGATCAAAATCTATACAAAATATACGTTATTTCCATAAGTCATATTCAACATATGATTTAATGGCATAGTGTTTTCTAAAAAAATAACTTTTAAAATAAATAAAACAATCACATTTGTAGTGCTTTAAGTAAAAATTACAAAAATTTGTGCTATAAAGCACGATCCATCAGTTTTAGTAGATGATTTTATTATATAATGTTTTTATTCACATCAATTTTTAAAATAAATCACATAAATTAGATTGTATATAAAAATTACAATATAAATAAAAAATTCAACCGGCTCTAAGACGGGTACTAATCTAGTTGATAATATAAAACCGTATGTACCGTTCCTATTATAACTACTTTTTTAAAAAGTGATTAGCTAAAATATGACAAACAAACAAACAGGCAAATACGTTTTACCAGTCTTTCTTTCTTCTTTAATTTTTTTATTTTTGAACTGTTTACGATTTTCTCCAGCCTTTTTTGAATTATTTATTGTTTTTCTGGTTACTAATAATATTCATTTTATTGGTAAGCTAGTTTAATATTTTTCCTATTTCTTTCCTTTTTTTTTTTTTTGACAATGAATGATAGATAATTTCTTTTGTTTTAAAAGGATTGACTTTATATTTGGGGAATGTTGATAGCAATACTTTCAATATAAAAAAAAAAAAAAACAAAACAAAAAAAAATACATTTCACTCCTTTGTAACTTGTAAGTAATTTGATAAGGAAAGTGAAAACATACTCATATCTTATTATATACTTATAACAGAACTGATCCTTAAGAAACAGAATTTAATCAGAAAATATAAACATTTTTATCCTAAAAGCCCCAAATAAGGAGGTAGTACCGTAGTAGTGGATTGCAGTTTTTGTTATTTCAAAAAGCCGTCTCTGTGATTCGAAATCCCTAAATCTAGGAAAACCATTCGAGATCATGTTATCGAATCATCTCCAGAACGGGATCGAATCCGATAACTTGATCTGGTCTCGTGTCCCTGAATCCGATGATACATCCACCGACGGCGTTGGTCTACTCAACTCCCGCCGTGACGGTGGCGGAGGTGGTGTCGATAGTCTCGATTACGAAGTCATCGAGAATTACGCTTACAGAGAAGAACTAGCTCATCGTGGGAAGCTTTATGTAGGTTACTACGTTGCTGTCAAATGGTTCTTCTCTTTACTCATCGGGATCGGTACTTGTTCTTCTTCCTTCTCTCTTCGGATTTTATCTGTTCGGTTTTCCAGAATCAGATCTCTTGTTGATGATTTCGTAGGAACTGGATTAGCTGCTGTGTTTATCAATCTCTCAGTTGAGAATTTCGCTGGGTGGAAATTTGCACTCACTTTGCAATCATTCAGAAGTCTTATTTCGCCGGGTTTATAGTTTATCTTCTCATCAATTTAGTTTTAGTGTTTTCTTCTGCGTATATCATTACTCAATTCGCTCCTGCTGCTGCTGGTTCTGGCATTCCTGAGATTAAGGGTTATCTCAATGGTACTTAA
>CP094637.1:22183852-22636037 GCA_023657505.1 Camelina hispida | reverse complement strand
TCTAGGAGAATAAAACTTGGATTGATCATGCATATAGAAATCGAAATTGTTTAAGATGATTGAATTGGCTGCATGATTTTCGGACTAGTATTGTTCTAGGGTTGAATCCGATCAAGGAAAAGTTTTTGTTAAATTTCCATAATTGTGAGATCATGAATTCGGAATTAAAATATTGATCATGATAAGTTTCAAAAATAATTAGCAATTATCCTAAAGTATTAAGATACTAAATCCTAGATTAAAAAGGAAACTTAAGAAAAAGGAAATCCTATCTAAGATTGTTGTTGCATGCATTAGCCTATTTGCTTTTGTTGTCTTGCAGGCATGAATTTGAAACCAAAAACCAAATATAATAAGGCATGGTCGGTCTCAAATATCGCATGGCCTAAGGGTCGCTCTAATATGCATGTCCTAATGATTGAGTGCATGGTTCGATCTCAAATATCGCATGCTAATACTCGGATGTCTTGTTTCTGTTGTATGCAGATGGCATATCTTAAGAGCTTAGACTATCCAGTCTTGAATGCTTCTGGTGACAATTACTTGCTATGGGCAATGAACACCAAGATCAACTTGAAGTCAAGGACTTGTCGAGTGTGTCGAAGAAGCAACAAGACCTCGGACAAAACAAGAATAAGTGTATCCAGCATATGCATCACCACATTGCTGAGAGTCTCAAGAACCATCCCTATTTATTGAGGACCCTCTCGACCTTGGACAACGCTTAACGGCGATATGGGCACCAAAAGACGGTGCTCCTTCCGAAGGCCGAGTATGAGTGGAAACACCTAAGGATCCAGGATTTCAAAATCCGACGAGTATAACTCTGAGCTTTTAGGATGTCTCAGTCCTTAGGCGTGTTACTGTGGTAACAGAGAAGGAGCTAATTGATAAGACTTTGTCTACTTTTAGCCCTAACAACATGGTTCTTCAGCAACAATACCGGCAAACAAAGTATGCCGAGTATGGGGCCCTCAATGAGGTGTTACTGCTAGCTGAGCAGAACAATGAGCTGTTGCTGATGAATAGTGCTATGAGACCTCCTGGTACAGCCCCATTACCAGAAGCACACAAAGTGGATGTGGGAAAGAAAAGTTCTGCAGAGCCTAAGGAGCCTAAAGAGCCCAAAGAGACCAACTACGTCCACAGAGAGAGACACTACGGCCGTGGCCGTGGTGGCAGAGGACGTGGTGGTCGTGGGGGCCAAGCCGGCCGCGGACGCGGTGGTAGAGGCCGTGGTGTATCCAAACCACAAGCTAAGGCAAAATCAGTTTGTCACCGATGTGGTATGTCAAACCACTGGATGAAAAACTGCAGAACTCCCAAACATCTTATTGATGCATATCAAGAAAGTTTGAAGAAGAACCCAGAAGCTAACTTGGTGCATCTCGATGATGAAGGAGACTTCGATCATGAGAATGATGACTCCCTAGAGACTTCCGACCTCTTTACTGAGGATGAATGAAATTTTCGGTTTTTATTTTGGTTTAAGACTATGCTTTTATGCTTGATTTATTTCTATGTATTGGATAATTGATTTGGTTTAAATTCAAGGATTTATTTTATAAATTATTTGCCTTATTAAGTTAAAACATAAATGTTGTTTTATAGAAATGGCTGAGGATATGAGTGAACTAGTGGTGGACAGTGGATCCAGCCACACTATTTTAAGAGATAAAAGATATTTTATAAACCTCACCATGAAAAGTGCCAATGTTAGTACAATTGCGGGTATAGCAAACCTTATAGAGGGCTACGGCCAGGCTCACGTGTTGTTACCTAATGGAACACACATCGAATTAAGTGATGCCCTATATTCACCCAGCTCCAAGAGAAATTTGTTGAGCTTTAAAGATATAAGATTGAATGGTTATCATGTGGAAACCAAGGGTGAAGGAACTAGAGAGTTCCTATATATTACAGAAAATGTAAATGGACAAAAGAAGGTCCTAGAGACTATACCTGCACTAGCCACTGGCTTGTACCATGCAAAGATAAATATGATAGAGGCTAACTTGGCAAAGCATAGAATGTTTAGTGAAGAATTCACTTTATGGCATGACCGGCTAGGCCATCCGGGTTCGAACATGATGCTTAAACTAATTAAGAGTTCGAATGGGCACAACCTAAGTGAAAGGAAAGTTATCCCTAAACATCTCACGTGTGTAGCATGCGCACAAGGGAAACTTGTTATAAGGCCTTCACCAGTAAAAGTCACAAGAGAGACTTCAAACTTTCTGGAAAGAATTCAGGGAGATATATGCGGACCAATACACCCATCTAGTGGGTCGTTTAGATATTTTATGGTGATGATAGATGCATCAACCAGATGGTCGCATGTTTGCTTGTTATCCACAAGAAATCTCGCCTTTGCAAAGATGTTGGCTCAGATTATAAGGCTAAGAGCACACTTTCCAGATTTTCCACTTAAGACTATACGTCTAGATAATGCTGGTGAATTTACATCCCAAGCGTTTAATGATTATTGTATGTCCATGGGGGTGAGTGTGGAACATCCTGTGGCACATGTCCATACACAAAATGGACTGGCTGAGTCCTTCATTAAACGAATACAAATGATAGCTCGCCCATTGTTAATGAGGTCGAAGCTCCCTGTGTCGGCTTGGGGACACGCAGTATTGCATGCAGCAGAGCTCATACGCATCAGGCCATCTAGTGAACATAAGTATTCACCATCCCAACTATTAACGGGTCATGAGCCAGACATATCCCATCTCAAGACATTCGGTTGTGCCGTTTATGTACCGATTGCTCCACCACAGAGAACTAAGATGGGACCTCAGAGGAGGATGGGAATATATGTTGGATATGAATCTCCCACCATAATTAAGTATCTCGAGCCACTGACAGGAGACCTGTTCAAGGCCAGATACGCGGACTGTCAATTCATTGAGTCCGAATTCCCTGTAATGGGTGGTGAGAATAGCAAGCAGGTCAAGGAATTAACATGGAATCAAACATCCTTAAATTGGCAAGATCCTCGAACTAGAGCATGTGATGCAGAAGTTCAAAAGATTATACATTTACAGCAGCTAGCTAATCAATTGCCAGATTCCTTTGCTGACCCAAAGAGAGTGACAAAATCGTACATACCTGCTTGCAATGCACCAGTACGAATTGATGTTCAGAAGGAACACAATACACAAGTTGCTACAGAGTCTAAAACCCGTTTGAAACGAGGTAGACCATTAGGTTCCAAAGATAAGAATCCTCGGAAGAGTAAAAGAGGTGCATGTCAGACCGAGGCTCAGGGAATTGCCGAGAAAACAGACATGGCCGCGGCAAGTGATAAGGAGCCGGATGGGGTTCAGGACGCTGAACCTCTAGGTCCTGAGAGTATTGATAACGATGAAATATCGATCAATTATATCATGTCTGGGATTACTTGGAACCGTAAGGATATCGACGTCGATGATATTTTCGCATATAAGGTAGCATTAGAACTAAATGAGGATCTAGAGCCCACATCCATATTAGAGTGCACTCAAAGCAAAGATTGGCTTAAATGGAAAGAAGCTATTGATGTGGAGCTAAACTATTTGAGGAAGAGAGAGGTGTTTGGTCCGATCTTGAGGATAACACCTGAAATTAAACCAGTAGGACATAAGTGGGTCTTTGTAAGAAAGAGAAATGAGAAGAATGAAATCGTGAGATACAAAGCACGGCTTGTAGCACAAGGATTCTCTCAAAGACCAGGAATAGACTATGAGGAGACATACTCCCCTGTGATGGATGCAACGACTTTTAGGTATCTAATAAGTCTGGCTGTAAGAGAGAAACTGGATTTGCGGTTAATGGATGTTGTAACTGCATACTTATATGGTCCACTGGATAATGAAATCTATATGAGATTACCAGAGGGAATAGAACTCAAAGGAAAGAGTGGTTCTCGAGAACAGTACTGCATAAGGCTAGACAAATCGCTTTATGGACTGAAACAGAGTGGTCGAATGTGGTATAATAGACTTAGCGAATTTTTGGCAAAGAAAGGCTATAGGAATGACCCCATCAGTCCATGTATCTTTATTAAGAAGTTTGCAAACAAAGGATTTGTGATAATAGCAGTCTATGTGGATGATTTAAACATCCTTGGAACCTCTGGGGAAATCGCCCAAACTGTGGAATACCTCAAGAAGGAATTTGAGATGAAAGACCTAGGCAAGACAAAATTTTGTTTGGGATTGCAGCTTGAGTACAGAAGCAATGGCATCCTTGTGCATCAAAAGGCATATACAGAAAAGGTACTCAAGAGGTTTAATATGGAGCAAGCTCACCCATTGACTAGCCCCATGGTTGTGAGAAGCACACAAGTGGATAAAGATCCATTTGCTCCCAAGAAGGCCGATGAAAAGGTTCTCGGGCCTGAAGTGCCTTACCTCAGTGCTATAGGAGCGTTGATGTTCTTGGCTAGCCACACTAGACCGGACATAAGTTTTGCCGTGAACCTCCTAGCAAGATATAGTTCTTGTCCGACCATAAGGCATTGGAATGGTATTAAACATGTTCTGCGATACCTACAGGGTACGACAGATTATGGTCTATTTTACACTAACTATAACAAAGATGGTTTAGTTGGTTTTGCTGATGCAGGTTATCTCTCCGATCCACACAATGGAAAATCACAAACAGGTTATGTGTTTACACACGGTGGTACAGCAATCTCTTGGCGTTCTATGAAGCAGACTCTTGTTGCAACATCATCAAATCACGCAGAGATACTAGCAATGCACGAGGCCAGCCGTGAATGTGTTTGGTTGCGGTCCATGACTCAGCATATACGGACAGACAGTGGATTGGAGGACAGCAAAGAAGCAACCGTAATCTATGAAGATAACACAGCATGCATCGCACAGCTCAAGGAAGGTTACATCAAGGGAGATCGGACGAAGCACATATTACCAAAGTTCTTCCATACACATGATTTACAAAAGGCCGGAGAAGTTCTTATAGTGCAAGTTCAGTCAAGTGAGAATTCAGCCGATCTCTTCACCAAATCGTTACCGACAACTACTTTCAAGAAGCTCGCGCACCAGATTGGGATGCGGAGACTTAGTGACTTGGAGTGATGTTTGGAACAGGGGGAGCAATGTGTGCTGTACTCTTTTTCCTTCACCAAGGTTTTGTCCCAATGGGTTTTCCTGGTAAGGTTTTAATGAGGCAGCATCCCCTAAGCACATTGCAGCGATCCCATCCAACATTGGCACGGTTGTTCGTCCAAGGGGGAGTGTTGTGAAACACTTAGTGGACTCACTAGACCGGCCCATATACTAAGCCATGGAGCTAAGGCCCATCGGCCATACTCAGTCCATATAGGTTCGGCCCATTGGCCAAAGCCTTACTCGGCCATACACTCTTATGTCGGTCTAACCCTAACTTTGTAATCTACTATATATATGCATGTAACCTTTGGGAATCAATAATAAGAAACACAAGAGTTTATCCCTAAACCTCTACTTTCATAACATTTATAATATTTGTCTAAGAAACAAGAACTAAAACCTTTTGATTAGTAAACTTTGGTACCACAAACTTGCCTTTGAACGTTCAAGCCAATGTCAATGTGGTCACAAAATAAATCTCCAATATGTTTTTTTTTTCTTCCATATTCACTTTTATATTGACCCCGAAATACTCAGACTAGCTTTTAAAACCGTGTCGGACTGTATTATTGTAACTTTGTAAGTATGAAACTAGTTGCAAAGAAACTATTGATAGGACTTAGCTTCATATTTCAATCTCTTTAGGAAAACTTTTTTTCCATTGAAGAAATAGTACGTACGAAAAGATTACAATACAACAAGATAACTGATACATGAAAGAAATGGAACTTTTTTTTTTTTTCTTTTTACTTCTACTTTGTATATAAAGGAAAAAAGAAAGAATGAGAAGATCATTCATCTGAAGACCAGATTGTGGCAGCTCCTATCACATGGGTACGGACAGTCTATTAGCTTCACTTCAGCTCTATCAAAATACCAATCTCCAACCGCTATCGCGACTGCCTAAATCGCAGTTTCAAGAAAACGTTAAAGAATTGATTTATTTCAAAACTCTAATTGTTGTTTAAAGGCAAGTAAAGATGAATATGTGCATACCTTTTTGTGGATAACAGGAGAATTATCGGCGAACCAAGTGTCTTGCCTTTCGGTTTGGCAATGAGAAAAGCAAGAATTGATAAACAAACCGTTCTTTTTCATTTTCGAGAATCCGGTTACAGCTCTCAACATCTGATTTCTAAACCCTGTTATTAAAGTGACAGCATTATAAGATAATAGTGAGGTTGAATCATTTTGAAAATAAGGACTTTAAAAAAGTTTTAAGATGCTTTTGGACCTTGCAAGAACCGGATTTGTGCTGGAGTACATCTGCCATGGTTCAATCTGCATTCATGCCAATAACCACTAGGATCTGCACTTGGTGGAGCTATACTGCTTTGAATCTGTTAAAGCAAACCAAAAATGGTTACTTTTAATAATCTTGATTAGCATTAAAAAAATGCATGGAGTTAGCAGAAGAAAACTTAATTACCTGCCAAATATCATAAGCTGCATTGACAATAAAAAGAGGAGTTTTCATCTGACTGATCAAGTTTTGAGGGAAGAAACACTGTCTCGAAGCAAATGATAAAAGAGTTTACGGGTCAGCTTTTGCGGTTGTGTACAAAAGAGAATCGATTTAGACTAAAGGAAGAAGAGCTTATTACAGAGGTTGGATTGAGATGGTTAGTGCATAAATGTGGCAAATTGTTCTTCACTCCCTGATTCATTACCATAGAAACAAAGTGTTAATGTATAATCTTTTGAATTATAAAGTTTATAATATGAAGATGATTTTTAAATAACAACACACCTGCAACTGCACAACACCATTGTATAGGTTTCTTATCGTGTGACCACCGGAAACATCAGGCCTATAACCACAGAAAAAGAGCGATTCAGTCAACTGTCAACATATATACTAAGTTGATTTTTAAGAAGAAACAGAAGTAAAGAAAATTCATATGAACTAACTTACGTGTCCAAGAACAAGCCAGCATCACTTAAGCATTTGACTTTGGTATATCTTGAAAACAAATTTCTGAATTCGTCACAACGTAAGATCACTGCTAGACCACCTGCAGAGCATCCAGATAGAAGTGCCTGAAACAGTAGTAGTAAACAAATTTAGAAAAAAAAACTGTTTCATCAATGTAAAGAAAAGATATAAGCAAGAGAAAGGACAAAAGTGAAAACACCTGTTTGGCATTACGCATTCCCTTGGACTTTAAATCGTCCATTGCAGCTCTCCATATCTTCTCTCCTCGAAACTGAAGCCGTGCAGCCTAAAAAAAGAACAAAACAACTCAAACCTCAGTAGAAGCATAAAAATCAAGAAACTGAAATGTATGGTCTCTAGAGAAACAAGATTCATCGGTATCAATGAGAACCTTGTTCTGACTATCTCCGCTGAAGGAACCACCATCGCAGTAACGAAGCTTTACTCTATTCCAGTTGAAAAAGTCTGCAAATATAGACGAAATGAGCTATTGTTTCTTCAAAACTTTTTACTAATAAAAGTCTAAAAGACAAAAGACCTGGATTTTCTTGAGCTTTGTTGCTAAGTATTCCTGTAAACTGTATCTGTTTCTCCATATAGTTAGAAGAACCACGACGAGACTTCTTTCGGTATACACAGTTCCTAATATTGTCACACCATCCTCCTCCCTTTCAGCATTTCCAAATTCCAATTCCAATTTTTAGTAACAAAACAAGACTTAAAATATATATATATAGAACCAAAAAAAAAAAAAAAAAAAAAAAAACTTGTTTGGCTAAGTACCTCTAATTGAATGAGCCAGCTATTGGCTCCGGATCCATGTCCACGATGTAAGTGATATCCAGGCAATGTACCATCCAAACAAACTGTAATTAAGACCACACAGATCTTATATTCAAAAACACTGTTCTGTTTTTACATATTTTTCCATTGAATCATTGATGCTATATAGCCACATTAGTACATTACATAATGTACCTCACATTCAAAAATCAAAAAGTGGCTTACTATAAAATGAACTATCCAAGACACATGAGTGATACTAATATATGATAAACAAACAAACAAAAAACCCATTTGTTTGTGGTAAAGAAACAGAGAGATAGAGAGAGAAAGTACCAGCTCCTTTGGAACCAGCTCCTCTGATAAGTGTGAGACCAACCATTAAAGGATTAAAATTGGAACTAAATTTGGAGAAACCAAACTCTAATTCCTCAATGCGATCTAACTCAGTGACATTGAACTCAAAATACCCATTTGCCTCATTCCCAAGAACCAGTCCTGCAACTACAAAACCTAAAAAGAATAGCTTCCACATTGCTCTCTCTTGAACTCTTTCTTAGAGCTGTGAGTGAAGAAAGAATGGTTAAAAGTAGAAAAATCAGAAAGAAGGATATAAAACAAATGCAGAAACTCGTAATGTGATAGTGAAAGAATCGATCTTTGTGTTCAGCTTTTAATAATAAGAAGGATAAGAAAGAAGAAGAAGGAGACAGAGCAGAGAAGTGCAGTGAAGAAAAGACTGTTTTAAAAAAGAGGTTTCATGGCTGGATTCACGTTTGGAATCTCATTACCTCGATCTTCTTAATACTAGTATTAATCTTAATTAAACTATACTTAAACTATTTATTTTTATTTTAATAATTATAGTTAATTTATTTTATTTTTTAAGACAAAAAGGGGATACTAGACCATCTTTTAGTTTACTAGACGTTTGGTTCATACTTGAAACACACATCAACTTACAAAAGAGGTAACCAATATATGATATCTATCTTTTTCATTATTTAGATGTTTTTTCATGGTATTTTCTAAATTACGCGTTGGAAAGTATTATTTATTCAACTAATAATTTTATTTAATTATGATATCTCTCTATGTTTTTTTTTTCTTTAAAATTCCCCGCAATTCCCACACCAACCAATCTATCTAATGATGTTGAAGAAGCACAATAAAATCATGAGCGATAATTACGGAAGTGGTAATCATGTAATTGCCGACTCAACCATTTGGATTTAAAACATTCTTTTAAGATTAATTAAACTCATACCATCATTGTTTTTGATTGAGTCTGAAGTAACCAAGGATGTCAAAATTAATATACACACAAGCACTATTTTTGTCAAAGAGTGAACAAAATAAATTCTAAAGATGCTCAAATATGAAACTTATATCAACAGAAAAATGGATTAACATCCATATTTTTGTCACCACCTCCTCCATAACAGTTTTATAGGCTATAATAATTAAGTCCAAAAACTATTTGACTAACCAAACAAAAATGTCTAATACTATTTTGATTGTGTGTTTGAAAGTAATGGCTGGTATAGAAGTGGTGGGGCAATTTGTAAATCCGATGCACATGTTACGCTCCTACAATACAAATAAACCCAGACGGTACGGTGCTATCATCCACTCAACTCAACTGTGTTCTTTTTTAGTTTTGTAAAGAGGTCCTTTTGTTTCGATTTTATTTGTGTATGAGCCTCAGTCACGGGATTTGTTAAACTTTCCCACCTCCACTCAATCAAAGTTTTTTTGTATTTTTAAATTTTATAACACTTAACTTTTAATTATTTTTCAATACTAGTTTTTGCCTTCTTCAATTGAATACATATTTTGTCATCATCTATAATTGCAGAGTTGAAACATGACATTTCCATTTAAAAAAATTTGCATGATATTGCTGTCCAAAATCATAAGTTCTTGATATATAAAATCCTCTTTTGTATAAATCTACTATAAAAGCCTTGCAATATTTGTTTACTAGTAAAATAGTCATAGTACAAATTTTGTGGTGTAAAGAGAATACGGTGTTGCAGCTTAATTTGTTGAACATTAATTAGGATGTTACATAAAAATAAAAGTTTGGGGAATTAATTGTGAACTTGAGAAAACATGAAGGGGTTATGAAAGGACTAGGACCGTTAAGTCCCTTTGTATGTTTCCGTGGGACGTAATTAATATTGTACGGTTCTCCATAAAATCCTGTCGGTGTGAGTTTTCATAGTGTAATCGTATTTAAAATGGTCACGTACCACCACCGTCTTCTTATACACAATGACTAGATAATAATCCGCGCTGGTACCGCGGAGAATTTTTTTTATTTTGTTATTTGTTAATATTATATTTATGTTGTATCATTCATTTACATGTTATATAATATAGTACTATATGGTGAATTTTGATTCATATTAAACTATTAATAGGTAGGCATGGAAACTACTACCAATACCTATATTGGACCCGTTTTTCGGTTTGTATCCGTCCCGAAAAAAGGTACCCGCAGCTTTAGGGTTGAGTGAAGGGTAGAATAATTATATTATCCATGAATAATGATCGAGTATTGGATATTAATTTAATTTTTGAGCGTCTCGTTACCCGTCTCATTACCCGTTTTATTACCCGACTATAAATACACGTTAATATTTTGTAGAATAATGTTACCAGCGTGAGGAAATATTTATGTAAATTTGGATTTGTTTGTTACAAAATAATAGTAGAAAATTTATTAATTCTATACATTTTATAAAATCATATATTTAATTTACTTAAGGTCATACTCTGATTTCGACCCGTAGTCGTTAATTACACATTCGGTAAAGCCAAAAAAATCCAACAAAACATGTATTGACCCGTGATATGGTATTACAAATTGATGTGATCGTGTTTAGAGATCTTAATATATCAAATTTACAAATTGAAGTTATTGGTATAACATGTTGTATATTAATTTTATAGGTGAAAATTACAATTAGGTTATGTTTATTATCAATATTATACACTTAGTATTGTTTATATAGTGAATATTGTGTCTAAACAATTAATTTTTAGCCAATTAAATAGTTTGTTATTATTTCCTAAGATTTATGATACAATAAATAAAGTTTTATTATTTTGTAAACAAATCTAAACTTTTCTTTTGTTAGTTATTAGAATAATTAAAATATAATAGCATTTTCGTAATATGTCACATCAGAATTGGTTAAATTTTTAACAACATAGCTTAAATAAGTATATAGATATATTTTAAAAATATAAACAATGTTGTATCCTAATTTTAATATATATTTGTTATTATTAAATGATTTAGATATGTAAATATTTAATCTTAGTTTTATAAATAAATTTAAGTTTTATAATTTTCTAAATAGTTTGTTATTGTTTCCTAAGATTTCTGAAACAATAAATAGAATCTTTTTAATTATTTTATTACATTATTTCGAAATAATTTTATTATTATTTTATTAAATAATCTTGAAATTATTTTATTAATGATTTCTTGTAATCTAATAAATTAATAATTACTATTTTTTGGATAATCATTTTTAGGTTACAATAAATTAATATTAAAATTCTGTTATTATATTTTGTATTAAAATATAGTGGCATTTTGTGTAATATTTTACATGGAGTAGGATTATTTGTTTAAAGGGTTGCTTAAATAAGTATATAGATTATATTTGTTGTAGATATCAATTATGTAAGACGTTACATGAAAAAAAAAACCCACGACGTATCACCCATTCACCACCGTTACGTTCTTTGGTTTTTACTCTTTGCCCCATACGATTCCCATGCACGAATAATGAAACGATCCTTATTTGTATAACTATGTTAACACCCGCGCTACGTGGCGGAAGAATTTTCTTAAATTATATTTGAATTTTAATTCATACCAAAAACCAAATACTTAAGAAACTAATCTATATTGTTTAAGTCATGTTCCATCACACATGTTTTCCTTTTAAAAAAGCAAGAGGATTAGTAATCAAACTCTTTTTTTTTCATGCCTTCATTGGGATCATGGGATGGAAGTCCAAGCCAAAACAACCTTACAAAAAAGTTCATGCCTTCATTGGGATCATGGGATGGAAGTCCAAGCCAAAACAACCTTATAAAAAAGTAGAGAATCATCAAATCAGTTCCCATAGTGATATGTTAAGGTAAATCTAAATATTTGATAAAATACTTATCCTAATTATTTATTTAATTTCTTGTTTTGTTCAACTATTTATTTAATTTCATAATTTGTACATACTGTAAGTCATATTTTAAAATGTTTACTTGTGTAAAGCTTAGCACATAATAGCTTAATAATATTAATTTTATCTCAAATATCACTAACTAACTTCTTTTTTAATAAATATATGCCAGTCTTTAAGAAAACATCTACTATAGTATTTTTGAAGTACATTTTGCTAGAAAAATACTCATAATTATTTTATTTACAAAGTATGCCAATATCCATATCCAAACAACTTCACAATTAATTTTCTCTACTATCCATATAACCAAACACAATTAAAAGATTTAAAATTTCCATATAATGTTTCACAATTAATAATCTAGATATTTAGAAGATTTTGTCAAGATTCAAATTTAAGATTTTATATCATTTTATTTGAAAATTAAAACTGCTAACACTTTAAAAAATAAATTTTTTTAATTATCTCTTACAATTATTTCAAAGAATTTAAACTTCCAAAAAGTTTCAAACTATTATAAATATTTTTAAATTGGAAAATAAATAGAATTTAAAATTTAAAAAATTAGTAATAAATAATTAGTTCCGCGGTGTTAAGCAGGTTAAAATCTAGACAAAATTCAAACCTAGAAGACAAAGTTTAACTGAAATGGATACCAGTGATACATCAAAGTGAGCTGAGACGAACAACAGTAACCTAAATTCATTTATCGTTTCAGCTGTCTATCACTACAGTGATGCAGAAGTTTTAGATCCTATTTCCTAATGTTGTGGAAGCTGACTCTCTGTCTCTCTATCTCTTATGGAAACAGTGTTCTTTGGTGGCCTTCTCGAAGATGTGACAAGTTAATCAGTATGGATGAACAAAATATTTTCTTGTGGAACTTAGACTGTTCAAAAAAGTCTGCTGAGGTGATTTAGCTATAACTTATAAGGATATAGAGACGAACTCTTTTTTTTTTTGCCTCTCGGGGTTTTTGATATTTTGTAAGGTATTTTTGTTAACAGGTTTCAGTTTATATTAGGTTTTGTCAAAGGAATCAGCTAGGATGTTGCACTCTTTATCTGGTGGAGCATGGAATCTGCATGCTGTAAATGCTGTTGGAGCAACTGGTGAATCATCTGTCCAGTTCTGGGACCTGCGTACTATGAAGTATGATATCACTGTTGATATCCTCTGTTCCTGCATACAGTCAGGAGGTTTTACGCATTGATATTATTCACCCACGTTATTACATGCTCTCATGGGGGTTTATTTTATGTCAATTTAGAGTTAGTTTTTTTTTGGTTTTACCCTTTCACATCTACCCATGTATATGTTCAGTTTCTCCATGTTGTTTGTCCAACGAAGGAAGGTTAACACAATTGAACATGCTCATGTACGCGGTGTTGATTACAATCCCTAGAGAGAACATATACTTGTAAGACTTCTCTCTTGTACCTCCAGAAGCACTGCGCAATAATGCTCTATTGATAGAAATAATGGTTTTTTGAAAAATATGATGTGCATATTTGTTTAGGCTGATCGTCCGGGCATAGAGTTGAAGTTAATCGTTGTAGAACTTGGTATAAAAATATTATCATATCTTAGCTGTGATGGATTAAACATTCAGTTGTGTGGATAACTGCAGAGGATGAATCTGGCATACATGTTTGGGATCTCCGGAAGGCCAAGGTTCCTGTCCAAGAGCTTCCTGGTCATACACACTGGTATGTTTGCTTCTGTTTCCTTTTACAAACTTTTTTTTTTAGAGTAACCAAGATCCTTGAATTTGTGCCTTTGTATGTTTCTGTCAAATTTTGAAGGACATGGGCTATCAAGTGTAACACTGAGCATGATGGACTGATTCTCGTACACTACCCTCTCTTTCTCCTTTACTTTTCTTAACACAATCAAATCGTTCTACGTAGTAGTTCTGTATGCCACACCCTGTTTTTTAGCTTAAATGTGCAGTTTTATATTTGGTACATGCTTTATTTTAGTTTATAACTTTGCTCACACTATATAAATTATGTCAATTCTGATCCCTTCAATCAAAAACACAGAGCGCTGGAACAGATTCGGCTGTATGTGATAATCCATCATCGTCGGATTCATCACCATCGTTGGTTATTATGGTAGAGAAGAAGAAGAAATCCACCACAACCGATCGACCAAAGATGGGGCTAACATCAGCGTCGGATCAGCTCCGATTGGTAGAGAGAGCAATGGGATGAACAACACAGTCGATCAAAGGTTAAAAGGCGCCGAAGAAGAAGATTGGTATCACGGCAATGAAGAAAAGAAATCAAGCAATAGGAGGTCCTCTCGTTTTCGATTTGCTTTGTCCACATAAGGAAAAAAGAGCTGACATGTATTAATTGTTTTAATTTGATAGGCTAACCATTTTAACTCATGTGTCAGTCTTTGGTTCAATGTTGAAGCTGAGGTGTCAAGCTCTGGAGATTGTATTTTGTTAATTTGACACCCCAATTGTACAGTTTCGTTTACTAGCTATGGTTTCTTATAAACCCTTTAACAAAAAAAAAAGCTATGGTTTCTTAACAAGTAATAACTACACTTTCTCTTTGGAATTGTATATATATATATATACATATATATATATATATATATATATAATGAAAATTTTGTCCATCCCTAAATGGTTTAGGGAGAAGTTGTTTTTATTATGTGTCGGAAAAAAAGAAGAAAAGAAAAGAATGGAAGAATAATAGGCCATGGGCCATAACCAGCTGATGGGCTCATTAGGTTTAAAGGCCTCATTAAGTTGACCAGGCTCTAGCGCGCCCACACGTGTTGAGGAGGCGGGAAAACAACATCACCGGCGTCAGACAGTCAGAGAGACCCAAAGTGGCATAGTTCCCTGAGAGAGAAAAGAAGAAAACGTTCGCCTCGCTGATTCGCTCTGTTTTATCTGTAAATCGCCATGGGTATCAAGGTCTGGTGCAAGCGGAACGATTACTTGTTGTTTCAATTTTAGATTACGATTCCTGAATTCGATCTAATGTTTGTGTTGTTGTAAATGTCTGATTTTTTTTTTTTTTTTTTAGGGTTTAACGAAGCTTTTAGCCGACAATGCGCCAAGTTGTATGAAAGAACAAAAATTTGAGAGCTATTTCGGTCGGAAAATCGCCGTCGATGCTAGCATGAGCATTTACCAATTCCTCGTTCGTTCCCTTCTCCTCCCCCCTTTATATTAATTAATCTTATTCGCACTCAGCAAGAGAGTATAACTTTTGAAATCGATGTGACGCAGATTGTGGTAGGAAGAACTGGGACTGAAATGCTCACTAATGAAGCTGGTGAAGTCACTAGGTTACTACTTACTACTCTCTTTCTCTCTCTCTCTCTGTTTCCACATTTGTAAAGTTTGGATCTTTCTATCTGATGTGTTTTGTACATGTAGCCATTTACAAGGGATGTTTAATCGAACGATTCGTCTTCTAGAAGCTGGGATTAAGCCTGTGTAATGCTCTCCTTCCTACATTCTTTTTTTTTTTTTTAATTTTCTCTGTTGGTAGAAAAGGTTTGTCTTTTACTATTAGTCTTGCTAATTTAGTTCTGAATCTTTTTTGGCTTCAGATATGTTTTCGATGGAAAGCCCCCGGAGTTAAAGAGACAAGAACTGGCAAAACGGTATCTTTCTGTTATCATGAATTGATTTTTTAAGTTTGAGAGTGGTAAGATGAGTTATTGAACCGTTGTGAACTATGGTTTTGTTCAAATCTAATCTTGATTCAGTTATTCCAAGAGAGCTGATGCAACTGCAGATTTGACTGGTGCGATTGAGGTTTGTCACTCTTTCTTGCCTTACGAGTTTGCTTACCTAGCTTTAGTTTACTACTAAAAGAGGGTGATTTTACAAGTTATTTCATGCTGGCAGGCAGGAAACAAGGAGGACATTGAGAAGTACAGCAAACGGACTGTGAAGGTAGTCTATTCTTTTCCTTTTATGAATCGTTTGACTTCTTATTTTTATAGCATCCACTTGAAAGCAATTGATATATGCATAATCTCCCACTCTCCAGGTGACAAAACAGCACAATGACGACTGCAAAAGACTCTTGAGACTCATGGGGGTGCCCGTTGTTGAGGTACTTAATGTTATGTGCAGAGGCCCGAGGATCTATATTTTTTCTATTAACTCATCTTTTTTGTTTTGATATGAAATGGCTAAAAGTTTGAAAAGAAGACTGATGTGGCTTCTTACATACAGGCCACTTCCGAAGCTGAAGCGCAATGTGCTGCACTTTGCAAGTCAGGAAAGGTCTAGTTTCTTTTGTCTCTTCTCATTTTTGTGTTTTACTGACAGTTTTGAGTGACCAACATCTCCAATCTTGTATAAGTGTAAGTTTTACAAGGTTTGCAATGCTTCCTTATGAAGAGTTCCTGTCTATTTAGGTTTATGGTGTGGCTTCTGAAGATATGGATTCCTTGACTTTTGGAGCTCCTAAGTTTCTTCGCCACCTGATGGATCCTAGCTCCAGAAAGATCCCTGTCATGGAATTTGAAGTTGCTAAGGTTTCTCTCTCACACACACACTATCCTCTTCTTCTACCTTTCAAGTAATTGAGATCATCTCTTCTCTTGTGGTCACATTTCAGATTTTAGAAGAGCTTCAACTTACCATGGATCAGTTCATCGACTTGTGCATATTGTCAGGGTGTGACTATTGTGACAGCATCCGAGGTATCTAGAGATTTATTTTGCCTTTTTATATCTTTCAACTGTGGGTGAAATAGACTGCTGTGGTTTTTTCTCTGTTAAATATAAACTAATACTCATTTTGTGCCACAGGTATCGGAGGGCAGACTGCCCTAAAGCTCATTCGCCAGCATGGATCTATTGAGACCATACTTGAAAATATAAACAAAGAAAGGTATACCTCTATTAAATTATCTCAGAGTTATTTGATTTGGGGACAATATACTATTACCCTGTGTCTTCTGTTGAAAAATGAAAAAAAATGTCTCTCCAAGTTGCATTACCACAACCACACTTCCAAGAAGCTTTTTGTGTCAATTTGTAGTCTGATATAAATTAATATATACTGTTACTTTTATTGAGTTCTTACTTTGAACATCTGCTGTCCCAAGGATCAATAGCCATAGTGTGTTAAAGACCTTTACCACTTTGTATTATATGTAGGTATCAAATACCCGAGGAATGGCCATATAATGAAGCTCGGAGACTTTTCAAAGAACCTGATGTCTTAACAGATGAAGAGCAGCTTGATATTAAGTGGACCTCTCCAGATGAAGAGGTAGAAATTGAGTTCTCCCCCTTTTTGAATCCTTTGGGAGATTTTTTTAGTTACCTCTTTGTTTTCTCCCTTGCCAGGGTATAGTTCAGTTTTTGGTGAATGAAAATGGATTCAACATAGATAGGGTAACCAAGGTATGTTTCATGTAGTGTTATCATACTTTGTTCCTTATTGCCATATATATGTGCGATGCTTTATTTGGACATGGATGATCAGAAATTTTTTTTGTATAGGCCATAGAGAAAATTAAAACTGCGAAGAACAAATCGTCCCAGGGCAGGTATGCACCTTTCGACAATATAGTGGTGATTCTAGCTTTTACTTCTCTTTCCACTCATTTCTTTCTTAAACATTTCAAAGGCTGGAGTCATTTTTCAAGCCAGTTGCTAACTCATCCGTGCCTGCTAAGAGAAAGGTTTGTCTCTTTAATTCTATATATGGTTGAACCCAATAGTTCTTAATATCTTTTCTTTTGACTTGCACATGAATGTGTACGTCCTATAATCTTTTGTGTGCCAAAAGAAACACGGTAAATTAGTTGGTAAGTCTATGAATGTTAAAACAATTCCCCGATTCGTGGTTTGTGAGACGTTGATCTTCTTCATGCTTTCCGCCTACATCTTGTGATTATGAATTCACTGTCCATAGCCTGCCGTAAACTCGTAGTACACGTCCAGAAATGGATGGAAATATATGCACACACTTTAGGGAAAACTTATATGCCTAGTTTGCCTCTGAGGTGATTCCTCGATATACTGGATCACAGGGTACCAAATGTTTGCTCCAGCAGTATAAACCAGCTATCAGCAATAAAGTATTTTCTCTACATGCTTTTGGATGGAACACCTCCAATAATATTGCTAGCCTTAAGCTGTTCTCTCTATCTCGGGGTTCCGACCTTTCTGTTCAAGTGGCTGGAGGTGGCTTAGGCACAAGAATTTAAATATCACGGTGAATATTTAAAATCAATCTGCCATAATTTCTGTAGTTCTATTTAGCTATATGTTTAGTGTACGTCGCTGAGCTGGAAACTACCTTACATAGACTAAGCACCTCCATTCTTAAGAATCCTGTGCTAAATAGAACATTCTACTTTGTGTTCCACATGTTTTAGATATACAGTATCATGTGGTGTTTATAATCTTTTTTTTTACTTACTAATAGGAGATCCCAGAGAGTACCACTAAAGGAGCAGCAAATAAGAAAACCAAGGGAGGTGGTGGAAGGAAGAAGTAAATCACAGTTCCAGTTGTTCTAAGGCTGTATAAGTTAGTTCTGCTGCAAAGATCTCGAGAGAAGATTGATAAAACTTTGATGGTTTTCCTAGGGCTAAGTAGTCTTTGTGCCTTTTGTTTTACAATGTTTCCCTAACCTTGGTTAGTCTATGCTCCCTCAATGGTAGAAAATTAGTAAGGTCTGGACTTCTTTTCATTGTGGTTTCGGTGATGGCATGATCATGAATTTGCTTTTGACAAGGAAAATGCTTGTGCTTGTGTATTCGAAATTGGACTGATTTCAGAATTTAGATGTGATTTAAAAGCAAGACTCCATGTCAAATTTATGATTCATCACATAGCAAAATAAATCAACATGATTACATAAGAAATTATTTTACTGACTAAAGATTACAAGATTTTACATAAGGACTATAAGAGATGGAGACAGGATTCAAACAATGGTGCAGCCGCTTCCGTTCTCATAGGTATTAACTGTTACCATGTCACAAGGGGTGTAGTAGTAGTAAGGGAAACAAGGATCCTTCTTAGGGTCTGGTTTGGGGTCTGGTTTTTTCGGTGGTCCAACACTGATTACTACTGGTTTCTGTTTAATCTTCTTAAGCTGTTCTGCTACGCAGACCGGATCCATTGTACCCACCACGGTTAGTATGCTCTTCTCTTGATCCAGCGAAACCTGATTCACACCTGCATTCAAATCTCTCATCTTATAATTTCATCTCTCATATATCAACAGGTTTAGTATTAAGTTTTTTTTTTTAAAATTAAAATATCATACCTTCTAGCTCTGTAACGGCCTCCATGATTGCATGTTTGCATTTCTCACAGTCGATATCCACTTTGATCTCAATTTTCTGCACAAAACCGAATGATTCAAGAAAATAAAGAAAAAGAAACTCGGATTCGTTTCCAAATAAGTACTATGAGCATATGATTTTTACCTTAGTCGTCATGATGGAGAGATTAACTAGGAAGAATATGGATTATGGAATTTAGATATGAATAGATGAGAAGAAACTAGAAGCATATAAATAGAAGCATTCACTTAAGAGTTGTCTCTTATTGTTCTCATTTCTCAACATCTTCCTTTATTATAAGCGACTTGACTTATATTTTTAAGTCTTTCTCCCAAACTGTTGCGTCAACGAACTCACTCTAGTTGTATATGTTGGTAATCTATACAATATATATTAATAAATTTCTACATATTGATATACACATCTAATATAAGACTCAACTTGAATTGGAGATTTTATCCATGAGGGAATTTGTTTAGTCCTAAGTCTTAGCTATTTTGTTCACTTGTCCCTTTATATAATGTTTTAGTACGAACACATTAATATTATTGTACTTAGACAATGAGAGTGACATTTTAGCGGACAATCCCTGTCGGCCTTTATCGGTCATAATCCGGTTTTAGTTTGGGTCCAACATAAGATAAAACCTTCTACAAACCAGACTGTGTTTTATACAGATCTTTCCGGTTCGGTTAAAGTGTAAGTTTTGGATTCAGTTTGACCAAAACAAAACTTATTGATGCAAGTTATTTTTTAAACCAAAACTTACCTAACGAAATAACCAGCCAACTTCTAGTTTCTTTCTTGTGTTTGGTGGCTTGGAGATTACTAATTTCCAGGAAGATAAGTTATTTTAGGTGAGTTTCCTCGGACGGTGCTAAACTACACCATAATTAAGATTAGATGTCTCTATTTCTCCAATAAACAACCCTGTAAATCACAACTTCCCCACCTCAAATATTAAGCACACTGAAAACCTAATTTTGGCTAAATTAAGGGGCTAAAACCAACCTTTAACAATTTGCCTAATAATAAACGTTTCAAAAGCTTTCTCCATGTCTATAAGAACACCAAAATTAAAGTTTCTCTATTCGTGAATTTATTTTCTTGTTTATAAATTCATCAAAAACAATCTCTTTTTAAATATATAACAACAACAACAACAACAACAATAATGGCCTCTATGACGACCAATTTTGTTGTTGTTGTTGTCACCATGTTGGTCGCAGCCGTGGCCATTGCGGAATGTGAGATGCTTCAAGATGTTTGTGTTGCTGATTTGTCCAATGGTATTTTTACTTACCCCAATAACCACATTTGCTTTGACCTCTTTTGTTTTATTCATAAAACGACTCACGATGTTGCACAAAAAAAAAGAAAAATAAAACGACTCAAGATTTTCTTTTATATAAACAATTTCCACAGGATATTATGTTTCTTCTCCCTAGCTGCTTAGAAACATTATATCTTTAAGAAATGTGACACCAATTGTGATATTTTGTAACGAAATCTTCTCATTTGTATTATACTTTATCTATATTTTTTTGATTTACAATTATATTATTCAAGACTTTCTTGGAAATTTATCATGACTTTTATAAATGATATAGTATTTGTCAAAATGTTAAAATAAAAGTTAGGTGGACGACACATGATTGAAATCTTCAAACATTCTTTTTCAATAGTACCATACAAACATAAATTTGAAAGTTAACTACACTTTCTGTTTTCTTTTTTTTTTGTTCTTGTCAAAACTTATCTAATTTTCTTTGTTTATTTTCCTTTGACAAAATGAAGCGGTCAAGGTCAATGGATACACTTGCAAGGACTCAACACAAATGACACCGGAAGACTTCTACTTTCAAGGCTTAGCCTCCGCTGCTGCCACTAACACCTCTACCGGCTCAGTCGTGACCGGAGCCAACGTAGAAAAGCTACCAGGACTGAACACCCTCGGCCTCTCCATGTCTCGCATCGATTACGCCCCAAACGGCCTAAACCCACCTCATGTCCACCCACGAGCCTCCGAGATCATTTTCGTCCTTGAAGGTCAGCTCTACGTCGGCTTCGTAACAACCGCCGGAAAACTTATGGCCAAACACATTAACAAAGGAGATATTTTCGTCTTCCCCAAGGGACTCCTCCATTTCCAAAAGAACGTTGCCAACACTCCAGCATCTGTAATCGCAGCCTTCGATAGCCAATTGCCCGGAACACAATCACTTGTCGCCTCTCTCTTTGGAGCTCTTCCCGATGACATCCTCGTTAAGTCATTCCAGCTCAAACCCAAACAGGTTCAGAGGATCAAATCCAGATACCAAGCCAAGAAATGAGTTTGTTTTTGGTCTCAAAATGTAAACACTAAGCAAAGACGAATGAATGGAGATAAAGTTTGCAACTTTAAACTATAATGAGATGAAAAATTAAGCAAAGAACTGATAAAAAGCTCTGTTTTTCATTGTCTTAAACTCTAACGAGCAAATTTCTCAACACGTTCATAAAATGGGAAAATCACTTAGCCGCTCTACCATCTGGAATAGAGAATAGGACAATGGGCTTAGACGATTTGACAAAAGGCACATCACATCTGAAATAGCCTTTCCTCTCAAGCTGAATCACATCTCCACATTTCAGATTCCTCATATTCGAATCACCAAGTGCCAATGTTTCCTTCTTTGTGTTAGGATTCACAAAATCTTCAACTTTATCATCATCTTCCAGCTGGGTTGCAGCAAATTAAAAAAAAAAAAAAATTAAAAAAGAGATCAGTGATATTGAGCGCGAGATAACAATAATGTAGAGATGTATTGACCGAGTCTTACCTTCTTCTTGGTGATTAGATAGTCAAACTCTGTTATTGTGAGATTCACCAATTCATTGGTGTCAGGAAGCCATGTGAGCTTCAGCTTTGTAGTCTTTACAGATCCTTGGAGATTCAGAACGCCAGATAACGCAGTGACACGACCCTCCTCGTCCTTTGTGATTTCCTTTACTATGGCATTTCCCCAATCCATCAAAGTTACTTCCTCACCAACAGATATCGCACTCGCATCAGCTTCCTCCATCCAAATGCTCTTGGTGAAAGTGGTTGCCTTTTCTCCAGCACCTTCGAATTTCTTGTGCTTTGGTATCATGCGAACAAACGGCTCATCAGGTCCATCCGTTAAGGTAAATAGTACACGACGCTCTGCAATCACAGCCGTGTGTCTAGGGCACACAGGATCAATTATTCTCTTATTAATAGACCAAAGTTTGTCCCATTCCATCAAATTTAGATTCTTTGAAGCCCCCTGGAAATGTTAAAAACATCAACAGATATATTATTACAGATCACTCGAAAGAGACAAGCAACAACGCAAAAGAAAGAAAGCCTTACCTGCTCTAGAATGAACTGAATCAGAGCCTCAATTTTCAAACCTCTACGAACAATTCCTTGGACTGTCGGGAAGCGTGGATCATCCCACCCATCAACCAACTTCTCCTGGACAAACCAGAGAAGCTTGCGCTTACTGAGAAGTGTAAAAACGAGATTTAACCGGCTGAACTCATAAAGCTGAACCTGTCGCATTCCCATGTCCTCCAGAACTTTAAAGTACTGAGCATTCCGGTCATGATACTCACTAGACCGAAGGGCATGCGTTATACCTTCAAGGGAATCCACAAACGGGCAAGCAAAGTCATATGTTGGATATATCTTATACTTATCCCCGATACGGTGGTGAGACGTAGGATTGCATCGGTAATAAACCGGGTCGCGCATGGCTTTGTTGGGATCTTGCATGTTGAATTTCCCGCGAACGCAGCACTTTACGCCTCTCTCACTTCCCTTAATCATTTCCTTCCATAGCTTCAAATTCTCATCGACGCTATGATTCCTGCATTTCGAATCAATTCCATCCATCCTCTCTTTCTGCATATCCTCCCTCGGCGTGTCGTCAACATATGCCTTGCCCTCACGCATAAGTTTTTCCGCCATTTCCATCAGTTCAGGAAAGTAGTCAGAAGTGTATGTCACTTTCTCGTACTTGATCCCCAATGTCCCAATATCTTTCACGAGATTATCCACAAACTCATTGCTTTCCTTAGCAGGGTTAGTATCATCAAAACGCACAATCACTTCCCCTTGGTAACGCTCAGCAAAATACTTGTTGAGCAACGCAGCCTTGGCATGTCCAATGTGAAGGTAACCACTTGGCTCAGGAGCAAAACGAAGTCGAACCTTTCCAATCTCTGCTTCCGGCAAGTCCACTTCAGGTTTGCTTTTATCCTGTGCATCTGCTTTCGTAGTAGCCTGTTGGCTGTCTTTAGACTTTGGTGCAGCCACAGGCTTCCCTGAGCCCTTCTTCACATATGTTGCTAACACCTTGTTAAGCAGCTCGCTGTACTCGTCTAAAATCGAATTGAACCATCTAACCAAACTCTGATACTTTTTCGATTTCCTCAAACTTTCCCATCTTTGGCCAGTTCCTACCAAATAGTTTTCAACTAAATCAGCTTCAAATACAGAGAAACTCATACCAAACTCATAACAAAGATAAATGAATTTTTATTTTAAACCTGCAAGAGCTGACCATGTAGAAACATCAGCAATGGAAAGCGAATGGCCAACAAGGAACGTGCGACCCTCAAGATACTTATCAACACGACCACAAGCATTCTCAAACTCAGAACCAGAGGAGAAGACAGAAGCGTAATCTACCCACTCATCAATCTGATTAATCAATCACACACAAGAAAGGATTTAAAGCAATTTTACACTAGAAGATTCATGATAAATAAATAACTTCAATGAATCGAGACCTGGGAAGAATCAAAAGCATCGTTGCCGTAGAAACCAGGAAGCTTGTTAGCTGATCGACCAACATATCGAAGAAGAACAGTGGTTCCACTCAGTTTCCTCCTAAAATTCCAAGAAAAAGGCTCAAACTTTCCGAGAAAGAAGAAGAAGTAATCAGACAGAGAGAAAAACGAACGTACCCGTCGGAGAAGACGAAAGAAGCGGCTGTAGGGGCGGCGGCGGCGGCGGCGGAGGAATCGATAGTTACCGGAGAGGCAGAGAGAGAAAGAGCAACGATGACTGAAAGTGGCGGACTTTCCGGTGGGAACGAAAGCTTCACCCCATCCATCTGTGAGATCTGAATCCAAATCCACGAAGTGAAGATCAGATATATATGATTATGAGAAAAAAGGTTAGGGTTGAGAGACGGGTTCCTATTGCCTTTGTGAAGGCGAAGATGAGGACTAATAACTATTTTGGGTGTTTCAGTTAAAATATTATGAAAATAATGTAATAGCAAGATCTTTTTCTTAAGAAGAAAATAATGTAATATTTTTAATAATATGTTTAATAATATAAGTGATTAGGAGAACATGTTTAAGATCATAAGATTTAATAATATAATATTTTTAAACATATTATAATTATAAAAACTTACAAAATAACATTTAAATTGTAAATTTATAAAATTTTTACTAAAATTCAAAATACAATACCAAATTTTTATGAAACAAAAAAAATATTGTAAATAAAATTAAAAAAAAAAAAAAACCAAACAAACATATTAATTAAACACACAAACATTTTATTTAATTAAACACACAAACATATTACTTAATTAATTAAACACACAAACATTTTATTTTTTCTTTCTTTGCAAAAAATCTCGGCCAATCACGTGAAACCACGACCAATAAGAACTGAGCTTAAATCAGTTCTCATTCAAGATCAAAAAAATTGTTCTTAGGCCACTATTCATTATTTTTCTAATTTTTTGGGCTTACAACACTCTTGGTGTTCTCTCTATAAAGAGTAGAAACCCATGGGTTTACTCTGTTTGTCTATTATTTAAACGGGTATGGGTTAAGTTTTTATACCCATATAAATAAATGGGTTTTGATGGGTTCGTCCAATGGGTTCGTGGGTTTATCGGGGTAAACCCATTAGGGTTATGGGTTACCATTTATAACTAATTTATGTAAAATATCTAAAACAAATGTTAAGTTTTTCTATTTTGCTAAAAAAAAAAAAATAAACAATGATATATTTGTCAATGATCTAAAATGAATGTGAAATTTTTCTTTAATATCTATATATTAACTTTTTAAGCTTGAAAACTTTGGTTGGTTTTATAATTTTGTTTTATATAAATATACCATGGATTTAATATCAATTATTTTATTTTATTTTATTTATATATGGATAACCCATCTAACCCATTTGGCCATTGGGTTTTAAATAATTGAGTTTGAGTATATAAATTCAACACATTATAATAAATGGGTCGAATTTAACCCACCCACAAAAGTCTCTAATCCATGTGGGTATGAGTCGGGTTGGATCGGGTTAGCCATTTTGACATCCCTACCTAAAGGGAGAAGAGCTATGTGAGACTCTGCTTCAGAGAAGGCAAGAAAAGTGGCTGAAGTCGTAGAGACTCTGCTTCAGAGAGAGTCTTTAGTGTCTCTCATTTTAATAAGGAACGTTGTCGTTTAAGTTTTGGGGATATAAACAAGAGAACTAGGTTGAAGTTTGAACCAAATTATTACATGAAATGAACCGGATTATCGTTACTTCATATTGTTCACAACCGTGTGAATTAACTAGATTTTAACCGGAATATTTCTTTTAATAATTATTAGAAAAATCAATCTTGTATTTTTTGCGCTTGTTTTAATATGTTTTAGTTAATATTTAGATTCTATAATTTTAGATGGTTATATTTTTTTTGTGTTTGGTACGTGTTATGATTGGCATAACAGCTCTTGTTAATTTATTTGATATTAGACTAAAATATTTGTGATTTTAGTAGACAAACCCGTAAAAACAATATAATCATATTTTATGCAAACTCTAACCTGCTCTATAACATAATCTGCAAGAAAGTTAAAAGTATCTAAAATATTTAAATTATAAATACTAATTTCTTTTATAATTATTTAAAGTATTTTTTGGATATTACAAATAATAACTTCACGTTTTGATATTTATTCATATGACAAAGGTTTTATCATGTAATTTTACAAAAAAAAAAAAAGTTACTTTACCAAATGTACTTCAAATTAATAATAGGGGGATTGTTATTGTTTTCATTTTTATTTATTTTTTAGATACTTTTCTTATTTCGTTCTCTGGATCTCCTTCCAATTACAACATTTATTTAATTACTAGATGATTTTTTGATATTTTGTAATTTGTCTTATCTCGGATTTATGGTTTCAAGGTATTGTTAAAAAAATATCCTCTCATCTTTTGTTTGATCATATTTGAAAATATAAATTAAATCATTACATATTTCATATAATAAATAAAAAGTCTAAAACTGTTTGGTATATATTTTGATTCTATAATTTTTAAGCAAAGATAACTTATTCAATCAGTGAAAAATTGTGAAATAAACTTTCAACAGCGATAACCATTTTGAGTGATAATTCATAAACATTATAAAATAAAAATAAGTTCGATCTAATTGAATTTTTTTATTGAACTCTATAATTTAATGAATATAATAATTATTCAGAAATATCTTTTTTAAAATTAATGATTTGTTTTCAACTTTTCTCTAACCTGGGAAGACAAAAAAATATAAATTTCTATAATTATTTTAGAATGTAAAAACAAAATAATTCAATTATTACTAAACTGAGAGTTTGAGGGAACATAAAAAACAGTTAATAATAGTAAATAAATATTTCAAATATATCTTAAAAATAACATTGTATCATAAAAATCTGCGGAAAATATATAATCAAGATACTTAATCAGTTTTTTGTATTACGGTACATAAATTAATGACATTATTATGAATGTTTATAATCAATTAGAAATATTATAATTCAGGCATAATATGATCTTAAATTTTAATTAAATTTATGAATAACTTAAGTAAATTATCTCTAATATAGATAGATATGTTTAATAAATTGAATATATAAGAAGAAACACATTCGATTATAATATAATTGGGTTAACATATTAAAAAAAATCACTAACAATTCAGAGACTGGATTTATTAGAGATTTGAAATGTGATGAAAATACATCATACATTAATCATATATGCTATATGATAAACAATTTTTAACACATAATTAGAAAGGAAAATATGTTAACTAAAAATATTTATACAACTGTTGAGAGCGATATTTATAACTTTTATTTTCTGAACAAAATTAAATTTTAAAACCTAATAAATTCAAGTTTTGTCACGAGCTTTAAAACCTAATATGCATTCTAACTCACTTTTCTATAAAAAAATTACATTCTAACACACTTTTGGACCACCACACACTTTTCTTATAGTGTTTTACTTTCTTACCCTCTAATTCTCTCTCTTCAAACATATTACTTCTCAACACACATCTTTCTTTTATTTTTTTTTTATTTTTTACTCTATTTTCTTTCCTTTATCTTTCTTTCTCACCCTCTCTAACTCTCTCTCTCTTTCCAAATAATTTTTTATTTTATTTGTTTATCTTACTCCCTTTCTTTGATATATGTGTGTGAATAATCTTGAGTAGTGGATAACAATATAGATATTCCTTAGCCACATTTATATCTTTTTAAAATTTTGTATTTTGATATATTTATCATCTACAAAATCAAATCCAGATACTTATATGTTTATGATTATTTAGTTTCATGTTCAATATATAATATCATCCATCAAATCTTTTTCATATGTTATTGATCATCAGTTTTATATTTTCTAGTAAAAAAACTTCATATTTGGCTACATTTGTTACAATTACTATGAAATTAAATTTATGATTATGGATTATGAGGATTTAGGATTTAGGGTTTAGAGTTTTAGGGTTTAGGGCTTAGAGTTTAGTATAGTATATAACTAACGGTTTCATGCTTAGGTTTTTAGGGGATATGATGAGGTTAAAATTGTTTAGTAGTTAACAATGACTAATTCACCAAAACACAAGTAGATTTTAGTGGACGTGTATAATTTAGCGTCCATGTGGACTTGATTTTATGGACATGAAAGATTAAAATTGTTTGATAGTTTACCATGACTACTTTACTAAACCACAAGTTGTTTAACTAATTAGTTATTCATATGTTTTTTTTTTCTCTGGTCATCCAAAATAAGTATCCATCTATGCATGTTAACCATCCAAATAATAGCGAACAACATCAATGAATTTGGAAATTTATAAAGAATGTAATGCAAGAAGTCAAAAATTTGGCCTAATTTAAGGTTCAGGGTTTACAGGTTGGGGTAGGTCAATTTCAAGTTTTATAGTAAAAGATCTTCATATTTGACTATATTTGTTAAGTTTCTATGAAATTAAATTTATGATTATGGTTTATGATCTAAGGTTAAGGTCTAAAGTTTAGGATTTAGGTGTTAGGGTTTAGGCTTTAAGGTTTAGGGTTTAGGGTTTAGAGGTTTAGGGTTTAGGGTTTAGGATAGGATATAATGAACGGTCTCATGCTTAGTTTTTTATGGGATATGATGAGGTTAAAATTGTTTGATAGTTAACAACAATTGTTTCACCAAAACACAAGTAGTTTTTAGTGGACGTGTATAACTCACCATCCATGTGGATTTGATTTCAGAATAAGTATCCACAAATAAGATATTAGTATCAACAAATACGTATCCACATAATAAGACATTTTTAGCATCCACGTAACAATTAACAAATATTCAACTATAATTGGATAATTAGGTATTCATATATTTTTCTCTGATCATCCAAAAGTAAGTATTCATCTAGATATGTTAACCATCCACATAATAGCGAACAATTATTCAAGTATAAATAGATAATGTATAACTCATCAGTATCCATAGCACCTCATCTACATGATGGCATCAAATTTTCATTATACAAACCTAGTTTTTAAGATATAAATACAATCCGCTCCATACAAGTTAATGGACACCAATTTTGTAAAGAATGTTGTCCATATAAACAATACATAATGGACACCATTAGAGAAACATTCTTATTGGAAACAATGCATTAATAATGCATTATTGTGTTAATTAGGCATTCTTATGTATCCACAAAAAAGTATCCACAAATAAGTATCCACATAACAATTTACAAATATTCAACTATAATTGGATAATATGTAATACAATTATTCATTTTTAAATATAGTAAAATAGATATTAAAATGTATAAAAAATAAAATTATAATGAATCATAAAAACAAAATTGAAAATATATGTCATAATAATTAAATAAAATGATTACAAAGAGAGAAAGAGACAAACAAGAAAAGAAAAAGATAAAGAAAAAAGTGAAGAATAGAAAAAAGTGGACAATTATAATTAACACTTGGTTAGAGAGTTTCAATCTTTATGCTTCTAAGTGTTTCTAGCATAAAAACCAGTGATATTAATAGGATTTCCCTAGGATAGAAACTCTGATTAAGGCTGATGGTAGGTGATAGGCGACGTGGATTCGGTGGTGAAGATGATCGAGTGAGATTGGTGATGAATATTAGTGATGATCGAACAAAGTAACAATGAATCAGTGGTGAGGAGTGTCTCAATGATAAGATGGATTCGAACAGGTAGAAGAGTTTCTTAATTCACAACGTGTATAGAAACTCAGAAATCAAGAACGCATTCAAGATATCGGATTGAGAGAAGAAAGTTCACAAAACGTGTTTACAACATACTTCTTCGCTAAAGAACAAAAGAGGCGTAGCTTTGGGTTTTAAACACCCTAGGGCTCGACACTCCAAACAACAAGAAGTGCAAAACCAAAACAACACGACGTTTTAAGGAAATAAAAAAAACAGCAAAACGTCTAGACGACCTGTAGTAGTACAGAAGTCGGCGACCTGTAGTAGGACATAAGTCGGCTGAACTAGTACAGAAGTACATTATTCCCCCTTGGGTAATGATTTCTAGATAACTCGACGTAGTGATCCATTTGCCTCATTAAAAACCATGCTGAGAAAACCCATTGGGACAAAACTCAGCTATGGGAAAAAGAGTACAAACTTCACACCTAAGTTACCTAGTCCTCATTACCGGGTGAAGTCTTCAGGGTGGATATGTTGAAGACTTGGATCCTTGGTAGGTTGAATGACCCGTCAACTATGAGTGAATGAGCTTCCTTGGCCATCTCCTTAGCTCTTGAACGAGTGATCCTTCCCACCACCTCCGGTTGCTCTGCAGCCTTTGCAGCCTCTGGCTCCTTGCTTGCCACGATCATATCATCCTCCCCCTCTTCAAAAGGATTTGTCCTCAAATCGGAATCTGCATAATAAGGGAGCAAGTCAGAAACATTGAATGTTGATGATATGGTGTACTTACCCTGAAGATCAATCTGATATGCGTTGTCATTGATCCTCCTGATGACTTCAAATGGACCATCAGCTCGTGGTAGAAGCTTGCTATTCCTCTCTTCTGGGAACCTTTCCTTGTGTAAATGAATCCACACTAAGTCTCCTTCTTTGAAAATGAGCTCCTTTCTCCCCTTGTTCGCATGTTTCTCATATTGCTTGGTCTTTTTCTCTATGTTCTCCTTAGCTTTAGCATGTATCCTCCTCACCTGTTCACCCTTTTCTTTGCCATCAAAGCTGCACTTCACACTTAAAGGTAAAGGGATCAAGTCTAAAGGTGATTGTGGATTAAAACCATAAACAATTTCAAAAGTTTTCATAAAATCAGGAAGTAAAAGAATAGGGCCAGAGATAAGCTTCTCTTTTAAGGTTGAAAACGCCTTCTCTTGTGCTTCCTCCCATCTGAATCCTACATCCTTCTTGACAACTTCTGTAAGTGGCGCTGCAATAGTACTGAAGTCTTGCACAAATCGCCTGTAGAAGCCTGCTAGTCCATGAAAGCTCTTGACTTCTGCCACGTTTTTGGGTGTTGGCCACTCCTTGATAGCCCTGACCTTCTCATCGTCCACTCTAACTCCTTCTGCAATGACAACAAAGCCTAGAAAAACATCCTCAGTAGTACAGAATGAACATTTAGAAAAATTAGCAAAGAGGGATTGAGAACGAAGAACATTTAGAACTTGGCGGATGTGTTCTAAGTGTTCTTCTAAACCTGTACTGTAGATGAGTATGTCGTCAAAGTACACAACCACGAAGATGTCTATGAAAGGTCTGAGAGCATGATTCATTAATCGCATGAAGGTGCTAGGAGCATTGGTGAGACCAAACGGCATGACTAGCCATTCGTAGAGCCCTTGCTTGGTCTTGAAAGCTGTTTTCCATTCATCTCCTTCCTTCATTCTGGTCTGATGATACCCACTCTTCAAATCTATCTTTGAGAAGACTGTTGATCCACATAACTCATCCAACATGTCATCTAATCTCGGGATTGGGTGTCTGTACTTCACGGTGATATTATTAATAGCTCTGCAGTCAACACACATCCTCCATGAACCATCTTTCTTTGGTACAAGCAATACTGGTACTGCACATGGACTGAGACTCTCTCGGATATGTCCCTTACTCATCAGCTCTTCTACTTGCTTCTGAAGCTCTTTAGTTTCTACTGGATTAGTTCTGTAAGCTGGTCTGTTCGGTAAAGCTGAACCTGGTACCAAATCAATCTGATGCTCTATCCCTCGTATTGGAGGCAAGCCTGGAGGTATCTCTTCTAGGAACTCATACTTGTACTCCTCTTTAATCTCTATGATTTCGCGTGGAAGCTCTTCTGCTAGCTTAGTGCTGGTGAGTGTTTCTTTATACTCAAACATGAATGTGGTCATCTCTGGATCAAAAAGATTGTCGAACTCGCTGTGGTTGATGTACAGGCTGTGAGACACTTTCTCTGTATCCTTGCAGTTCATGTGAAGCTGGTCCTTGTAGATTTCGCTGGGTGTAAGTGGTAGAAGAGTGACCTTGCGTCCTTTGAACTCAAATGACTGCTTGTTGGTGTAGCCATCTTGAAACACTCTTCTGTCGAACTGCCATGGTCTTCCCAAAAGGATATGACTTGACTTCATTGGAATGACATCACAAATTAGCTCATCCTCATACTTCCCAATCGCTAGTTTCACCATCACCTGCTGCGTGACTGTCAAAGCTCCCTTGTTGTTCAACCACTGTAGCTGATAAGGCCTTGGATGTGAAGTGGTTTTGAGATTAAGCTTCTGTACCATCTCTTCACTAGCTGCATTAGTACAGCTTCCACCACCAACGATCAAGGTGCAGACCTTGTCTTGAACCATACACCGTGTGTGAAATAGGTTCTCACGATGTCCTGTATCATCTGGATGAACCTGAACACTTAAAGCTCTGCGTGCTACCAACATCTCTCCCATGACTGCTGGTTCACCTTCTTCACCGAATTCTGACTCTGGTTCACTCTCTGAACTATCTACAGGCACAATCTCTCCTCCTTCTTGTAGAAGAAACATCTTCTTGTTAGGACAGTCTCTAGAATAATGCCCCATTCCTTGGCATTTGAAACACCTGATATGACTTGTAGAGGTGCTACTCTTGGGCTTGTAATCGATCTTAACCTCCTCTTTAACTGTGGTTGTCACGGGTTTGCTGTCCTTGGTGAAGGCGGGTTTACTGAACTCTCTCGGCTTGGACATGTCAGGCGTAAATGTAGACCTCACCCCCTTTCTCTTGATCTGCGATTCAATCAGCTCTGCCTTATGTACCATTTCTCGCACATCTTCATAGTTCTGCAGCTCTATCTTGTCTTGAATCTCTCTGTTCAACCCTCCAAGAAACCTAGACATAACCATGTCTTCACTTTTCCTCAAATCAACTCTGATCATAAGCGTTTCCAGCTCCTGATAGTAGTCTCTTACAGACTTAGTCCCTTGAGTGAGACGCCTCAGCTTGTTAAGAATCTCTCTCTGGTAGTGTGTAGGCACAAATTTCTTTCTCATCTGCGTGACTAACTGTTCCCATGTAGTGATAGCAGGTTCTCTCTGTCGATGTCTAGTAAGTCCCAACTGCTCCCACCACAACAAAGCATAGCCATTGAATTGGGATATGGCTATCTTCACCTTGTTCAGCTCATAAGTACCTTGAACCTGAAAATTAGATTCCATCTTTCTTTCCCAGTCTAGATAAGTCTCTGGATCATTGGTTCCATGAAAAGAAGGATACTGAATATTGAGGTGCTTCAGCTGCTGCCTCAAAGGATCATAATCCCTACCATGATCTCTGTATCTGTTTCTCCTCATTGTTTCTTGACTATGATCTGAAACTTCTTCTTCTTCAGAATAATCTCTGTCTGACTCAATGTATATTCGATGCCCAGCTACTTGTTCAGCTCGTCGTGGGCGTATATGTTCCCTGCCGGTTCTGCGTTGCTCTCTCTCTGTACCCTGAGTGCTTCTCCTCTGATTGAAACAAGTCTCTCTTCCCCCAGTAGGTGACTTAGCTGTTCTAATCCGTGTATGCTTGGAAGAGGTTCCTAAGTGAGCCTTTCCTTTAGCTAAACGAAGGGCCTCATTAGGACTAGGTGGTTCTGTAGAACTCTGTTCTGAAGCACTAGATGCTTGAGCTATGTCCTTGAACTGTTTCTCAAACTTGTTACTGAGCTGCTCCATCTGTTGCTGAAACTGAGTAGACATTAACTTGTTTGCTTCTGCTATTTGCTTAGACATGGCTTGATTCAAAGCTTCCATAGCTTCTGGAGATAGCTCCATTGTACTTGCAAATCAAAGAAGAAACTCGCAGTAACTTGTTCTTTGAATGAGAAACAAAAAATAAACTCTAAGACTCTGAATACTAAACACAAACGAACAATAAGGAAAATTTCAAACCCTAAAACTAAGCAAGACTCACACGAATACTAAACACACCACAAATCAAAGACACAAAGAGTTAAACAGCGACCCAAAATCAAAGAAATCAACACAAAACTAATTCCTAGACTCACAAAATTCGATCTAGACACTAATGATCAACGAAGCAAACCCTAAAACTAAACAAACAAAATAAATCAGATTAACACAACAAGATTAGGGTTTCAGAATCGCTTAGCCTTGGCACAGAGTTGGCTCTTATACCACATAATAGGATTTCCCTAGGATAGAAACTCTGATGAAGGCTGATGGTAGGTGATAGGCGACGTGGATTCGGTGGTGAAGATGATCGAGTGAGATTGGTGATGAATATAAGTGATGATCGAACAAAGTAACAATGAATCAGTGGTGAGGAGTGTCTGAATGATAAGATGGATTCGAACAGGTAGAAGAGTTTCTTAATTCACAACATGTATAGAAACTCAGAAATCAAGAACGCATTCAAGATATTGGATTGAGAGAAGAAAGTTCACAAACGTGTTTACAACATACTTCTTCGCTAAAGAACAAAAGAGGCATAGCTTTGGGTTTTAAACACCCTAGGGCTCGACACTCCAAACAACAAGAAGTGCAAAACCAAAACAACACGACGTTTTAAGGAAATAAAAAAAAACAGCAAAACGTCTAGACGACCTGTAGTAGTACAGAAGTCGGCGACCTGTAGTAGTACATAAGTCGGCTGAACTAGTACAGAAGTACATTATTCCCCCTTTGGTAATGATTTCTAGATAACTCGACGTAGTGATCCATTTGCCTCATTAAAAACCATGCTGAGAAAACCCATTGGGACAAAACTCAGCTATGGGAAAAAGAGTACAAACTTCACACCTAAGTTACCTAGTCCTCATTACCGGGTGAAGTCTTCAGGGTGGATATGTTGATTGGATCCTTGGTAGGTTGAATGACCCGTCAACTATGAGTGAATGAGCTTCCTTGGCCATCTCCTTAGCTCTTGAACGAGTGATCCTTCCCACCACCTCCGGTTGCTCTGCAGCCTCTGCAGCCTCTGGCTCCTTGCTTGCCACGATCATATTAGATATAATTCTCAAATCTTTCTTTATCAATTAAGAACAACATCAATGAATTTGGAAATTTATAAAGAATCTAATATAAGGAGTCAAAAATAATTCAGTTTCATGTTTTCTAGTAAAAATTCTTCAGACTTGGCTATATTTGTTAAAATTGCTATGAAATTAAATTTCTGATTATAGTTTATGATCTAAAGTTTAGGATATAGAGAATAATGAAAAAAAACATGCAATGAAAAAGAGATAAGGAAAATACGAGAAAGACAAGAAATGAAGAGAGAGTTGTCTTAAATCTTACTTTTTTATTTGGTTGAGAGAGAGAAAACAAGTAACAAAGTAAGAAAGAAAATGAGATAGAGACAAAAATATATTTGGTTTGGTTACTTTTTAGTTTGTTTTCTATGTTTATATTTGAGTAAGGGTAAATTTGTCATAAAAATAGTAAACAATTAAAAAAAAGTGCTCTAATAGCATAAAGTGTCTAAAATGAAAGAAGTTTTATAGAAAGTGTGTCATTGTGTCAATCTCCCTTATATATACGCGGTATATCGCCCATTGGAATCTAGTATAATAATATAAGGTGTGATTTACTAAAACTATCCTCATTAGTGTGATCCTTAGTTGTTTCTTAAGACAATTTTTAATAATAAAAAGGGAAGAAGAAACTTTGTTAAGAGAAAAAGAAAATTTTGTTGATTATTGGTAGAACCAAGTTAAGGTGTTTCTTAGTAATAAATATAGTAAAATAATAATTAATAACTTATTATATTCAAAATTATTTTATATATCATAGAAACATATTTTAATAATAAAAACATAAAATAACATACAACATTTAAAATTAAAACACAAAACATTAAAAAATAAAAACATAACACACAACATGAAATAAGAAACATATTTAATTAAACATGAAACATATTTAATCTCCAAATTTAGTCCATAAATGTTCAACTAAATCATGTTTCAATTGGTGATGCACTTCTCTATCACGAATTATTGTTTGACCATTCAGCACATTGCTGATATTTGAAGCCATATTGATAGAATATGAAAGATCCACACCAGCTTGAGTGTATCCATCTTGTTCATTTTCAACAATCATATTGTGGAGTATGATACACGCCCTCATAATCAATCCCATTTTGTCTTTATCCCATAAAAGACATGGATTTTTAATTATGGCGAATCTAGCTTGTAGGACACCGAAAGCACGCTCAACATCTTTTCGGGCACTTTCTTGGCGTTCAGAAAATAAAGATGCTTTTGGACTCTATGGTAGTGGTATGGATTGAATAAAAGTTGGCCATTTCGGATAAATACCGTCTGTCAGATAGTAAGTCAAATTGTACTCTCTGCCGTTAACGTAGTAGGTAACTTGTGGAGCTTGACCATAAAGTATATCATCAAAGACGGGAGATCGATCAAGAACATTAATATCGTTAAAATTACCTGGAGATCCAAAAAAGGCGTGCCATATCCAGAGATCATAAGACGCGACCGCCTCTAAAACAATTGTTGGTTTGTCGGATCCTCGTGTATACATGCCTTTCCAAGCTGTTGGGCAATTCTTCCAAACCCAATGCATACAGTCGATGATTCCAACCATCCCGGAAAATCCACGTTCTTCTTCAACATATAGTAATCTTTGAAGATCCTCTCGTGTGGGTCTTCTTAGATATTCATCGCCAAAGAAATTGACAACTCCACTGACAAAATGTTGCAAACATTTTCGAGCAGTTGTTTCACCAAGTCGGACATATTCGTCCACCGTATCACACCCGCCACCATATGCTAGTAGCCTAATTGCTGCAGTACATTTTTGGATCGGAGAAAGGCCAAGCCTTCCTATGGCATCTTTTCTTTGTCGGAAGTAAGGATCTTCTGCAGTAAGACGGTCGACAATACGCAAGAATAATGGCTTGTTCATTCTAAAAAGTCGTCGGAATATATGGGGAGGGTATGTCGGAGATTCGCTGAAATTATCATTCCAAAAACGGTTGTGGCCTTCTTCCCAATTTCTTTCAATGAATTCCCGTTTCTTTTTTTTTTCACAAAAGCTCCTCCATGAATATCATGGTTATCAAAAATTTTTGCAAAATAGGACTCAAAAAGTGGATCATCATCCCTTACAAAATTAAAATGTGAATGAGAAGAAGAACCCATTGAAAAGAAAAATTTAAATGACTTGAGTAAGAATTTTGAGAAGTAAATTTTGAATGAATTGAATGAGTTGAAGAGATGTTCTATATATAGATGACAATGTGTATCTTGTGATTCTTTTGTTACATTTCCCGTGAGACTTTGTTGTGTTTATATGTGTTGTATTTTTGTGTTAGTTATTTGTTCTCATATATCTTGTGATCCTTGTTGTATTCTTGTGTAGGAAAAAAACAATATCATGTGATATGTTCACATGTGAACAGCAATAAGCAATGATCGATATATACAATACCGAGTAAGAAAAATGTAGTCATTTAGCCGAAGGTTATTGAACGAAACCAGTCTCAAACATATTACACAACACCATAGTGCCTTTGAAGCTAAATAAACTGCCCTACTTAAACATAATCAGACCTAATACAGCAACTAAACATAATAAGACACCAAGAACCAATTCCAAACTGAATGTAAACCCTCTGTTCTTCGTATTCAACTAAGCAACAAGCTTCTCTAGCTTGTTGATCTTCTCATCAGTTTCATTCTTCAGGTGTTTGATCTCGTTCATCTCAGTTTCATAGTGAGTAACAGTATCTACCTTTGATGCAACCTTGCTATAGTTTGTTTCAGTTGCTCTCATCTCCTCCATCACCGCAACATCCCACCACTTCCATATATGGCACTCCCCATCGTCTCTGTTCCCACAAGAGAATAACTTTCTTCCTGGATCATTCCTCGAGTAACATGTGTCAATGATAGGTTCAGCACCACAATAACACTTCTTGGGGAATCCCAACTCAGGTTCACTCTCTGCATAGTTGTAAGCACTTGACTCGGATGGCTGGCTAGATTCTTCGTCAACCAGATAACCACTACATTTCAGATGACGACGGCTGGCTATAGCTATGGAGCCCCATGTGTTCCTTGTTCTGTTAACAAAAGCATAAGACAAACAACTTATAATTAGACATTCGTTTAAAACTAATAATCATAAATTTTAAAAGAAAGAAGTACACAGATAATATGCAAATAAAGAAATACACATAAATTTTAAAAGAAAGAAGTACACAGATAAACACATCAACTTATAATTAGACATTCGTTTACACATCAACTTATAATCAAACAAGACTCAATAGACTCAAACAAGACTCAACAAGACTCAAACAAGACTCAACAAGACTCAAACAAGACTCAACAAGACTCAACAAGACTCAAGTAGTCTTAACAGACTCAAACATGACACTTCTCGACCAGATTTGTCCTAAAACTAATCATCCACTAAGTCAAGCAGCTTCTCTTTCATAGCTTCTTCTTTCGGAGTAAGAGGTCCATTTTTGGCTAGCAAACTGTCAAGAATTTGCATTTTTGACAATCTCTCTTTCAGAAGCAATTCTTCCTTCTTTATTTCCACATGCTTTGGTACTCCTTCAAAGCCTTCTCTTCTGTATGAGTCTTCCTCTATTTGGCCTTACTAGCGTCTCTACCAGTAGGCCTTGTGTTTGTTGGCTCATCTATGTTACCGCCGGTCTGAGAAGCTGAAGATTGTGCAGGATCATCAAAGAGTCTTTTTTTGTTGCTTACTTTAAGTGCTTTACCATTAACACTCTCACACCATTTCTGGTCATAGCGTAACTCTAACCAACAATGCTCAAGAACGAATTTTTTCTGTTAAATGTTGTAGTACATATCATACGCTATCTTCATTATATCATCCTCATTCTGCCCACTAGTTTTAGCCCTCACCGCAGCAGCATACGTTCCACAAAACTTCCCGACCGTATCACCAATCTTAGCCCATCTCTGTTTACACTGAATTGGCCCTATCTTCTCATTGCCATCAGAAAGTGGACTTTCTGAAAAATAATCAGCAACCCTTTTCCACAAGGTTCTGCCCTTCTGATCATTGCCTTTCACAGCATCCTTGCTGGTGTTTAACCAGCCGCTAATGAGAATCCGGTCATCAGAAGGTGTCCATTTCCTTCTTTCCCTACGACTTGCAGTTGTGTCTTCACTTGGGGAAGCTGCGGAACTGACTTGGGAACTAAAGAGAGGAACTGGGGACGAAAGAGTAGGTATATTTGGGTAGAGGGAATCAAAAGAAATGGTTTGAGGATAGCCACCCCCTACTGACTATTCATAAGTCCCATAAAATTTGTGGACTGATTTAGATCATGGTCAGACTCCATAGTAGCAAATGGGATTTAGAAGAATATGGAAAGAAAAGAAGAACGGTTTTTGGTTGGAAGATATTCGGGTTTGTGGTTTAAAGATCAAGAAAAGCTCAGTTTATAAGGTGAAGTATATTGGAGTTACAATTAATTTTCGACACCAAACACACAATGAATACACTACCTAGTCACTTCCATTAATGACAGAACAACCACCAATTAAGAATAATGACAACCTAGTCACAAAGAAGTACACATAGGAGCACAAATAAACAGTCATACTATAACTCACTACCCCAAAATAGATACTACCAAACAAACAAAGCAATCAATTGGTTTCTAACCAGTTACGTGTATATTTACCTCTTTTGGTTGGTAGAAATGTTATTTCCTTGTCGCCTTAACTATGACTTGCTTGAGCTCAACTAAAAGAAACTCACAAAACAAGAAACAAGAAATGGTTAAAGTAATGAAACTAACTGTGTAAAGACATCCATTAAAGCATAAATACAAGTACATGAGTCTTAATACCAACTGTGTAAAGACATCCATTAAAGACACAACAACCAACAACCAACAACCAACAACCAACAACCAACTCAATCCGACTATGAAAAAACAATTTCGGGATCAAAGCATATAAAACAAGGTTCTAAAAAACAGTTACGATAGAGTGAAGTACACAGAATGATTATGAACCACAGAGGCTGGTTTACAGAGTTTGAATAGAAACAAGAATCAATACAACCAAACAAAGTCCGATACATATCCAAAACAATGAAACTATAACTCATAATACTCATAAAGCACTCGGACTATTACATAGATCAACTCATAACACTCATAAAACAAACACAAAATCTCAGAATCAACCGACCATCTAACCAAATACAGAGTTCAACACTCTCGACTAATCGGATCATATGCATCATTTCTCACTTTTTCATTTACTTCCAAACAGACTTATATGGACTCAAAACCCATGAAATTTAAACAAAAACGAATTCTATATCCATGATTTAGAAACATACAAAACAAACAATTGATGAAACTCTTCTTACTCGCAAATAAAACGGCATAAAAACAAAATACATAAATAAATTAGGATTGAGTCAATTTTTCAAAGAAACAATCAACAATTACTCGACATGCAAGAGCAATTACCTATAACAATCGAAGTGCTTGAATCTTCCCCAAATATTAGGGTTTTAACTATTGACACTAAATCGACAGATCGATCTTCACCGGAATCAAATGCCGTCTGCTTCACCGGAACCAAATCGACGGCGAATCCATGGAGAATCAGATGTGGGAATCAATTGGAAGAGAAGAAAGAAGTCTCTGCGATTTTGTCGAGAGAGAGATAAAATGAAAGAGAAATGCCAAAAAAATTTTACCCCATTACTCTCATTTCACCATTCAACCATTCATATCGCGCCACCTGTCCTAGAAGAAACGTTTCTTTTGCTCCTAAAATTAGAAACGTTTCTTTCAGTTCTTAGATTATGTTTCATTAATAATTAATATCTCTACCTAAGAAATTTCCTAAGAAACATCTAAGGACCACCAATGAGGATAGTCTAAGTCCTTATATTGTTTTTATTTTAAAATTATTTTCTAGATATTTTTCTTATTTGTTTTACTAGATATCATTCTGTTTACAATATCTACTTTTTGATTTAATACTTAGATTTGTAACTGAACTGAGTATATATATAATATTCGGGTGTACATTATCATTACACTGAAAGATGCAAACTCAATTCAGTGAAAACTACAACTCATAATAACTCTGCTATACGAATCACATTCAATACACTGCAGGGATCTATAAGACCAATTAACGATTTTTACTTAATGGAAGATGAGCATTGAGGAGGACTTCATAGAACTCAAATGCATAGGCAATTTCAGAAAAGAAAAATAAGAGCCATTACATAGAGTTGAAGTCAGTGTCCCATAGACTCATAGGAAACAATCAAAACAGATAAACTCTGCTCGAGTAGACCTAAGAAATGGGCAGTAACGATACTCACTCAGCAATATCACTGAAATCCAATTGTTTCTTCTTGCAAATGGTTCCTCAACTCCGCTTTGAACTGGTATGCTAAGAAGTTAAGCTTTGTTCTTCAGTTTCACATAACCATAAAGACTTCATTAAGGCTCTCAAGTCTCACCAAATGCCCAAATCAAACCCTCGACAGTCCACACTTCGTAAACAATCTGAAAAGGCATCCTTATAAACCTACCCATCACTAACTGCTTTCTAACCAAGTCACTCCCATTACTCTTCTTGAACTCAAATTCCCTGCATACAATCATCACAACAGGCTATACTCTGCTATATTCAGTCTTACACTAGTTATAATCTTATAGTAGACCTATAGACTAAAAGGCTCGAGCACCTCACATAAAATCACTGTATTATCAATTTATCATCTTGCCATTTGACACAGTAGACACAGACACAAATCATCCACATTTACTAAGAGCTGGAAACAATCTAAAATCTGACTGAGTTAGGTCTCCTACAAAGCTCAAGATGCTAATGCAAATTCAATGGAAACTACCGACAATCACTCTGCTATACCACTTAAAATCCAAAGCTCAATCTTTACATCTTAAGAATGATTCCTCTTCTTTGGACAGATTATATTGCTTAACTGCTGACATGATAGAAAATTAAGCGTTCTTATTCGGTTCACGAAACCAGAAAGACTTAAATAACGAGAGACTCTCAACCCTCTCTCTTAACCAAATGCTCAAATCAAAACCCTGTAACAATCCACACATCCTAAATAATCCGAGACAATACTTATAAAAAAAACCTTAGCTCCTAAACAAGTCACAACAGGCCATCCAATCATATATAATCTGCTGCATTCAGTCGTAGACTACTTATAGTAGACATATAGAGTAGACTAAACCTTGAGCACTTAAACTTGTACCAATAGACCACCCACTGTCTCTCTTGAATTACCATCTTACCATTTGCCACATTAGAGATAGAGACAAAAAAACCATCCAAATTAATTATGCACAGAAGACAATCCAAATCTATAGATAGTACAGAACTTAATAAAAAAAAAAGATTGATCATCTCCTCCTACAAAGCTAAAGATGCAAACTCAATTCAGTGAAAACTACAACCCATAATAACTCTGCTATACGAATCACATTCAATACACTGCAGGGATCTATAAGAAAAACCACTGATAACCATTGATGAATTATCTCCAAAAGAAAGATTCTATACAGATTGATTCAAAAAAAAACCCAAAAAATATATAAATAAGAATCACAGCCCAAACCCCAACCTCAACCCCAAATCCCAATAAATCAAACTTACAAAATGAATCACCGATGAGGATTGCAGTCATCAGAGCAGAAATCATTAGTCTCTAACATAACTCTCAACATCTCATGACTAAACCTTTCATCATTAGGATCAGAAACTATAGACGAAACCTCATCATCATCATCATCATCTTCTCCTCTCCTACGAGGTCTCAACACACGAAAGCATCCACCTTTACGCGACCCAGAAGAAGAAGAAGAAGAAGAAGATGGTTTCGGCGAATTGGGATTTTTTCGGAACTTGGATAAAAATCGATTCCTACTCTTCGAAGACATCATTACCAATTGATGATTCATTCCATCATCATCATCATCATCATCATCAACGATTGTTACATCTTTCTTCTTCTTCTTCTTCCTTGTCGTCTTCGACGTCGTCGTGTTGGTATCGTTATCGACTCTGTTTTGTTCATTCAACGAAATCTCACTGTGATTCCCAGGCATTAACCAGACGCTAAAGATTCTGACTTTTTTTTTTTTCAAAACAATACCCAAATCGGAAAATTGTGAAATTGAGAGATTACAAAAAGGAAAGGACTTGTTTTTGTGTTTGTTTTATTTGTTTGTCGTCGTCTCTCTTCTTCTTCTTCGTCTTCAGGGCTTTCACTTAGGTTTCTTTCTCCCTAATCAAAAATAAAAAGGAAAAAAATCTTTGCTGGCTTGCAATTAAAATTGTGTGTTTAACGACTTTATTGATTTTATTATTATTTTAATTAGATTCGGGTATATCGCTGTTTTTTTTCTTTTTCTTTTTTTATCATTAATGTATTATTTTCTTGGTTTCAGATCTTATTATATAAAGTTGGGTTTTGAAAGTTAGTCATTAACAAGATTTTGACATGTGTCAAGTTATCAATTTCAGATTTTGACATGTGTAAAGTTTAATATTTAATAAGAGTAATTTAATTACAACAAAAATAAAATATTTTGTTTAAAAAAATATTAATAATGTAAGAAGATAATTATCAAAAATTACAGACTTTACAAAAAAATACAAAGTTTTTTAAAATAATTTAAGATTATATATATATATATATTTCATAAAATTCGAAATTATAATATTATTTACTTATTTTTAATTTTAAGTTATTAATTCTACAAAAAATAGAAAATGTAAGGAAAATATATAGTTAATTATTAATTCTAAATTTTGTAAATACTAAAATTTTTTTTTTTAAAATATTAATAATGTAAGAAGATAATTATCAAAAATTACAGACTTTACAAAAAAATACAAAGTTTTTAAAATAATTATAAGGAGATTATATATATATATATATATATATATCTATATATATATATATATCATAAAATTCGAAATTATAATATTGTTTATTTATTTTTAATTTTAAGTTATTAATTCTACAAAAAATAAAAAAAGTTAATGAAAATATATAGTTAATTATTAATTCTAAATTTTGTAAATACTCATTTCTATATAAACATAGATCATCTCATATTTAAATAATTGATTAAAAAACACTACTTTCAACTTTGTTTAATTGGGAAATTTTTTTTAATGGGAAGGTAAATTTTTATTATTTTTTAAAACCAAAATTTTCACCTATTTTCTCTTTTTTCAGTTAGGAATATGTAAGATTAATATATTGACCAAAAAAAAGATTAATATATGCGTCTTCTTTGCTAATACTGTATTTTAAAAATTATTATAGTATTTTTAGATTGTTTTATTTAGTGTATATTTTAATCTTTCAATGATTTGGGATTCATATATTGCCGTGCTTATAATATTATATTATTTCTTTAATTATGTCAAGTTAATTTTCTTCTAATTTCTCAGCCTTGATTGGTTGGTCATAAATCCTTCTTTTTTTTGCAAACATAATTGTTACCATTATTCATTCAATTCCAAAGGAAGATAACGAGTAGAAGCTCATTAACCTAATGAATGGATAAAATAGGTTAATCAAACACAAGATTACAACAAACATAGATAGATAGATATGAAAAACATAAATCGCTGTTAATAGATCCATAAGAGCTCAAATACTGTGACACCCTGGTTTGCAGAAAGGTTTAAAAGAATTGATTTAGCCACATAAAATGCACTTATTTTTTTGGTCAAGGGTCCTGAGAGAAATTCATGATTGGTGACCTTCCTGAAAGTGATTGTCAGAACTGTGCGAGTGAGGACAAAACACAAGAAAAGATCATTTGTTAGTTTGTAGGGTCGGCAAACAAGTTTTTAAAGCCTCCCAGACGTAACAAACCGGCCATCGAATATGGGTGGATCCATGGGCCGGGAATAGATATAGGGCCCACTTAGGAAGGTGGATTCATGGACTGAGAGTGGACATGAGCTCAGTAAGCAAGGTGACGGTTGAGGCATTACAGAGACAGAGCTACATCATAGTGTGTCAAAGACACTTCCACGAATACATTGGGAATTTAACCTTTATTACTATCAAAAGATTTTGTGACGCTAGAAAAATGTTTTTACTTTCATTGGTTGACGGAGAAAGTCATTTTGAGATAGCAAAAAGACGTGAATATGTTCTCTCCACACAAGAGGAGGGCAGAGCCGATATTTTCTCTATGGTGGAGAAGTTTACACACAAGATTATCTCCCCAAGGGAGGAAGGTGGAGGAGGTTGGACGCAAGGTTATTTCCCCAAGGGAGAAAAGTGGAACCAAGGTTCTCTCCATGGTGGAGGAGGTTGGACGCAAGGTTCTCTCCATAAGGGATGAGGGCGGAACCGAGGTTTTCTCCATGGTGGTCATACATTATTGTGATGATACATCATTGATTAATATATTATGTAATATATTTTTAATTCAAAATATTTTTTGAGTCAACAATTTTAGTAATTAAAAAACTATGCAGAAGTGAAAGTAAAATAGTTGACTTAATGTGTTCATATAGACATTTTTTAGATGGTGATTAAGAATTTATTTAGATGTAAAAACTACACTTTTAATAATAACATACATAAAATATTTGTGAATGGATATAAATCGGTGTATTATAACAAAAATAAAATTTATAAATAATGTACAATAAATTTATATTTTTGTTAAATTTAATTTATGAAACTTTAAACCCGTACATCGGACGGGTCCTCATCTAGTTAAATATACTATCCGGCTATCTCTTTCATTAAAAATGTCGGATTTATTTTTGTTTCACAAAAAACATTATTTTAATATATTGTGAAAAACTAAATCTCTGTTTTATTTCTATTATTCCAACTTATTAACTAATTAACAAAATTATAATGTAACTGTTTAGAAAGTAATTTAAATTTTATATTTATCTTTCATTAATATAGTGTAATCCTTTATTGAATACAACTAGGTTCGAACCCGCGGTACACCGCGGGTCAAATGTTTTAAAATTTTGAACTTTTGAACTTTTATATTTATTACAAAGAGAATTTGTTTTGTAATTATTTAATAACTATTTAACAAAATTATAATAAATTTTAGTTATAATTTGAGTACAATTTAAAAAGTTTATTATTTTATTTTATTTGTGGTGATACATTAAATTGTTTGGTGTGTATAATTAATAATTAATATATAGTGCAAAGTTGTGTTTCTGTATTTCATTTTGGAAGTATATTTTGGGATATTGTAGAAATCATTAGTAAAACATTTGTAATAATCTTATAAATAATATAGACATTAGGACACAAAAAAATAAAAAGGCCCAACTAAAATAATAAAAAGACACTTGATTTTCGTTGTGCTTCTTCGGGAGTCTATCTGATTTTTTTTAACCTTCTTCCTTTTTTCTTTTTAATCAACCGAACTCTTTCTTCTTCGGCTTAGATCCCGATTGGAACCCTATAATTCTCACCTCCGTGATTTCTATATTTAATTGCTTATTGATCTACTTTGAAGATTTCAATCGGATGTTTTGCAAACCCAGCAAATGAGTTTGTTGATTTCAGTCTCGGATCTTGTTGGTTGGTAAGTTCTTGATTTTAAACTCTCTCAATTCAGTCTTCTTAATAATTAGATTTTAAACTCTCTCCATTCGGTCTTCTTTATAATTGGATTTTAAACTCACTGTATTATTCTCTCGAAGCGAATAACGAATATACATATATTATCGTCTGTTGTTAAATTCTGAATTTAGCGACTGTGATTTGGGCTTTTTTGTTATAAGATTATCTAACATCTTAATCATTCAATTCCAGGTATTTCCTTATGTTATAAAAGAATATTCATTCAAAAGAAAAGCCAGATAAGTTCGATGTTGATTTCAGCTTCAGATATCACGGTGTTCTGTAGACATAGTCATACACTAACATATGTTCTTTCCATGTTTACAGCTCTTGTGTAGACAGATACTTATAACATCAACAATTACAGTCAACTAAAAGCAAACACGGATAACGTCCTAAACTGGTTAGTAACATGACTCTCTTTTTTTGCCTTTCTTTTCTAAATTAGACTTTCGAGGAATTGTCATGTGTTTACAAAGAACGAAAACAAAACCAAAACCAGTTTTAAATAAATCAAAACAACATTAAGATGTTTTTAACCGACTATGCTCTGTTAAGAACTCAGTATAATACTAAATCAAATTTCTTTAGTCCCTTTCAACTGTTGTTCAATTCGTAAGTGTATCTAAGTTCGAATTTAGAATCTAAATTTTAGTAAAGAGGGTTATATCGATATATTCAATTCACTCTATTACAATCTGTCCTTAAATTCGATAATCAGGGTCTGTGTTTTGAAATTTTTTTTTTTTTTTGGTCAACATACTATTTGATTAAGATTAAGCGAATGGTTCTGCCCGAATACAAGAGAGATTATCTAGAGTACAGAGTGCACATTTTGCCACTTCGTCGGCTACAACATTTGCCGTGCGAGGGATAAAGGTAAAGAACACAGAGGAAAACTCAGATACTAGTGTCCTAATATCATGGAGAATCCCTACTAGTTCATTAACAACCTTTTTTGAATTTAGAAGGTCGACTAGAGATTTCGAGTCAGACCTGATGTAGACATGCGAGAAAGCTTTGTCCTTTGCTGATTGCAGTCCCGCTTTGATGGCTAAGGCCTCGCCTTGAAGCGCTGACGCTACAAAGGTTTCCCCAGCTGATTCTTTGAAACAGAGGATGCCATGGAAGTCTCTTCCAATCCAGCCAAGTCCGCAGTTTAAAGAGTCTTTCCGCCAAGCTGCATCCGTATCAATAGTGATCGAGTCTTCTCGTGGAGAACTCACCCTGATGGGACGTGATTGTGGGACATTGATCTCAGACTTCCCAGAATCATGAGCTAGCTGCCAAGTTTTCGCATCTAGGATCGCTTTTTGAAGGGTTTCAGCCTCGGTGAATATTTTATCTGAAAACACTAGTTGATTTCGCGCAGTCCAAAGGTTCCAGAGGATCCAAGGGTAGATTGGTGTTGAAATACCTACAGGAGGCAAGTTGTTGCTCTGTTTGAGTTTCTTGAACCAACTTTGTGGTGCATTGTGATCGCTGTTACTGTGGGAGGACGTGATAGGTGCAGCCTTCCAGACGTTTGCTGCGTAAGGGCAATGTAGAAGGAGATGTAAGATGGATTCTGGTTCTCCGCAACGTTTGCAGTTCACATCTGTGTTCAAGCCTCTACTCGCTAATACTGTACCAACTGGAATGACACCCGCTGCAGTTTTCCATAAAAAGTGTTTTATTTTAGGTGTTGTCTGCAGATTCCAGATTGTTGTCATCCAGTTAAAGTCTCCAAAATGGTGATTCTTCTTGTTCTGTTTTAGGAGGTTGTAGCCAGATTTTGAGGAATAAACTCCCGTCTTGTCTGGGAGCCAAACTAGAGAATCAGGCATCTTGACATTTGGTCTGATTTGGCGAACGGTGTCCTCAAGATGAGGTAGGTGTGAACGGAGCTGTTCTATATTCCACGAGTTAGACTCCGTGTGAATAAGGTCACTTACTCTAAGCGAGAGAGTAGTTTGCGGGACTGGACCAAAAGGTATGGCTTGCGTGGAGGTTGAGAGCCATGCATCTTCCCATACTTTAATACTTCTTCCATCACCCACAATCCACCCGAGTCCTTTGCGGAGTACCTCTCTTCCTGCCATAATGCCTCTCCAACCATGAGAAGGGTTCGAGGGCAGTTTGCAGTGTAGAAAGGGTACTTCAGCACAATACTTTCCAAGCAGTACTCTACTTAAAAGGGATTGGGGTTTTGTCAGTATCCGCCAGCTAATCTTTCCCAGCAAGGCATCATTGAAGTTTTCAATTTCTCTGAAACTAAGTCCTCCGGCAGCCTTTGGTAGAGATAGCTTGTCCCAAGATGTCCATGCCATTTTGCGCTTTTCAGGGTTATTATCCCACCAAAATCGAGTAAGGGCCGACTGAATTCGTTTACACAAAGATTTTGGGAGTTTGAAATTTGACATTGCATACGTGGGGGTAGCGGATAAGACTGATTTGAGGAGAACTTCTTTCCCTGCCCCGGATAAGTGACGGTTTTGCCAGCTATGGGCTTTCTGACGGATCCGATCCACAATAGCAGTAAAGATATCACTCTTCCTTCTCCCGAAATGTTCAGGTAGTCCCAGATATTTTCCAACTCCTCCCTCCTTGGAAATGTGTAGGGCTTGTTTGACCTTTCCTTTGAGGTTGTTTGGTGTTTTGGATGAGAAGGTAATCGAAGATTTGTTGTAGTTGATGCACTGCCCTGATGCCGCTTCGTATTGATGGATTATGCGTGAGAGGGTTGCGCAGTCTTTCTCATTAGCTCGACAAAAGAACATAGTGTCATCAGCGAAGAGAAGATGACTGATCGGGGGGCTTCCACGCGCTACTTTAATGCCTTTCAGGGAGCCGTTTCTTTGTCCTTCTTGGCAGAGGCAGGACAAGACTTCTGTGCAAAGAATGAAGAGGTAGGGGGAGAGTGGATCGCCCTGTCGGAGTCCTCTAGTGGGAAGAACTTTTCCTTGTGGGGAGCCATTGATCAGAAAGGTATATGAGACTGATGTCACACACTCCATCACTAGTTTGATCCACATTTCACTAAACCTCATCTTGGTCAGGACCGCTCTCAGGAAACTCCACTCGATTCTGTCGTAAGCCTTACTCATGTCGGTTTTAACCGCCATTGAGCAACGCACTCTTGCCTTAGAGGTCCGGAGAAAGTGTAGGATTTCATGTGTGATTAGCACATTGTCGGAGATAGATCTCCCTGGAACGAATGCGGATTGATGTTCTGAGATAAGCTGAGGAAGGAACGGTTGTAAGCGAGACGTCAAGATTTTTGCAATGATCTTGTAAGTGACGTTGCTTATCGCGATTGGTCGGTAATCAGATACCTTCCTCGGTCCTGTTCCTTGGCCTTTTGGGATGAGGCAAACGTGTGTTTCGTTCAAGCGAAAAGGCATCACTCCTGAAGAAAAGAAATGTATGACTTCCTTGCAGATATCAGATCTCATTATGTCCCAGTATGAGCGGTAAAAGCCTGCAGAGAAGCCATCTGGGCCCGGAGCCTTGTCTGGGTGAATTGCAAAGGTTGCCTTTTTGATTTCCTCCACCGATGGAGTTCTGGTGAGAGTTGTATTCGTCTCAGGGGAGACATATGGGAGGTTGACTTCGTCTAGTGCAGAGAGATCGTTTTCAGGGTTAGCAGTAAAGATTGAGCTGAAATAGCTTGTAATGGTAGCTGCTATTTGCTCCTCTTCATGGAAGGCAGTTCCGGCTTCATCTTCAATGACAGTAAGTCTGTTACGGGCTCTTCTTCCTCTGGTAGTAGCATGGAAGTAGCCCGTATTTCTATCCCCGCTTTGTAGCCATAGAATTCGCGAGCGTTGTCTCCAAAATAACTCCTCCGCTTTGTATGCTTTTTCCAACTTGGCTGTGAATTCTGCAATGGTGTTCGGGTCAGGGACATCCGCAGATAGGGCTGCTTCTAGTGCATCTTGAAACTCCTTGATTTGGAGAGCACTATTTGCCTGTTGTGACTTTGTCCATTGAACTATGAGGTGTCTGCAGGCGTTTGTTTTTGCTAGCACCGTAGGGAGACGAGGATTTGTCCAAGCTTCCTCCACTAGACTTCTAACTTCAGGGTTATTTCTCAGGCGCCTATCAAAACGGAAGAGGCCTTTTCTTTTCTTCCGTGAGGTGTCGAAAAAGGTGATAAGGGGGCGGTGGTCCGATCCTTCATAGCGTAGGTAGGAGCACCATCCTGATGGGAAGGACTCAGTCCATGCAGCATTGGCTAGTACTCTATCCAGTCTTTGACGCACAAAGTGGTCATATCGCATCCCCCGCCAAGACAGATGGTTTCCTGAGTGCTTGACATCCCATAAACCCATTTGTGAGACAAAACGGCGGAATAGGAAGAAGGACCCCTCATGCCTCGGTGGTCCTCCCACCTTTTCGAGTTATCAAGGATGTCATTAAAGTCGCCAGACAGTGTCCAAGCAGAGTCTCTTGATTCGCCAATGGCTGATAATGATTCCCAGAATTCTACTCTGTTATCACGTTGTGGTGGACCATAAACGAAGGTCAAGAAGAACGAGCATTGTTTGTGGGTAATTTTGGTGTCTATAATAAGATGAATTCAGATCTTAACCAATTTATCTCTTACAGGTGACAACTGGGGTTGGTAAAGTATAATGATTCAACACCAAAGCAAGATAAGTTTGAGTTTGATTTTGTTTACATAAATTACAATATTCTGTAAACTTCCTCATTTAATAATATATGTTCTATCCATGTATACAACGTTTCTGCAGAAAGCTGGACTTATAAATCAACAATTACAGTCAAATAAAAGGAAACACTGATGACATGTTACTCGGTTAGTTACATGGCTCTCTGTTTTTGGCTTTGTTTGGTAAATTATTCTATGAATGAATGGTCATTTGTTTACAAATAACGAACACAAAACAAAATCTAAATCTAAACCTAGAAATTAAAACAGCATTCTTTTGTTTTATATGGTCTATGCTTAGTTTAGATAACAGTATAATACGAAATATTAAGTATATTAAGTAAATTTCTTCAAATACGAAACAAACCAAACATCCCCAAAATGTTTTACTAATAGAAGACTGCAAAAACAAAATTCACCCTTGAAATTAAAAAATTTAAAACAACAAACACCAAAGCAGACCTTACTTCCATAGATTTTGAAAAATTTCCTTGAACACAACATTCATCGTTTGCTTTGTTTTCCCTCCATCTTTATCTAAGATAAGCACTTTCAAACCCTTCTTCGATGTGACCCTAGAAAGGGCCACATATAACTGGCCATGAGAAAACACTGGTCGAGGTAGAAAAAGACCAACTTCTTCGAGTGATTGTCCTTGACTCTTGTTTATAGTCATCGCAAATGCTACAGACAATGGAAATTGTCTTCGTCTCATCCGGAAATGAAGTTTAGTATCAGTCGGTTTAATTATAACCTTTAGAATTAACACTTTCTCTCCAACTCTTTCACCGGTAATAACACAAGCTTCTAGGACATTAATCCCCATCTGAGTAATCTGCAATCGCGTACCGTTGCATAAACCACCTTTAGGATCTATATTTCTCAGTAACATTACAGGAGCACCAATCTTAAGACGAAGACTGTGATTTGGCAACCCTGAGAGCTTTATACTATTTAAGAAGTCTGAACTGAAAACAGGGTTGTTTAATGATTCGCTGTCCTGAGGATCGATACTATCAGCACTTAAGTACACCATTTCTTCACCTGTATAGATATATGATCACGTTATTATTGTATTTAACTAAGATCGGAAAAACTAAAAATTTTCCTGACAAATAACACGTGCTTGAGCATCAGGATCACAAGCACTATGCACTTGCTCAGCAAATGTACCCCACAAAGTGCATGGTAGTCTATCATCACTAATAAAAGCAACGCACAATTAAAATATGTTATGAATGTTAGGATGACATATGTTTTCAGACATTTCGTATTTAGAATAAAATGTTACCTCTCATCCCGAAGCTCAAAACTGATCTTCTTAGTGGGTTTGTTGTTGACATCGATGGTTTCCATCTCCCCAACATTCACAATTTGACCAACAATATCTGATGAATGATGTCATTGAATTAGCAAATTTATTAGTTTTCTTCAAACATTCGATATGGTAAAATTAAAATAACTCACCAATCAGATGGTTTTCATTCATGTTGCCGGACAGGACAGAAACAAATGGGGACAGAGTTAAATACGGATCATCAGACACAGAGTCCATCCTACTGACAATGGTTTGAGTGATGAAAGACATCTTGTAACGATGGGCAGTAGGCTTGAATTGACCAGTGGCGATACTCAAACCAAAGTTCTCGACAGTTCTCCATTGACCGGTCACGACCTTGTTTTCAAAATGACTGATCAAGTCCTTCTTGATAGAAGCGTGAATCTTCGTCCCCTGGTAAAAGAAGTTATAAGGTACATTGTAGTTGCATTACAAAAAATAAAATTAGAGGTGAATGATGGGAGACAACAGTATTTAAACTTACTTGGACATCTGAGAGCACCATATCGAAAGTTTCACCAAACCTTGTTGAGTAGGTCTTCCATGAATGAAGAACCCTTACTTGGACCTTCCAAGAAGTCTTGTAAGGCTTAACGTCTCGAAGGTAAGCGTAAGCTGCAGCCATTGATATTTTCTTGCTGAATTTTGCTTGAGAAATGATTTTTGCTTGATGAGTTTTGAATGTGTTTGATGTTGGATTATTTATAGTGGTCGAGTGTTCTAGAGTATCGTATAGGATTTGCTTTGATAATTGCGGGATTTTTGGTTATGATTAGGATTATATTATGTATCTGATAGAATTTGCTTTTAATGTTGATTGATTTTCAAGATTATGTAGAGAGATTTGAGGGCGGGATTGATTGAGAAGATTTTGTTTGAATAGTTACCAAAAAAAATACCTTCGCATATTCTTAAAGTGTGTATTGGGCTTATGGACAATTTTTAAAACCTATAGGTATTGTTAATATGGCCGATATGTATTAATCTGGCCCTTAGAAAAATTGAAACCGGGTTTTCTTAAAAACACGCGGATCCTTGCTGTGTGGGTGGGTTTTTTTTTAATAATTTCTGACACATTTACCCTGCTCAATTAATCGATTGATTGTCCTTCTATATGTATTCAGTGGCAATTGCTGTAAATACAGTGAGAATTTCGGACATTTATAAAAATATACTCCTCTTTTAATTATAAGAAGATATTTAAATAGTTCTGGAGATTTTATAGAAAATATTTTTTTGGGGGCATATTAATAGCTAATGTTTTATTGTTGTTTTTTATGATTTATCCATCAAATGTAAAGTTTAACTTATTCTATTTACTGTTTTGTTGACCAAAAAAAAGAAAGAGATCTTATTAGGTCTAGCATTTATGAACCAATTTGATAATGAACACGTGTATACGCACTTGCCATTGGTGTTAGTTTGTTACTTGTCCCAAGCAAAGTTACCAAATTTGAACAGTATCTTGATAAATAAGTTTGATTCGATTTCAGTTTGATTCTAAGTATTTTTGTCTTTACTTTTGTTTCCTCGGATCTCCTGAAGAGACATAATTCTATAGTATATGAAATAAAAAGGGAAATGGATATCATACAGTTCGTAATTGGTTTAAGCTTTATTTTATTAAAATGTTAAATGTCCTTTTGTAATCACGATTAATACTAATTTTACGTTTTACTTCTTTTTTAAAAATAGTTTTGTTAGATTTTTAGATACAATTTATGAAAATCTTGTAATTTCAACACAATTTGGAGTACTAGGAATGAATCTGAAAATAGTTGAAATTGGGGAAACTTTCGTATGTATAATTTGTGGAAATGTCGACGTTTCACAATATACGATTATGCATATGAATTATCAATCATATAAAAGATTGTCGTATTTCTTATGTGAAACGCACTGATCATATGTGATATGACCTAAAAATGTTTGAAATATTTATTTTAGTAAAATGTTTTAAGAACTGTGGAATATTTGCATTATTTTATTTTTCCACTCCACCCGCATTATGCCTTTTTCTAAAGAAGACTATTTCTATATATTTTCGATTAAAGTGATTTAGGAATAGCACTTTTAGACTTATTAGAGGGTGAATTATTGTTTTTCCATTATATTTGATAAATAAAACTTTGCAACAACATGTAAACTAAAAATTGGCACACTTCAACTCGTACATATGACTATCAGAAATCTAAAACTGTTATTATTTTGGAAACATTAGAAGATAGTCTTTAATTACACCCTCGGAATCTTATGAGACAAAGAGAAAGCTTCAATGCCTCCGCGAACTTATGTTTCTAAGATCTGATGACAACATTTTCGTCGGAAAAGAGTCTTGGTTGAATGTAATAACGTCGCTGATTCCATGGCAAGATATACGAGAATTCTGACAAACATTAGGAGTAACGATCCTCGCATTGTTCACATATATACCGGACCCTCCAGATTTTGTGATGGTGAACATTTTATCAGACGACACGCTACAAGGAACAAGAGTTCTGTTAGGGAAATGAAGCATGTGGTTGATCATAAGCCACGCAGGGATCGTATGTCTTAGGATAAATGACTCAAGATTCTCTTGATGTATGTCTGCATGAGAAAGATCGTTGTCGCTAGGCATCAAGAAAGTGATATCTGTGTTCCTGAAGTAATCTGTATCGTTGAGGAAACGGAGAAGGATGACAAAACCGTTGTAAGATTGCCTTCTCATATCGGACATGGCAGAGATGAGGTCGGTTTGGTTGTAGTTGTCATGTCTCAATATGAGATGTGGTGGCTCGGTGGATGCAAGAATCGTAAGAAAAAAGAAAAACAAAGGAGCTATAACTAGAAAAAGATATTTCATACTAGTTGATATTAGAATCACCACCACTCATATAATTAATTATAAAACTTTGAAAACAAGCATATATATACGATGTGGGAAGAGAAAAAGTTCATGATCTTTACGAGTTAATACTAAACCGGTGTGAGTCTAGTAGTGATTAGTTGATGCATGGTTGATTCGTGAATGTTGTTTTGTCATCTCTTAAGTGTGACAAGAATACTCGTGTGAATTTTCTCTCTCTCCTAGCTAGTCATACTTATATCCATTTCTAAAAAAAATTATTTTTTGAATTGTAAATTTTAAGTTATATATTATAGAGAATTTGTTAAAAATGCCCCTTTTGATATACCCCTTTTCAAAAATACCCTCTTTTCTGGCCATTTTTATTTATGCCCTCTTTTAATTTTTAATGACCATTTTACCCTTAGATGAAAATTATTTTATTCAATAAAAAGAAAAACAAAATTTTCCCGCCAAAAATTTCCGACATATTTTCCCGCCAAAAAATTTTCGAAAAAATTTTCCCGCCAAAATTTTTTTGTCAAAAAGTTTTGATAAAAATTTCGAAAAAAATTTCCCGCCAAAATTTTTCCCGCCAAAAAATTTACAAGGTTTTTAAAAGGTTTTATAAGGTTTCTACCTTATAAAAGCCTTATAAACACCTTGTAAAGGCTTTTACAAGATTTTTTATAGAGTTTTAAAAGGTTTTTTAAACAACTTGTAAACGCTTTTACAAGATTTTTAAAAGGTTTTTAAAAGGTTTTAAAAGGTTTTTAAAAGGTTTTTAAAAGGTTTTCAAATGGTTTTTAAAAGGATTTTTAAAAGGTTTTTAAACACCTTCTAAACGCTTTTACAATGTTTTTAAAAACCTTGTAAAAGTTTTTATAAGATTTTTAAAAGGGTTTTAAAAGGTTTTTAAACACCTTGTAAACTCTTTTAAAAACTTTTTAAAAGCGTTTACAAGGTGTTTAAAAACCTTTTAAAGCATTTACAATCTTTTTACAAGCATTTACAAGGTTTTTAAAAGCATTTACAATGTGTTTAAAAACCTTTTAAAAACCTTGTAAACGCTTTTAAAAGTTTTTTAAAAACATTTACAAGGTTTTTAAAAGGTATAAATTTCAATATTTTTGGCGGGAAAATTTTTCGATTTTGGCGGGAAAATTTTTTTTTTGGCGGGAAAAAATAATTTTTTCGGGAAAAAATTTCGATTTTGGCGGGAAAAAAAAATTTGGCGAGAAATTTTTTTGGCGGGAAAATATTTTCGATTTTGATGACTGTACATTTTTGCTGTCACTTAAAAAAGGGTAATTTGGTCATTTTGTATATAAAAAGGGGTAATTTTAAAAATGGTCAACATGAAGGGGTATTTTTAAAAAGAGATATGGAAAAAGGGCATTTTTGAGAATGCCCCTATATTATATGATTTTCATCCGTTTAAAAATGTTAAAGCTACACTTATTATGTTGAAACGGATAAAGTAACTTTTAGTTTTGGGAAGCTCTTGAAGATATGTTATAGAGGTTAGAACCTCAATTAATCTCTCACAAACGCTTATACAAACGGTCATGAGCTAAAACCTAGTCTTGAATTACACCAAATTATGTGTTAAAACTTAAATTACATAAAGAACCTCTACTAGAGATGAAAAATAAAAACAAACACAAAACTGTGTTATACACCATAAGTATATATAACCGAAATAAATACACACACATATATGTACATCCACACAGTCAAGAAATAAAATAAAAATCAAGAAGATGATGAAGAAGAAGAAGAAGAATTAGGAGTTGAGAGACTGTTTAGTGAAAAACAAGATCATTAAACCCCCGTTTAGAGGCTAAGCCAATGACACACAACATGTAAAACACCTTTCCACTCTTCACTTTTGCTTTTACTATTGCCTTTCCTTTCTCCACTCTCATCTTAGCCTTAACCAATATTGGCTTCTGTGTCTGTGAGTCTCCTAACCACTCTCGCTCTTCTGCTTCGGGTTCCTCCTCTATCGTCTCGAGCCTTCCCTTGAGTATCTCCTCCAAGTCTTTCCCCAACTCACATATTCTCTTATTCTGTCAAATCATAACATCCTTTTGAAAGTTGCATATCTAATACTGAAAACATATGAATTCAAAATCTCGAATTTGTTTGCTACTTATACCTCACAATCACGATTTAAGTTCCTCTTGTTCATCCGTCGATGTACAACCCACCACATCTTCCTATACACCAAGCTCCTCATATAGCCTACTTGCTTCTTCAAAATTCTTTCTTCTTGTCACATCAGTTTCTTTAAAGGTTTCAAAAAATGTGATGGCTTTCACCAACCCTTTTGTACAGCTTTATAATGATACCTCTTGATTCTCTCAAAGTGACCAAAAAAGTTTGTTACTTTACAGACAAGCTTCAATCTTTAAATGTGTTGCTTCTCATTATAGCACATATTAAAAAAACGAGGTGGTTGTCACAAATCATCACATTGTTTTGTAAAGTCTTTTATGTTCTGTAAAGTGACCATATCCTTTATCATGCTATATCTCTTCTTAAATTTGTTTTTTTTTTCCTTTCTCTCCCTTACTTGATGCTTTATTAGTCACGCTTAATCTCCAGCAATTAGATCAAATAACATTTTACATTAAATAACAGCTCCTTAATCATGCTATTTCGTATATTGTCAACGACTAATATCAAACTGAATAATGCTATATAAAATGTACTTGGAACTCGAAAAGCATCAACAAACGCGAGTCCGAGTTTCACTAGCCACAATTAACATGGCGCATGGCAAAGTCTTAGAGAGGTTAAGTAAGAAGGTCGTCCATTCACTTGGAACTTCTAATTATATACGCTTCTCACTTTGATCTATATATAATAGTTAAAAGCATGGAGACTAGAAACAACTCGACCAATAGAATAATACAAATAATTACATAACATCAGATACAAATTTAAGTTTGCATATATATAAACTTTTCAAAAAATCGTATAATATGAATCACTATGCAAAAAAAAAGATATATTAGAAAAGAAGAGGATAGACACAAACTGATCAGTCCCAATATGAGCATTGAGCTGACTACACACTTAGCGCACTTAGCTTTAAATAATATAGGATGTATAGCTTAACTGAGTAATTTTAAAGCCGCTTCGTTATTTGGTTTTGACGGACACAAACATATAGTTTTTTTTTTTTTTTTTTTCTCATACATAAATGTTACTAAGAATTTTAAAATGTAGTGAGGATTCACTCGTCCACTTGCTCTCATCTATGAAAACAAAAAGGATAAAGATAAATTGAACCGTGTTCTTAATTTTTCCCCTATTTCAAAACCTCAAAAATACAAGTCTATAACATCATCGTAATTCATAAATAACATTTGATGGTCTTACAATTACATCATTCCTCTGTTTCTGATCTCGTTTTGTCTAAATACGAAGTCACAAACGTCAAAAGTTTAGCCTTTTCTCTGACACAATAGGGAAGCCCCAATGAGAAGAGAGAATGTAACTGGGATATAAACCTTCCTTGTTCATTTTATTAGTGATCCGCGCGTAAATGCTCAAAATCCTTCTTGGTAAGACCAGCGCCTTAAGAACCAGCCTCCTTGGTCGGTTTAGTCTGAACCCTTTTGACTTGCTCTCAACCTTCTTTCCCAAGTTATGTCTTTTAGTTCTTGTCGTCATTTTATCGTATGAATGGCTTAGCTTCTGGTACTGGGATGTTGATCTTGACCGGTACTTACCAATTATCTGCAACATCTTGAGCTTTTCGTTGAAAACACAAAACAAAGCAAAATAGACGGTTTCAAAGATATTGTTGTTGAAGTGTTGGAGAGTAGTTTATAAGAGAAAGAAAATACTTATTTAAATGAGCAAAAGGATCAAAAAGAGAAACAATTTGAGTAACAAACAAAGAACACTTTGATGATGATTGATGAGAGAAGGGGCTCCATAAATGATAAGAGAGTGAAAGGAAAGATTCTGAAGGCACATGGATATATTCTTCTCTGAATTTATTAAAAACCACAAATCCCCAAATCCTCTGAATTTTTGCAGTTTTTGTTTAACCACACAAGCCAGAGAGAGAGACTGCATGTATTGTACTTATGTGGATATAACTATCACATATAGAAAAAACAAGAGAGAGGAAAAAAAAAAGGAATTGGTCTAATAGTGAATAGAAAAATTGAGCAATGATTGAAATAAAAGATTTATAATCTAAATAAGAGATTAAGGAGATGACAAGCCACTAACGAGGCAGCGGCTTAATAATTTGGCAACATGAATAGATGAGAGGATTAATGAGACAGACAAATCTCCTTAACCTTTATTGCAATGTGCTACAATACAGCTAATAACTGAAGTAAACCAGATAAATTAGATTATAGTAAAACCGGATTACATATTTTAAAAGAGACTTCTCAAACCAGCAAGTCTTTTTCTCAAGGATGTTGCACTTCTCTAACTACTTTGTTGAAGCATACACCTGGTTTAAATTAAATAGGGAAGTTTCTCGGGACAAATGATTTGGTCTGAATCGATCCGAAACAAGCTTCATCCATGACCATGATAAACTGTGGACCAATATCTTTTGGCAAAAGTTTGGTATTCACTTTCACATGTACAATCATCCTATATTTTGTAATTCTCGAGCTCATTCCACATAGTCGTTATACCAATGTAATTAAGAACAGATTGTCCACTATGTTTGCAATCCATAATATTTGACTAATTTAATTGAGGTATTTGAAACCTGTTGCTGATAAAAAATGAGTGCAAAGATTGTCCCATAGCTTATGAGACTTTGGGCCCATAGCTTATGAGACTTTGGGACAAATGTAACGTTCAACCTTAGGTTCAATGGAGGTCTTAATCCAACATAATCATTGAATTATTAGTCATTCACATAATCCAAATAAAGTTTCTGTTATTCTTCTCTTCTCCAAAGGAATTTGTATCATATCTATAGGCCCATATTGTTTATGAGCGAGTCGTTCACCTTGAAGCAGAATCAACTCAATATTATTAGATGGAATTTTTTGTTATACATAATAAATCTAAATTAGGCTAAATAGCTAAATATGTCTCGAGCTCTCTGGCGGCGATGCATTAGGTTTTTCAAAAGAATGTTTCTCTATTAATATATAAGGGATATTAACCATTAGAATGAAAAAGCTAAGTCAATGGAATTTTGGTCATTTTTCCTGTTAGCGCAAAATATATTTACCAAGTAACACGCAATTGTTAAATATAAAATCATAACAAGGAAGGATACTAAAAATGTATCATATACTTTGAAATATTTTTTGATGGTTGAATGTTCACAAAGATCAAATGTATTTCATAGAAGAATAAGTTAATTCATCGTTCATACTTTATGGATTATATAATTTTTTAAAGAAGAAATTTAGATAATTCAAGAATTTGAAACTCGAGATCATGAACATTTTAAGCACAATATGATATTCAATATCAAAACATATTTCATACTAATCTCTAACAAGTCTTTTGTTCTTAAATTATTGTATAATATGCATCAATGAGCATGTAAATATGCACATATCAAATTATAGTATTCATTAATGAGCATGAGAGTATGCAAATTAGAAGTCACAAATTCAATATATGACATGAATTTCAGAAGTCTGACTGCCAAGGCTTCACTGTTGTAAGAACAATGTCAAAGTAGAACAAACTATGTTCTACAACAATTAGTAGTTTATTTTATTTTTAAAGTTATATATATCTCATAATTGTGACAATAACCCACCAAAAAAAATGCAAATTATATAATTAAATAACTGCAACTTAGAAATGTTGAGTGACTAAAAAACAGAAATATTGAAAATTTACTTATGTTTTACTTTAATGTTTGCTTTACTATGTATTAGCAGATTTAAAATTTGGTAGATATAGAACAACAATAAAATATTAAGAGAATTGTAAAATCAAAATAACTTATCATGAATACATTATGAATCAAAGAACGGTTTTATGATTTTAATTGAATTAATTTTGATAAACAACAAGAACTGCAAAATCAAAGATTTTAAGAGAATTAAATCACACTGAAAATAATATTTGCTACAATTCTATGCTTACGAAAATACTCGGAACTGAAGAATCTAGGAAACTGTTGCCCTCGACAATATTCAGTACTAAGTCAGTAGTATAAACTAACGTGAACTATCAATGTTTGTGGAAAGTAAACATGTGCTTAATTACTAGCCATGAGGCATGAGGGAGGTGTTGACACCTACAATTGTTTATCATTAGCCAGCTTATTCTATCTTACATTCTCACTTGTAGTTTTAAATTGATGGTTATAAAGAAAACGGCAGACGCATTTCATGTATAACAAAAATTAGCGATACAAAAAAAAATATACATATATATTGGCATAATTAAGCAGCAAACTGTACTAAACCAATTTAAGCCAAGTCAAGCGACGACGATTCCAAAAGTTACAATTATTTGGGTCCTTTGTTTTCTATGGACTAAGGCCCATTTAAGACCCATTACAAGTAGAAAAAGAAGACGAAAACGCATCTTGGTGACGAAGGTACACGCAAAAAGAGGAAACTTTACTCTCTCCCTCATTCACCACTTTCACGTCTTTCAACTGTGTGTAACTCCAGAAGCAAAGTTCACGTTTTCTTCTACCGTCCACACACAAAATAAAACACTCTCTTTGACTTTTCAATAAGTACCAAGTTTAATGATAATCCAATCTTCATTCAATTAAACGTTATTAATCTGATTCATTTTGAGCATAACACAATTAAAGACAAAAATATAAATCATTTTTAGAAACAATAACAAGGTTCATGTAAGTGAAGAAGCCTAAAAAACGTCTCCGGCGGTAGTAAAACGCCGATCTGAAACGAGACCACCAAACGACGCGTTTCAACTTCAACCTTCGAGCTGATCTCAGTCTCCTCAGTACAACTCGCTTCACTCTCTTAACAGATCTTGAAACTTTCTCAGTGAAACTCTGTTTTCTTGAAAACTGGTAGCTTCTTAGAAACAACTGTCTCTTCTCCAAATACTCTCCGTACGGTGGTGCTCCATAAGTACCGTAGTTGTGGTAGTAGTCACAAGTACCACTACTACTGCTTCTCAACACAAGCTTCTCACTCATCTTCGTAATCTGAAAAAATAGTAAAAAGGCTGAGAAATTAAAAGGGCCAAAGTAAAAAGTCGCCGCCAGAAAAAGCCACCACCGCCGCCGACGCCGTTGTAGTTACGTAATAGGGAAGAGTTTAGTTAGAGGCGTGCGTTGAACTCTCTCTCTCTCTTTCTCTGTTCTCTCTTGGTAAGCACTTTTATTATATAGTAGATCTTTTAGTTTATGTTTTAGGCACTGTTGTGTGTACTTGTGTTGTGTTCTTCTTTATAATCTTATTGGCTCTTTCTCTCTCATCTCTCTCAAGTCAATACTTTAATATTTTTAACCTATTCCCAATAAGCAACAACATTCTACTAATTAGAGTTAATGTAATTAATTAAGTGAATGTGTGTGTGTGTTTTTTTTCAAATGAAAATAATATATTAACTCGTTATTATGAGGTCAATTTTGTTTTGAAAATGAAGAGAACTTGTTTTGTTTTAATTAAAAGTGGCATATACATTGAATCATATAAGCCATTTTCGATGCAGAAATAATCGTGAAATTTACGTATCATCCAAGACAAATTAGTTCAAAGAATTTAAAGTGAATTGTTAGTATATTTTTATTTTTAAAAGTTCTAATCTTATTATAAAACTTAAAAGAGTATTGTTGCAATCACTACTTCTATACAAATCTTGTAGTGCCGGCCTTTATTTATTTGGTCCCATTTGTGGTCACAAAAGAATATGAGAGACACCCAAATAAATAGTTTTTGCTTGGTGGACATAAACTAGTAAAGTGTGGTAGGTGTGTGAAGAATGAAGATGTGACATTAGCAGCATTAAAGAGAAGGATAAACGAAGTCCTATAGTCCTATGCATTTTTAACTTTGCTTGCTTTGGTCAAAACCTAACACGATTACCCATTAGAACAAGAACTGCTATGCAAATGTCACCACAGAAGTATTTGAACAAAGTTTACTTTTCATATCACAATCTTATTACATGCAACTCTATTACTTCCATTAGAAAAATAAAACAAATATAATGTTGGGCAAACAGGATCACCATTTGACCCTTAGCCTTAGCCTTTTATGAGTTTGAAGGGCTTTGTTTCCGAAACTCATCATGTTACATGTATAAAGAAAAGAATGTTCCTAATTCACTACGAGCGATTCACAAGCTTGAGAAGTAATCAACTGAAAAGTTCCATATCCATATCAAACCCTATTGTATCTACAAAGTAGGCAGGAACGAGAAACAGGGTGCAATAGAAAATGCTAGTAGAAGACTTGTAAAGCTATAAAGGCAAACGGGTTTTAGAAGCTTTTTCATTTATCTTCCAAGTCTCCTACTAACAACATATTTCAACTAAGAACACACCTGAGACATATTCATCTGAATCCAACTATTAGGAGCATGTTTTGTACCTTGTTAATGGTTTCTTTCTACATCTTTCTTGTCTGCCCCTATCTAGGCCCACTTTCACTTGCAGAGGGGACATTGCTCGGGAAACTAGATAGATCGATGTCAATGAGGGACATATCATACATTGTATCAAGAGAATCAGAGGCATCCACAAGCAAGGAAGATTTTGCAGCATCAGAACGTGCAGGATCAGAAGTTACGCTAGAGCTTTTTGGTGAGCTTGCCTCTGAAGATAGACTACTTGACACCGAAACACCATCAATCTTGTTTGCATACACAGGTTTGTTCTTTCTCACTGCATCCATCTCTTGGCCAGTTGGAACAAAAGTTCTCGACCGGTACTTCTTTGTCCCCTCGTCACCACCATCTTGATGGTTATAGAGCACATAATCATGATATGTAGGAGCAAACTGTAATAAACAATCATCAGGACACCAATATGAAACAATTATGATTTGAAATATCGATGATTTTAAAAGAAACCAGTTACCTGGTGAACAGTGTCATGGTAAAAGTCATTTAGTTTTACAGCATGTGATAGGCTCCCTGAAAAACTGCCAGATCCACCAACATTGGCACCGGCATACTCCTTGTATGGAAAAGCATAGAAATGGCATGCTGCAGCAATAAGCATCTCGACACATATTATAAAATTTTGAAAATGAGCCGCTTCCTCTGCAGTCTTTATGAATCCAGATTTTGCAGCAAGAAAAACTAGAACACCCTGTGCAAAGAAGAGGGTTATAGAACACAATCAGAAAAAAAGCAACAATGTGTGAAGGATAGCAAAAGGTAAGAGTGGATGTCAAAACTCTGAGTTAGTAAGCTCATTTTACCTGCCAATAGGTTAGAAAGACCACAGACTTTATGATCACAAATTTTGGGACTGGATTGAATGGCTGAAGTAGATCTCTGCATGCCATATAAAACAGCACAAGTGCGTACAAAGCCACTGTGTAGGATATGGTATAGATGATGGTAAGATAGAGATATGCTTGATCAGGGTTGAAATTCCCATCCTTGTACTTCCCTTTCGCATAAAGCACAAGTGTGACAGCAACTAGGACAGGCTTCAGGATAACAAATTGCAGACAACCTTGCTTGCATCGTCGAATAAAACGCCTGCATTGAAAAGATCATGCATGTGTTCAATAGATGTCATTTAAGAGGACGTCAACATACGCAAGATAAATAGAAAAATCATCAAAAAATCAAGACACGCAAACAGAACATTCAATGTCTCTGATGATACGTACACTGTGTGCAACCATATGATCATCTCTGATGACAAAGCACACGTAAAGAATATTAACGTGAAGACACAGAATCTATAAATTTGCACATGTTGTATGACTTGCACAGAAAACAGTACTGCAGGAGAAATGTTAAAAAATACAGGGAAAGACTATGTAAACACAGCCTTTGTTGATAAGTACAAAGAGTTTGGTTCAAACTTACCCGTCCAATGTTAAAGGTGGAAAGCAACATGTCATGAGAGACCACGATGGCTTTAGAGAGCGGCCGCTCAAACTAAGCACTACTGATCCTGGTCCCCCAACCCATGCCAAACACAGCGACAGGAAATTGTAAATAACCCATGCTTCATATCTGGAACACACACACAAAAAAAAAAAAGATCATTAGAGACATGAATGCCATTAGGCCATTGACTTTGAACAGTAACAGAAAACTTTCAGGGCCAACTCTAAGAAAAAGAAGAAACTACTCTTACATTATCTCCACTCAACACTCAAGTTTCCAAGGGTCAGAGAGAAATTGTTTTGGTTGTAAGAGAAAACACATCTACAATTCCAATAGGAAATTTAGGAATACTCACACTTCTCGTATGGAATCAAAATATATCGAGCTTTTAGGTAGCACAAGAGACAAGAATGACATCAAGGCATAAACCTGGCAATGAGAGGCAAAACATATCAGGGAAAACAGAATTCAGCAAGTCAAGGAGTAGTAGACACAGTTCAGCTTATAGATGATGATGATACTATACTAACCGGGACCATAAAGATGATTCGTACGATATATCTCTGATAAGTTGGTTCCGTGTAATTCAAAAGATGCCTGTAGATATGAAATATTGCCAAAGCAATGGCTCCAACAGTACATAGAAACGCCACAATGTTCAGATAAAACGGTATCAAATCCGCCATTTCTGCAAAACAACAAACTCCTTCAAAACTATAATCAAAGCAAATACAAAAAAAAAAAAAAAAAAAAAAAGAAGAGATCTTTAGGTTCAATCACAAACCTCTACAAAGAGCTAAGACGGATCTGTGCAAAATCGAACCAAGAACCCTAAAACACGAAAACCCAACTTGGAGATCCACTAAAGTTTAAAACTTTCGTTACGAGATCGGCGAGTAAAGGGAGTCGAGGATTTGATCAAAACCCAGGATTTGGGGACACAATCCAATCGCAATTAAGGAAAGATCGTACCTTTTTGAAACTGAGAGGGGGGGGGGCGAAGAGAACAATGTAACCGTAGTAACGAAGCAACAAAAAAAAAAAACAGAACCCTCTCTCTCAAAGAAGAGGATTTTGTGGATGAAGGGTTTTGATAAAGCTTTCTTCTTTCCTATGGAGAAAGGAGAAAACTTTATTATGGGATTTGGGTTTCACAGCAGAGCACAAGTCGAAAACAGAAGAAGCAAAATGCAGAAAAAAAGGAATGATTTTTTTTTAATTATAGTTTTGATTGAAAGATTTTTTTTTTTTTTTTTTTTTTTTTTTTTTTTTAAAGATGAGCAAAAGAGGTGGAATCGATTCAACGCCCATCCAATCCAGCCTGTGAACTTCAAACCCCTAATATATTATTTTCATATTTTTATTTATTTTTTTGGAATAATCTTAACATCTCACAAGTCTCAACCCAATTCAATGATTATCAAAAATGTTGTTGATACATTATTAAGTAACATTATAAACTATGTTATATATTTTGTCGGCAAAGGATAATAAATTTTACATTAGCTTTTGTGGTCTGCCTTAGCAATAAATAAATAAATAAAAGAGAAATTACCTAGAATATTACGTAAAAGTAGGTTTATTACTTGACTAACACGTTGAGATTTTTGTACTAGAATAACACATAAAAGTTTGCAAATTACTTTATATCTGAGTTGTGTGTTTTATTACTTTTTATGCCATTTATAATTAAATTTCGTCGAAAAAAACTTGAGATCTTATGTTCTTGCTCTTGTTATCCTGTTTTTGTTTTTCTTTCTTCTTGAATCGATGTTTTTTTGATTTTTGTCAAATCCTCTTTTACTCTGATTCTGCAAGAAAAGAATGGACCGTTGGATAAATTCCTTTACGATGCAAGAAAAGAAGCTTCGCTCCACCAAATAAAGTTTCAATCTTTTGGTTCACAACTAGTTATTAATCTTTAAGTAATTTGGGTAATTTAGCATCCGTTTTAGATCAGGAGAGAAAAATCTAAAACGACAGAGAGCTTCGAGTTGGAGTTAGCTTAGCAACTTTTTTTTTTTTTTTTTACACGAAAAGTCAAACCTTTTCTCTCCGCTCGTTCACTGGTCACCGGCATTTCTCTCTCCGACTTGATTTCCTTATCGCCTGATCTATGCTTTGGATTTCAAAATGCACCGCTTGTTCCTTCAATCTGCAATCTCCGACAGTAAACAATGCCGGCGGGAGAAAAATCGTGGCGCAGGGCTCAAAACCTAATGACGGAAATAACCGTCCGGGGGAAACAAAGGGAGAGTGACTCTGAAGGTAACAAAGAGAATACATGGAGCGTAGATCATAACGCAATGGCGGAGAAGGATAAGCGTAAGGTGAAGCCAAAGGGAAGAAGAGGGAAGAGATTAGGTGGAGGAGGAAGGAAGGGTAAACATGGTAGGGTTTTGGTTTCGGGACGATGTTGGATCGAATCTGAGACTGTTCTTCAAACTCAGGTTTCGTATTTCTTCAATTTCTCAATTTCGTCGTGAAATTAGCTTGTATTGTGATTTGAAATTGATGAATTTGATTTCTTAGGAACTGTGATTAAGCCAGTGTGGAGGACATTTGCGAGTAGGGTGAGTGGGATTTGGAAAGGCGTAGGAGCTGTGTTCTCTCCAATTACGATGGAACCTATTGATATTGGGAAGAAGAATGAGAGTCTTTATGATTGTTATTAGACTCTTACTAAGATTGAAGCTTTGCCATCTCATTCTACTACAGAGTCTGAGATACAGGGAAGATCAATTGGGTTACTTTGAATCCTCATGGGGGGGTTTTCCAGATTGGTGAGAGTAAAGATGAGATATTGGTTGATCACACTGGTGTAGATAGCCGTTTGCCTAAGTTTGAGTCTTTTAACATAAAAAAGCAAGTGATGTCATGGAAGAGGATTCTATCGTAGACGAGCCTGGCCTCGTTTACTTTGAGGTATGGCTCAATCTTAGAACAACCATTGGTTGATCATCTTTTACATAGTTTTCAAGGAAGCTACTAGTCTAGCTCTCATTCTCCCTCCTTTTGGCTGAGATAATGGATGTTGTTATTGTATTTGTGGTGGTGGGTTAAGAATCGGTTTTTGTGCATTGTCTAGGTTTCATCCCTTAATGTTTCCATTTGTGTGATACGCAGGATGGATCGTATTCCGAGGTCCAGTTACAATCCCTGTTGGGAGATGAGTGAATCGAACTATTACCACACACCAACTTTCAAGTTTGAACAGGTATATCTATTTTGGTCTATTTTAATATTGTCAAGTTTGGTTCTTTTCCGCATTTTAAGAGAAAAGAATTGGCTCATTGCTCCTTCTTCTTGTCCAGTGTTTGGTGCAGGGTTGTCATAAGAGACTGAGAGTAGTCCACACAATAGAATCGCCAATGGTGGCGCAGATATACAGATAAAATGAGAGTTGGTGTTTATGAGGAACAGTGGGTTTCAAATTATGAAGAACAAAGGTAACTCCGACCTGTGATTCTTCTCTATGCGTATGTTAGTGTCGTCTCGACCCTAAATGGTTCTGATAAGAATGAACCTAACTGATAAGATTGGAGTTACAGTTCTCCTCTCTTATCACCATGAACAGAGTCGCAGCTCTGATCTAACAAACTACTCACAATTAATGTTGATCATGCAAGATGATCTTTACTAAACACTCTCTCTTCTAATTATAGTGATCCTAACTTCTCATCTCTCTTCTAGGTTTAGGAATTGGTTTAAAGTGAGTGTCTTTATCTACTTTCGATTTTAAGTTTGAGCTAATTTTACAAGACGTTGTTGCTATTACTTCAGATTGAAGCCAAGAAGCAGACATATGACTCATTTGAGGATCTGCTTGTGAACTCGATAAGCCAGTTCTGGTTGACTATTATGCGACCTGGTGAGTCCGGTGTTAAGCTAGCTACATGAATGAATATACATACTTGGTCTAGTTTGGGATCCATTGTAGTCTTTGCTAATCAGGGGCTTAGGGATAGTGATGTGTTTGGGGTATCCACGGAGTCAATGCAATTATCGTATGATTCGAGAGGAAATGTGTTCCGGTGATACTGTTGCTATTGCAGAGCCGGCTATATGATCAAGGAGGCTTACAGGTAGAAGGAATATTCAGAATCACAGGAGATAACAGTGAGGAAGAGTATGTAAGAGAGCAGCTTTAAAGGGCTCATACCAGATGGCATCGATGTTCATTGTTTAGCCGGACTCATAAAGGTTCTTTTTCTTTACCTTAATTGTGTATGTGTTCAGGTGTTAATGGCACCTTAATTTGATGATGTATGTGTGTGTGTTTGTTCAGGCTTGGTTCGAGAGCTGCCGAGAGGGTACTTGATCCTGCCTTCGGAGCAAGTGATGCAGTGTGAGTTAGAAGAGGACTTTGTCAAGGTTGTCAATGTTGATATGATATGAGATTAACTTGATGGGATAATCACCAAAATTGTATCTGCCTTTCTATTTCTTGTAAGAAACATGAAAGAGTCAACAACTAATACACTAGATTTTAGTCTCAAAGGATAATTTTTTATCATCACATATGCTAAACTACAGAAAACAAGAATAGTCTCCAAAGAAAAACTTTTCACCTTGAGTTCATTTTTGAGATGACGCACGAAGATCAAAAAAGAAGTCCAACTAACAAAACAACAACAGTTATAGAGTTAAGAAATGAGAATAAGTGAATCTTCTGGCTGATAGGATGAAGCGACGCCTGGAGTATTTATTCATTTTGTCGCAGACCGTGAAGTCAAATTCCAAGTAACTGAGTATGTAAAATGAACATCAATCTCAGTGTTCTCCGATATATCAATCAGATAACTCGGATCACTAAAACTGTTGATTTCAACAACTTTGTCTGCATTATACAAAACATTAAACTTCAAGTGATTGAACAAATAATACTTAGTAAGCTTCTCCTTTTGACCAAGATAATCTCCTCTGATTTACCAACAAATGCCCAAGGAGATCGTCGTAGTACATTTGAAAGTAGTAATCTTGAGCAATAGCATCTCTGAACATGACAATATTACTAGATTTTAGTCTCTTGCGGCACAGTGTCACATGAGTTTTCTCCTCCACATAAAGATGCAGATGTACGTACACGTTTATATGTACGTACACGTTCGATTTTAGGTTTAATGAACCCGAAATTACCAGAATATCCTCGTCTTCTACCTCTAACATACGACTGAAAACCCTAATTTTCCTGCCTCACTTTATTTTTCACGACTTATGTCTATTTTTGGTTTCACTTGTAGGGTTTTACTCAACTATTATAGAGTTTCGTCACAACATCTGATTTCTAAATTAAAAACCTATAAAAAGTGAGTTATATAGATTTACGAAACGATATCTTGCTCTTCCATGGATGAACCCAGAGGAAGGATTTTCGAAACTGAGAAGGAAAAGACGTTTGCTCCGGCCGACAAACAGAACACGATTCATGAATCTGCTACAAACTTTATTACATGAACACCATAGATCGGAAGAACAGTAAAGGTGTTTAGATCTTCTTCCAATAAGTCTATCGCAACGCTCGACTGTCTTTGCCAGCTCAAACAAATTCGTGTTATTCGGTAAGACTTTACAGCTGTCAATCTTGCTTACTAAATCTACCATGGACAAGAAGCCTACCACAACACTACGAAAACTATTTCAAAAACAAACAAAGTATACCAAAAATATCAGAGAAGGCTGTCGCAACATGCCATTAGTCACCATAAATATCTTCCCACCCTTACGTTTGCCGCTACACGCGCTTAAAACAAAAGTCTATCATCAAAGGGAAATTCCTCTACCAACTTAATCTAACGAATCGATTTCATGTACGTCCACCGATAAGTGTACCAACACTACAACTAAGTCTACCGTCTACAGTGACCGATAAGTGTACCAAAACTACAACTAAGTGTACCAAAAATATCTGACGTACACCTTTAATCAGTCCACGTGTATAAATCTACCATCAAAGGATCGGTAGACTTAGTCCCAACTTCCAATGTTTTTTTCCTAATGGCATTAGTCGTAATTACGTTTTTCTCAACACTAGTTTCAGGGGTAGTATAGGTACAAGGTGTTAGTCTAGTCATTACAAACAATTGTATGTTGCTTTTGTAATAAGGAAGCTTTTATGCAATATTCTAGTAACTCACCCTAAATAAAAATGTTGAATTTTACCATTTTGTTTTCTCAAATAAATGAGAAAACAATAATATTGGATTTTTTTGGTGTATTATTGACTGTACTTTTAAGTTAATACTTTTTTTTTACGAAAATAAAATTTCTATTTCTTAAATTTGATCAATACAAAGAGTTTCTTGTAGCCATTGAGGAACTGTTAGCATAATCCCCTATATATTAATAGAGAAACATTCTCTTGAAAAAGCTGATGTGTCGCCGCCAGAGAGCTCGAAACACATTTAGCAAAAAACTCTTAAATTTTCTACTTAATTACATTAACATGCCATTATATTTAAAAAAACAATTAACTGAATAATAATTACATATGTTATCAATTCTTACACAAATTTAAATATCACATATTAAAACTAATAAAATAATTACGTACTATTTTAAGTCAAAATATCACTAAAATTTACTTACAAATATACAAGTCAAAGTTATATTATTTTTAAAAAATTAATATAAAATATTGATTTCTTAAAATCAATTTAAAATATTGATTTCTTAAAATCAATATAAGTAAAATATTCTAAAAATGCTATAAAAACATATAAAGTTAATACAAATAAAGAACATATAACTTATTAACAAAATCATATAAAATGTTATTTTTTATGTTAGTATTATTACCATAATAATTTAAATAACAAGCTTTCAATAGTTATTTTTTTTTGAATCTAACTTTCAATAGTTATTATAATTGATTATAAAAAGAAATTTATTACCCCTGAATTATCTCCAACTCATTAAAAGAAACTTAATTCCCAATAAATATAGATTTATATATATTCATAAGTAAATATAAATATCATGATGTGTGATTATTTATAAATATCTAAGTATGTAAACTAATTAATCTCAACATTTAGTGTGATTATTCATTAAAAATAGAAATATTGATAACCAAATAGGAATATACGTTTTAATTGTACATTAATCAATGTGCTATTAAAAAGGAATGAGATAATAACCCTTATCATTATAAATAAACTTAGTACCCAAAAAAATCATAATATATTTAAAATGAGTGATTATTAGATTATGAAAAATTCTTATAGTTACTCGATTAACCATAAATATAAAAATTTAACTTTTAAAACACACAAAAATATATATTTCCATAAGTTGTAACATTTTATAAATATTTTCTTTACCACGTTCACATAATTCATGGGTGAAATGTATTCTTACACGAATACGTTGATTTTGAAATTTCATTAATTTTTTCATAATGGGTTTTTTGTGGTAATAATCCGTTATTTATAGAAAATATTAACAAACCGACTAACTCAAAATATGTAAATATCCTAATCACAAATATTAAATCAATAAAATAGATTATCTTCAGAAAATTTAGTTTAGAATCCGATTGTTACTAACATATAATTAAATTAATTAATTAAACTATCGAGTAATTTATTATATGTTGTTATGGTTACATAAGAAACATGCAAAATTGTTATGATTACAAAATAAAACACAAAAGATATGAATTTGATTTTTAAACCACACAAAAAACATGTTGCAATAAATGTAACATTTTATCAATATTTTATCTTCCACATTTAAAGATTTCACGGGTGAAACATATTTTTTACACGAAAAACACAGCTTCGAATAAATAATTTTCTTTTAATCGATTTATCCCGCACATAGTGCGGGTTGTTACCTAGTAATCCATTACAAGACATCCTCTCTTTGCTAAACAATGAACAACACTATTATGATTTCTTTTGATAAACTTTAAGGAGATGAAATTAAATTTAGAAGCCCAGAATTGAATATCCAAAAGAATATTTGTTAATGCTGCATACATAGCTTTTCCGGTTTGTAATTTAAGTTAATACTATGTAGATCTCAATGAAACAATTAGAATGATAAATTTTTATTATAATAAAATGCAACTTTCTATATTCATAAATATATATATATATATATATATCTTATTATATAAACCTTAGTTCTCAAAGTTAGTAATTCACCAGATCATGACACGTGTCAGTTTTAACGATCAGAGATCAAAGTTAAAAATTCACCAGATCGTGACACGTGTCAATTTTAACGATTAAATATCAAACCAAATCGTGGCACGTATTAGTTTTAACGATCAGAGATCAAAGTTAAAAACTCACCGGATCTTGACACATATCAATTTTAACGATTAAATATCAAAGTTAGTGACTCATTAAATCGTGACATGTGTCAATTTTAACGTTCAAAGTTAGTAACTCATTAGATCGTGACATGTGTCAATTTTAACGATCAGAAATCACAGTTTTCAAGCTTGGTAAAACGAATAATAAGATAATTGTAATCTTATTATATTAAAAACAAATTTTGTTAATCCTAAAAATAAAATAATTGTAAATACACCCCTCTATATCTTATTATATAAAATATGATTTCAAAAATTACTAATTCATAAGATCGCGACATGTGTCAAAATCTTATTATGTTGTAGATTATTAAAATAATAATTAAAATTATATCAAATTATACAATTTTGTAATTTTAAAGAAAAAAGAATCTTCTACGTTATATTGAATTCCTTGGCCTAATCTTAAAAATAAAAATAATTAATCCTAAAAAAATTACAATAATTAAACTTATGCAAAACAATCCTACGTTATATTGAATTCTTTGGCCAAATCTTAAAAGAAAAAGAATTTAAATATAAAGATATGTATTCTCTCAGATCTTTGTTATATATATAGAGAGGAATACGTCATTCCGATGTATCAAACTCAATTAGAATTTTCTAACATGAGCACTACAGATGGAAACCAAAACTGTGAAAAGTCAGCCAAGAAAATGAATAGAACCATTATGAATAATGATTAGATTTTTATGAGAAGGCGCTTACCGATGAACCTCATATGCGACTGAAACTAGCTACACTTAAGGCATGGGTCGACAAACTAAATCAATGCGTAAGTATAAACTCATATTCAGCTTTACATACATATTTTTCATAATTGACTAATATTATTTAACAAAATATAGGGACTCTAGCTTACAACTATGCAGCTAAGAAAATGGTAACAACTTTTAATTTTTAACTTTTAATATATCTTACAAGCGAATCTAACAGATATCTTACGCTTCTTATATTATATGTGTTTTTTCAATTAGATTTTGATATGTATAAACAAAAAACAATTTATTAAGCATGTATATTATTATTAATCAATAAATAGTGAATAACAAATCTTAAAAAATAACATAAGTTATGTCAAAAGAATCATAATTTTTGAAACATAATAGGAACAACTAATTAAAAAACAACATTATATCTACATAAAATTTACATGTTTATATCAAAAGCTTTAATTTTTAATTTTTTTTTCTGATATAATTTTGCCGATATATTTTGGGTCTTTTATTCGTGCGGGTTCTTTAATGGAAACTATCAGATGTAATGAAATGGAATCAAAATATATAAAGCTCGCTAAATTAATCGAGGATGGAGACACTAATGGAGGTTCCAAAAGTAATTATACGGTTAGTAGCGTTATAAGTTTCAAAGATTAGTCGGGGTTGATGTATTTGGTAGCGATTTTGTAATTTGGGAAGTTGAAACGATAAACAGTTTTAAACTTGGTATCAAACCTGATTTATGTGGTTTTCTATCGAATTTGGTTCGTAAACCGTTTAAATCCAGGTATATAGAGAAATATATGATAAATTTTGATTCGGTTAGAAATAAGTTGAGAACTTATGATTTTAGAATATTTGAGATGAGGTCATAGTTCTAAGTAGTTTTGGTACAATGCAATACTTTTGAGGAGTAAATAAGGCATCGATCCTTAACGTGATTATGACATATATCATGTTTTGGATTGTTTATAAAGTTTTTATTTTATATATTTGAATTATTTAAGGCTTTATATATACCATCATGATTATAATATTAAAATTTTATTTTTATTATGTGATATTAACTTCTTTTTTTTTTCAACCCTAGAAAGGAACGGACCCTTTTCAGGGTTTGGGTTGGTGGTGCTGCAATGGTAATGATGACACGCTTCTTTTGGGTGCTCGGAGTCTCAGACGAGGCCTTTCTCCCCTACAGACAGAATTACAAGCACTGATCTGGGCAATGGAGTCTTTACTGGCGGCTGGAGTTAGTTGTCAGGCCTTCGAGACGGATTGTGCAGAGCTTGTTGCGATGGTGCAGTCGCCAGATGATTGGCCCGCTTTCTCGAATTTATTGGAGGATTTCTCGCAGCTCCGCTCCTTCTACCCATCCTTCTCCCTAGTCAAGATTCCTCGCGACATCAACGTAAGAGCAGATTGTCTTGCTCGGTCTTCAAGATCTTTACCTTCTGAATCGTTATTTGTAAACTCTATCCTCCTGTTTGGGCAACCAATCTTGGATTTCTCTTTTAATTAAATTATTAATGTTTGGTTGAAAAAAAAATATATATATGTGATATTTAGCTTTCTTTCAATTTCTCAACTTTAATTGGGTTGGTCATAAAATCATTGTAATAGAGTAGATAATTTTCACCAGTTGTTCATCCAAAATATATTTGGAGTAAAAAAAGTTAATGGTTAAAGAAATTATGTCACAATACAATTTTAGTACTTATAAGAAATATATTTATACCAAGCAACATAAAATTTGTTTAATTTGTTTAAAATACATTTAATAGGTGGTGATAAAAGAGCATACTTTAACAATAAAATAATTTAGGGTTTAAGAGCATATTTTTAATTGTGAAACATACAGTAAAATTGTATGGGATTACTAAATTATATGTTGCTTTGATGAATTCTTTGCATGTAAAATATTTTGTAATAAGTTGTGAAAACGTTTTTGAAATTTGACAGTAATAATAATTTTAATGATGAGTATTTGGCAAAAGTTTTGGTAGGGGTATAATTTAGCTTTAGATTATTGTAATAATTGTTATAATATATTAAAAATATAAATAAGTGTATGAAGGTAAATACAAATATGATTTTGGTGGGATATAACTTAGCTTTATATTATTGTAATAATTGTTATAATATATAAAAAATATAAATAAATGTATGAAGGTAAATACAAATATGATTTTTTCTAGGGTGAGTTACTAGAATATTGCATAAAAACTTCCTTATTACAAAAGTAACATACAATTGTTTGTAATTACTAGACTAACACATTGTACCTATACTACCCCTGAAACTAGTGTTGGGAAAAAACGTAATTACGGCTAATGTCATTAGAAAAAAAAACATTGGAAGTTGGGATTAAGTCTACCGATCCTTTGATGGTAGATTTATACACGTGGACTGATTAAAGGTGTACGTCAGATATTTTTGGTACACTTAGTTGTAGTCTTGGTACACTTATCGGTCAACGTAGATGGTACACTTAGTTGTAGTGTTGGTACACTTATCTGTTGACGTATATGTGTATCAAAAACTAAGTGTACCAAAAATATCTGATGTACACCTTCAACAGTCAATATGACCCAAAAGATATTTATGGTAGACTAATGGCATGTTGCGACAGATTTATTCGACAGCCTTCTCTCGTTTCAGATATTTTTGGTATACTTGTTTGTTTTTTTTGAAATAGTTTTTGGAGTGTGATGGTAGGTTTCTTGTCCGTGGTAGATTTAGTAAGCATTTTTGACAGCTGTAAAGTCTTACCAGAATAACACGAATTTGTTTGAGCTGTCAAAGACAGTCTAGCGTTGCGATAGACTTATTGGAGGTAGATCTAAACATGTTTGCTGTTCTTCCGATCTATGGTGTTCATGTAATAACGTTTGTAGCAGATTCATCAATCGTATTCTGTTTGTCGGCCGGAGCAAACGTCTTTTTCCTACTCTGTTTCGTTAATCTTTCCTCTGGGTTCATCCATGGAAGAGCTAGATATCGTTTCAAAAAACTATATAACTCACTTTTTATAGGTTTTTAATTTAGAAATCAGATGTTGAGATGAAAATCTATAATAGTTGAGTAAAAAACCCACAAGTGAAACCAAAAAAATAGACATAAGTCGTGAAAAAATAAAGTGAGGCAGGGAAAATTAGGGTTTTCAGTCGTATGTTAGAGGTAGAAGACAAGGATATTATGGTAATTTTGGGTTCATTAAACCTAAAATCGAACGTGTACGTACATATAAACGTGTACGTACATATGAACTTATACATACATAATGTTCTTGAGATTAGTGTACGTACGTAACGTTCTTTTGCTTAGTGTAGGTCCATAAATCTGTTTTAATGAACAATATTATTGTAATTTTGTAGTCATCTTCAACATATCTTCTTCTACAACCCTAGCTAATATTGTCGTTGTTGTTCACCGGAAATGGAACAAGTAAGAGATGTTACTAAGACAACCTATGTAATTCGTAACTGTTTATTTGTTTATTATATTTCCGAGAGTTAATGAATAATAACCACAAAAAATTACATTTTAACTATAGAGGGTAATATTTAGATAACATAAATATATAATACTCAGTTCAACTAGGTACAACTAAATATATATTTAGATTTGCATTTATATTTAAAATATGAAAATGATAATTAAGGTTTATACGAATTTCTTTACATATTGAACTATTAAAGAACTATGTTTAATCAACAGTACAAGAACTATGTTTAATCAACAATACAAGAATTAATCACTTTCTAATACATACTATCGTTTTCACATAAAACACTCTTTATAGTATAAGGAAGACTTAGTAAGTGATCATCTCAAATGAAGCAAAAGAGGTGAAACCCAAGTTTTTATGAACATTGTGTTATGAAAGCCTTGTATATGCTAATTAATACTGATAAATTTTGTGGCCAACTGCTAATTAATAATTTATATTATATTCCAAATGAAAATACGAAAAAATGCAAAAGTTCAACTATGAATATGAGAGTACAACTGGACAAATATGTATAATTATGTGTATACCAAATAATTTTTTACTAATATTCTGTTGTCTTTGGTTCATTTTACCACACATGTGATGATTTTAAATGAATATCCGCCGCCAAAAAATCTATTTTTTTTTGTTTTCATGATCCATATTTAAACTTATTTTAATAGCTCTAGTACAGTTGCACCAAGTAGTTCTGACTCAAATTTTCTCAGTTGTACCTAAGTGATCTAGTTGTACATTTACCCTAAAATTCTATTAATTACAACCACCAAAGCAATGTCTCATTTACCAATAGCAAGCGAAATGAATACCGTGTAACGAGAGCTCGTGTGTGTCCAGTAATGAACCTTTCTTCAGCTAATCAAAAGGAAGGCGACGAGGTTTACGAAATCGAGGATTCCGAAACCACAAAAGAGGAAGGCATCCTTACGATATTCATTGTACATAGTTTTGTTTTCTTTATTTTTTTAATATATAAAGCTTTTTAATATATCTTTATGAAAAATATTAAGGGGTGCACAAACTCTGTATACTAAGAAATATAAATTATTAAATCTGCAAAAGGATATAACCATATTTATTCTCATAAAGAGTACATACAATGTTAATTCACAATATGGTATAAACACTATAAAAAAAGAGGGGTACAATGCTTTTCAAGCCAACGAATTTCTTGGACACCTAGTCGAGCTTCGAATGTCCTTGGTTAATGATACCATTGGCGTGTAAGCAGTCAAAGGCGCGGGAAATGTCAAGGGCAAAGGACAAAAGCAAGAGGGAGATGGAGCACCTGAGGATGGTGGCAAGATATTTGCGGAGGGACAACCTTGGGAGCAGCTCAGTCACTATCACCATGAGAGGGTCTTTGCAGGCTCCAATAAACTGCCAGAAATTCCCATTTCTTTTTGCGTTTAGAAAGAAAGAAAGAAATAGAAGAAACAGAGAGAGAGACCTTGACAAGATTAGGGTGTTGAACTCGGGACATCATATTGACTTCGCGGATGAAATGGCTCTCGAGGGAAGATTTCTCATCAGGTTTGGTGCCGCGGTGGACAACTTTGATAGCAACAATCTCGCTACCATACCTACTGGTTGGGAAAATTTATTAAAATTAATTAAATTGGAAGCAACTGAAGAAGAAGAAGAAGAAGATGATCAAGAGAGAAAGAGAGAGAGAGAGAGAGAGAGAGAGAGAGAGAGAGAGAGACCTGTTTGATAATCACAACAAATGGAGAAATTATAAACATGTTCAAGAACAAAATTATATTTCTGTGTAAACACTAATTACTGACCTCCAGTAAACTCCCAGATGAGATGATCATAAGCAGTGATCTGCTAATGAGAGATACTCACTGTTATCGGTCTTAAATTGACAAAAACTTGAAGAGCTACACGAACCTGCAACAAAAATCCTAACTTCAGATGAATCCAAAATACAAATATGGCATGGTCAAAAAGAAATATTAAGAATGATATTAGTTACAGACCATCACCCCTCATGTCAAGTCGCTACACACTCTAAATCATAGTTGAAACTCATTTTAGTTACAGAGAAATTAGAGAGACACTACATTGAAGCTCAAATTCCTTTACCATAATTCTGTGACTACGATAATAGCTCTCTGCGTGTGATGGCAAAGAAAGACCGTGCATGTGACACAAAGCAATAAACAGGAAAGATTGCATAATGTTCTTGAAGAGATAATTCAAAGATATGAGGAAAACGAGGAAACAAGATCAGCCCAGTGAAATTAAAACCTGTGAGGGTGTTCGCTCTCCTTCAAATTCTTCCTTAGCAATAAGGGCCCAGCTGCCTTCACCATGTCGCTTCACAGCAGCAATGAGCTCCTCAGATGACCATTTTTTTCTTCTCTTCCGAGGAGCCATACAAGCAAAAGAAAAACAGAACACAAATTATGAATGAAATTTATTTGTCTAAAAAAGCATACACAAGGCACAGTATCATCATAACTCAAAAACCAGCTCGAATTTTGGTTTTTCACTGAAGCTTCTTAATCCCAGGGAAAGAGGGAAGGATCGAGATGAGAGCATCATTGTATCCTACAGGCTCTGTTCCATATGAGTAAACGAGAAAATAAAAAATCATTACACGAAGAAGACTTGGAATTGGCCACCGAGTTGTTCAATGTAGCACAGAATTTGACCTTCTTTCACTTGGTATTTCTGTCAGATTAAACAAAAGCAAACAAGAGAGTAGTAATCAGTGGTTTTTTTTACCCCATAAAATCAAAACACTCTCTTTTGTTCAAGAAGATTGGTACCTCTTTACATGACCAAGGCATGCGTTTACCCTTTATAGTTTTGGATCTCCTGAAGAACCCTACCTGCGCATTACCACACCATTTAGATTGGGGACAACTTTCTGATTGAAACTCACATCTCCTTTTTTCACTTTTAACGGAGAATTAGCTTCCAATCAAAGCTCTGATATATTGCGTTTATGTTGTGTGGGTCTCTTACTTTTGGAGATTGGAGAATCATCAAACCCTGATCAGCAGCTGAGGACGCTGGTCTTGTGATAGCCAATGAAGTAGAAGGAGTTGATCCATTCGTAATGGGTTTGCCTCAAATTCACGTCTTGAGCAGAGCGATAGAGAGATTCAAAGTGTCTTTCCTCACAGATCAAGATTCAAAAAAATCAAAGAGCTGATGAAGAAGAAGAAGAAGAAGAAAGAAGAGAAATGAAAAATAGAAACAATTGAGAGAATAACAAATAGAAGCTTATCAACCATAAGAAAACAGTAACAATCAACCATAAGAAAACGAAATTCACGCCAAATAAAAAATAGATCTACAAATTTGTTCTTGAGAGTGAAAGTGAACAGTGAGCTCAGAGAATAATTGTCTAGCTCTGATAAATTTCTTTCTTTTGCCATGATTTTAGTCGAAAAAAATGAATCAAATTAGAAGGAATCAATCTCATATTCTTTTGCCAACCCAAATTCAAAAGAATCCAAAAAAAATTAGGAATGGATCCTTCAAGATTTTTGTGTTCTTTACTCTTAAAAATCAAAGACAGTTTTAAATGTAAATGGCATAAATCGTAATAAAACACACAACTCTCGTTTAGAAGTAATTTGCAAATTTTTATTTGTTATTTTAGTAAGTCGACAATCTCAACGTGTTAGTATAGTAATAAACCTACTTTTATGTAATATTCTAGGTAATTTCCCTTTTTTCTATAACTAAAATTATTTTTATATATACTTTAAGAAATAAAATTTCTTTTTATATTTTAAAAAATTGTTTAGGATTTAGGATTTATTCTCTTCAACAATCTCAATACCCGCACATCGTGCGGGTCCTTATCTAGTATATATATACTAGATAGTGACCCACGCAGTACAACATGGAGAAATATTTACGTAATTTGGATTTTTTGTTATAAAATAACAGTATAAAATTTATTTATTCTATATATTTTATAAATTTATATATTTAATATACTTAATTTCATAATCTAATTTCAACCTATAGTCGGTACTACTATTTTGGTTTCGGTGCAATATCAAATTCGTTAATTATAAATTTGGTAAAGTCTAAAAAAATCACAACAAAACATGTATTGACTTGTGATCTGATATTACAAATTGATGTGATCATGTTTAGAGATCTTAATATACCAATTAATATTAGCACCACTACAGTTATTGGAATTAACATGTTAGTATATATTAACTTTATATGTGAAAATTACAATTGAATTATGAAATGTATATTGTCAACATTATACACTTAGTATTGTTTATATAGTGAATGTTGTGTATAAGAAAATAAGTTTTAGTCAATTAAATAGTTTGTTATTGTTTCCTAAGATTTCTAAACAACAAATAGAATCTGTTAAATAATTTCATTAAATAATTTTAAAAATATTTTTTCATTATTTAGTAAATAAATATAAACTTTATTTGTTAGTTATTAGATTAATTAAAATATAATAGTATTTATGTAATATGTCACATCAAAGCTGATTAAAGTGCTAACAACATTGTTTAAATAATTATATAAAGATATTTTTAAAATATAAGAAATGTTGTATCTTTGTTTAAAATATATATGTCATTATTAAATTATTTAGATATGCAAATATTTAATCTAAGGTTTATAAATAAAATTAAATTTTATAATTGTTCTAAATAGTTTGTTATTATTTTCTAAGATTTCTGAAAAATTAAATAGAATCTGTTAAATAATTTTATTAATTTCGAAAATATTTTTATTATTATTTTATAAATCAATACAAGTTTTTATTTTGTTAGTTATTAAATTATTTTAAATGTAATGACAGTTTTTGTAATATGACAAATGATAGTAGGGTTAAACTTTAACAACATTGCTTACATAAATATATAGAGATACTAGATTAGGACCCGCGGTACACCACGAAGCAAAATTATTTATGACTAAATTATTTGAATTATAAGTTGTATTTATTGGTTAAATATATTATAATTATATAATAATTGTTAAATAAACCATATAATACTGAAATATAATTTATTTTTACATAGTATTTATTTAATCAATTTAATTAGATATGTTTATTCTCTGATACTCATAGTGTTAACAAAATAATGAAATGATGTTTTACCCGTGTAACATCAAATTAATGATATTATTTAATTTATATAAATATCGACAAAACTCGTCCCGCTATATAACTCCGTCCCGAGATATTTTAACTCACATTATATCATCTTAATTTTTAATACTTATTGTGTATCTACGATATAATATTTACCATAATTAACTTTTTAAAAGTTTTAAATATTTTTCATATTTAACCTTTTAGAAATCTTTAAAATAAAGAACCGAAATAAACCAAATAAAAGTTTTGAAAGTTTGAATGCGTGATAAATCAAGGTTTTCATTCATTTGTATTCAGAATCATTTTGGTATTTTTTATAGTATGACTCTAAACCATTGCCCAATTTTTTTGATGTGGGATATTGTACCCGTATTTTTATTTATCTATTGAGTAATATATGTCCGTTTTTAAAATTTTGTATTATATCATTTGCAGGAAAAAATCACAATTTTTATTAACTAAATATTATAGAATAATTCATGATAATTTAAATATAAGTTCAAATAAAAATGAAAGGGAATCATATATTTATGTTTGAATGAGGTAGAAAGATTTCCTTATTTTTTTAAATCTTACCTATTATTAATTTTGAAGTTTTGGTAACTAATATTCAAGTCAATGCATTAAATGTAAAAATTTTCCAAAAAATATTTTTGAGCAAAACTGCTGCAAAAATACTAGTATAGATATATGCCGATAAACTACAGTAAAACCTCTATAAATTAATAATGTTGGGACTGCAGAAATTTATTAATTTATAGAGGTTTTCTTTTATCCATAAATTAAAAATTATTAATTTATAGAGATATTGTTCATATTTGATAACTTTAAAAAAAAAAACTAAGATTTAATTTTTATAAATAATATTTTTATATAATCAATTACAAGGAAAATAACTATTCTCATGTTTTAAAGAGAAAACTAAAACTTCTTGATATAGTAGAAATATTAGAAATGAGGTCTACCAAAAATTAATGTTCATATATATACATATATTTTGATAATTTTATATCATTATTAATTTATACTATTGTTGGGACCATATATTTACAAAGGACTTTTAAAAAAAATATTATTTTATTATATTATCGAATTATGTTCAAAATTACACTGATCCCAACTTGGGACCGGAGAAATTTATTAATTTACAGAGAGTATTAATTTACTGAATATTAATTTATAGAGGTTTGACTGTAGATAAAAAAATAATTTATAAAAAAGTGTTGTCAAGTTAAAAAAATTTAATATTATATTTCAAAGAATTTACTATTTAAATATATGTTTTTTTTTTGTATTTTGTGGTTATATATTTCATTCAAGAGAATATTTGAGAAATATCTCTTTGGTGAACACCTTTTAAAAAATGTCATAGTACCGATATTGCGCAAACATTACGAATCCATCAATTAAATTATTTTTTAAATTCATTGTGTCTGTTCATTTTAACCTATTTTTTTCTTTCCTTACATAGGTATCATAGTTGACCCTAGTGATAATATTTGTGTGTTATCTATCTAACACACAATTGTGATGCAAATGTCACATAACCACTACAAGAAAACATGCGTTTTGCGAGGAACAGTTGCGACGGACTACAGCTCTCGCAAATTTGCGGTGGATTTGCGAGGAAAGTACGAGAAACCAAAAACCTCTCGCAATTCCTTCGCAAAATTGCGAGGAAGCCAGTCGTCACAAATTCGCTGCTCATTTGCGAGGCATTTACGACAAATTCGCAGGGAATGACACCTTCCTCGCAAATCAATCGCAAAATTGCGACGCATTTGCCAAAAGAGTATCCATAGCAAAATTGCTATGGACATGCGAGTGATTTGCGAAAGCTATAGCAAATCCATTGCAAAATTAGGGAATTATTATTATTTTTATTAATATTACAAAACTTAATATAATTATTCTGAAATATATTTTAATGTGTTCATAAGGTGAATTATTCTGAAATACATTACTATTGATGATTAAAAAGATGATAGAAAAGAGTATGATGAGACATTGGACCTTATAATATACTTGAAAGTTAATTTTACTACTTTCAAAATTATTTTGATGGTTTTTATAAATTGGATATTCAAGATTTGCTACAAGCTTGCGACGGATTTGCTATATATAAAGCAAATTAGTCGCAAATCCATCGCAAATTCGTCAAATCATAGCAATTCTCTCGCAAATGACAACTTTAAACCCTAACCCCTAAACCATAAACCCTAAACCCTAAAGACTAATTACATTACTATTAATGATTAAAAAGATGAATCCAAGACTTATAATCAAAGATAGGGCAGTGCAACATAAAATTGTTAGAGAATTGGACAATTGGAATATTTGTCAAATATTTGTCTCAATGTAATGCATATGTTTGATATAGTGTAGAAGATAGTTAATGATTAGAGGAAGAAGCAAAATTAGACAAATTTTTGAAATTTTTATGATAGAAAAGAGTATGATGAGACAATTTGACCTTATAATATACTTGAAAGTTTATTTGACTAATTGTTTTAAATTATTTTGAATTGTTTTTATAAATTAGTTATTCAGGGTTTGCGACTAATTTGCGACCGATTTGCTAGGTTCGTAGCAAAGTAGTCGCAAATCCATCGCAAATCACTCAGCTCATAGCAATTCCCTCGCAATTGTACAACTTTAAACCCTTGAACCTAAACCCTAAAGACTAATTTTGTTACTATTGATCATTTAGATTAGATGAATCCATGATTTATGATCAAAGATAGGGCACAAAAAACAATTTCTAAACCTAAACCCTAAATACTTTGCGAGGGATTTGCTACGGTCCCTCGCAATTCGCTCGCAAATACTCATAAATTTAATAAATGAAAATTAATATTAATTAATATTTGCGAGGCTTTTGCGAGGGAGCCTAGCAAATCCCTCGCAAATTTTGCGAGGGATTTGCGACGCTTTTAATTTTCTATTTAACTAGAAAACCTAGTTTGAGCGATCCAACACTCCGCAGCCGACAAACCCTACTTCTTCTTCTTCTTTTGATTTCTTTCTTCTCCGGTTAATCGACCCTAGAAACTCCTCGTCCTCCGTAAGTCTACTCCTCCTCTCTCTTCTCCGACTAATCTCCTCCTCCTCTCTCTTCTTTTGTCGTTCAATTTCAGGTTCAGGGTTCTTATTAGATCTGTTTAGGTTTTAGGTTTTAACAGTTTAGGTTTCTTTTTTACAGTTTAGGGTTCTTATTAGATCTGTTCAATTTCGATTTAGGGTTCTTATTAGATCTGTTTTGCAGAGAAAGATCCAGAGTTTGCTGCAAGGTTTCCCCGAGAAGATCCAGCTGTCGGAGATACAACCACCGGCGGAGAAGTTACCGGCGGCCAAGCAACCTGATGAACTCTCTTTCTCTCACCGGCGGAGAAGCTACCGGCGGCCAAGCAACCTGATGATCTCTCTTTCTCTCTTAATGTGTAATGATGTTTAGATTTGAACTTGATCTCTCTTGTAAACTTGTTTTGTTAATTACAGCTTTAATTTTCATAAGTTATAAGGTTTAATTCTAATTACAGGTTTAATTTTAATTACAGATTTAATTCTAATTGCCGGTTTAATTCTAATTAAGCTAACCAAAATGAAAATTTTATTTTTTTATACCATTATTATTATTTGCGATGGAAAAAATAATTGTAAAAGCATCGCAAATTTGCGAGGGAGTTACTAGATACAAATTTTGCGAGGAAATTGCTTTTTAAAAAAGTCCTCGCAATATGCGATAAGTTTGCGAGTGACTTTTTTTCCTCGCAACAGTTGCGAGGGATTTGCGACGTTGACCGATTTGCGAGGAACGGACTTTCCTCGCAAATCTCTCGCTTTTGTCGATTTGTGAGGGATTTGCTACTTATTCTTCCATCGCAAAACGCGTGTTTTCTTGTAGTGAACGTTCCATATTTTCACATTGAAATTTGAAATAATATTACATTATCATGTTGTCAGTTAATTAAAGATAAAGATGCATACTAAATTTATGCGGGTGAATTCGTTTATAGAGCTCTAAATTATAACAATTACTGGAATTTGATTCAAGTTTATCAAATCGGTGAAAGTGTAGTTTTTAAGGTTAAAATATCAAAACAGTCCACATAAGCATTCCAAAACATATTTTTATTATGATTTCAACAATTTGATTCAAGTTTATCAAATCGGTGAAAATGTAGTTTTTTAGATGTTCATGCCAACACAAGTTAAAATATCAAAAAAAATCAACATAAACACTAATTAAAAGCAAGAGATGTTGGTGAAAAAAAAAACTTGCATGAGAGTATATGAGAGTCACTAGTAAAATCCATAAATTTTGGACCAAAAAAAAAGAAGAAAATAATACTTCTACATCCAAACAAGGCCAGAAATATAAAAACCATAATGGACCTAAATACATTAAACCAGCCCAAATAAAAGCCCATGAAATCTGATATTTTTAACACCAACTTGAGTGGTAGAAATAAATAAAGATAGGGCAAAGAGCAGAGAGAAGCAAAAGCGTGGAAGGTTACAAAGCCTTTCAAAAACCTCAACACCACTCTCTCTCACCTTATCTCCTTCCTCCCTTCTCCTCTCCTCTCCGTCGAGCTACTATCTCCAAAAAAAATGGCGTCGACGGTAGGAGTTCCATCGCTTTACCAAGTTCCTCACCTTGAAATCTCCAAACCCAATTCCAAAAAGAGGTCTAATTGCTTATCTTTGTCTCTGGATAAGCCTTTCTTCACTCCCTTATCTCTTGTTCGTAGAACTCGTCTTATCCACTCCTCTTCTCTTCTTGTTCCTTCTGCTGTCGCTACTCCTAACTCTGTTCTCAGTGAAGAAGCTTTCAAAAGTCTTGGTCTTTCTGACCATGACGACGACGAATTCGACCTTGACGGTGACAACAACGTTGAAGCCGATGATGGTGAAGAACTCGCTATCTCTAAACTTAGCTTGCCTCAGCGTCTTGAAGAGTCTCTTGAGAAGCGTGGTATCACTCACCTCTTCCCCATTCAGGTTTTGTTCTCTCTCTCTCTCTCTCTTTCTCTCCTTTGGATAAGATTGTCTTAGGTTTCATTTCCTATTTCAAAATTCTATAAAAATGGTTCCTTTGTGGATAAGGTAGCTTAGGTTTCCATTATGTCTCAATTCCGATTTCAAAATTCGAAACAAAAATGGTTCCTTTATGGATAATATGTGTTTTGATTGAGAAGTATGAGCTTAGATATGTTTGAGTCTTTATTGACATGATGTCTTTTGGTATATGTTTATGAAGAGAGCTGTGTTGGTACCTGCTCTGGAAGGACGTGACATTATAGCTCGTGCAAAGACAGGAACTGGGAAGACTCTAGCTTTTGGTATCCCTATCATTAAAAGACTCACTGAACAAGCTGGAGACTACACTGCTTTCAGGTCTTTGTTTATTTTACTTTGGTATATAATTTGTTTTCATTGGGGTTTGCGAAAGGTTTAGTTTTTTTTTTTTGTTGTTGTTGTAATTGAGTAGGAGGTCTGGTCGTCTTCCTAAGTTCCTTGTCCTTGCACCGACCCGTGAGCTGGCGAAGCAAGTGGAGAAGGAGATTAAGGAGTCTGCACCTTATTTGAGCACTGTTTGTGTATATGGTGGGGTTTCTTACACCATTCAGCAGAGTGCTCTGACTCGTGGTGTTGATGTTGTTGTTGGAACTCCTGGAAGGATCATTGACTTGATTGAAGGAAGGAGTCTCAAGTTGGGAGAAGTTGAGTATTTGGTACTTGATGAAGCTGATCAGATGCTTGCTGTTGGGTTCGAGGAGGCTGTGGAATCGATTCTTGAGAATCTTCCATCGAAGCGACAAAGCATGCTTTTCTCAGCAACTATGCCTACTTGGGTCAAGAAGTTGGCGAGGAAGTACCTTGACAATCCCTTGAATATCGATCTGGTACAAGCTTTCTCCAGCTTGTCTCTTTTGTTACTTTTCAATTTTTTTAGGTAGACTCAGATGCTTAATTTATACTGTCTTCTTGTTTGTTTTATTGGATTGGTAGGTTGGAGACAAAGATGAGAAGCTCGCGGAGGGGATTAAACTTTATGCAATCGCAACCACATCTACATCAAAACGCACTATTCTAAGCGACCTTATAACAGTATGGCTTAGCTGATAATTTGCTGTTTTCTGAACAAGGTTGATGATTGATTAATGTCTTTAGCTTATAAATTTCTTTATTTGAAGGTGTATGCGAAGGGTGGCAAGACCATTGTATTTACCCAAACCAAAAGAGATGCAGACGAGGTCTCTCTGGCATTGTCAAACAGTATAGCTTCCGAAGCACTTCATGGAGATATATCTCAGCATCAAAGAGAGAGAACACTCAATGGTTTTCGCCAAGGAAAATTCACAGTTCTAGTTGCCACTGATGTTGCATCTCGTGGACTTGACATCCCAAATGTTGATCTGGTAAGTTTTATGAAGTTTTTGTACATAGTTTATCCTCTTTTATGGCATGTCTGTCTGTTTGTTCTGACATTTTCTTCTACAGGTTATCCACTATGAACTTCCGAATGACCCAGAGACTTTTGTGCACCGTTCTGGTCGTACTGGGCGTGCAGGTAAAGAAGGCTCAGCCATTCTCATGCACACCAGCAGCCAAAAGAGAACAGTCAGGTCTCTGGAGCGTGACGTAGGCTGCCATTTTGAATTTATTAGCCCACCAACCGTTGGAGACTTGTTGGAATCTTCAGCAGACCAAGTGGTGGCCACCCTAAATGGTGTTCACCCTGACTCTATCAAGTTTTTCTCAGCAACTGCTCAAAAACTATTTGAGGAAAAAGGAACAGATGCTTTAGCTGCAGCTCTAGCTCACCTTAGTGGTTTCTCTCAGCCACCTTCATCGAGATCTCTCCTCAGTCATGAGAAGGTTTAATTCTTAATCATGCTTTAAGATTCAAAAAAACAAATGAGAGGGCACTGACTTTCTTAGGGTGCTTCCTGAGAGTCCTATAAGCTTCAACATCCACTATTTAACAACTCTTCACTGTCACTTGAATGGGTTGAAGTCCTTTAGTTTGGTTTGATAATCGGACAATCATGAACTGAAATTCATTTTTGTACTGCAGGGATGGGTGACTTTGCAGTTGATACGAGATCCAGCGAACTCTAGAGGTTTCTTCTCTGCGAGGTCTGTCACTGGTTTTCTTTCCGATGTTTACAGATCAGCTGCAGATGAAGTTGGGAAGATCTTCTTGATCGCAGATGAGAGGGTCAGTAAATTTGAAATGGTCGTTATACTAGCAGTATGTTCAAAACTATCCTCTTTTGAAATTTTCTGATTCTGCTATAAATCAGGTCCAAGGAGCTGTTTTTGATCTACCAGAGGAAATCGCAAAAGCGCTCCTAGAGAAAGAAGTGCCAGAAGGAAACAGTTTATCCCTAATAACAAAGGTATTGATCCGGCCTTCTCTTATTTTCTGCTGTTTTTTCACTCTTTAGATACAACCATACTCATAAACAAGACCCTCTTTGAATAACACTCCGCATCTTGGGTTTTGATTATAGTTGCCTCCACTGCAAGATGATGGACCATCTAGTGATAACTATGGACGGTTCTCTAGCAGAGACAGGATGCCTAGAGGAGGAGGAGGTAGAGGGTCAAGAGGCGGGAGAGGAGGATCATCAAGAGGCCGTGATAGTTGGGGAGGTGATGATGACAGAGGAAGTAGAAGGAGCAGTGGCGGAGGAAGCAGCTGGTCCCGTGGTGGTAGTAGTTCCAGAGGAAGTTCTGATGATTGGTTGATCAGTGGCAGAAGTTCATCAAGCGGCAGAGCTCCTTCCCGAGAGAGGTGAGTTTTTTAAAACATATCTGTGTTAAAGTCTTCACACTTTCCCGATTCAACTGATTGATTGATGGTCTGTAAACAGAAGTTTTGGAGGGTCTTGCTTCATTTGTGGGAAATCAGGGCACAGGGCAACAGATTGTCCTGACAAGAGAGGGTTTTAGAGTTATCTTAGCAAATGGTTTCTGCTCTTGACAGAGAGATGGATCCTTGTTCTTTTTGGTGTTCTTAATGCGAATCTTTCTGTGCTTGCTTCATCCGTATGTTTCAGACGGTAGAGAAACAATCATGGAGGAGGAAATATGCTTCGGACAAGGTAGAGCAGAAAATAAAAAGAGAGAAGCAAAAAGCAAAAGTGAAGGAGAAGGTTTTCCTCAAATTAGCATTTTCAGAGATTGCTTGAGAAACAATGGAAAGCTGATGGATCTTTTATGTTAGTTTATTATTATAAAAAAATAGTCATAATGATCAGTCTCCTATGTTTCCAAGTTTTGTATGATTTAAGTGTTTATTAGTCAGTCACTCAATCCATTTAAACTACTATTTTTATTTTCTTTTTTGTACGTTTCTGTTGTTATATGTGAATCGTTATCACATGTGTTTCGACATAAGTAACTACATGTCATCATAATAGAATCGTTGTCTATCTTCATTAACCAAATGACGCACGTTATCTAATTTTGATCCACCATACCATTTCTGTCTTTTACTGTCTTGAAAGAAACTTAAACAGGCTTGTAACACAAATATCACATATAATTAAAGTTTTAATGTATTATATTAATTTTTTCCTTTTTTTAATTACATTCATCATTAGTCATTAGTCATAATTACTTGATGCACCACTAACCACAAAAAAGTTTTCACCCTTTCAGGCGCAACTACCTTCCACATACGTTGAAAGAAACACGCCATATCCTGCTTCATAATGCCATCCCGTATCAACAAAGTATAGGCAGATTTTACTGTAAACTTTCCCTCTGCATTTGCTTTTCACGACAACCTGTCCTTCACCCCCGTAAAACTATCAAGAACGAAAGCACCAAGTTCCAGGATTTTATTCTCTGACACATACGGGGGTATTCGAGCAAGGTACCAACCCGAGCAATCCTTCCAAAGCTCCCGAGCCGTGACAGTTTCAAACCCAGTCGGCAGCTCATTGGTTATATCCTCTACCATCGGCGTACCAGCAAGCCATGTGTCTGTCCAAAACCGTATCTGTCTACCATCCGTTATCTAATTTTGGTCCACCATACCATTTCTGTCTTTTACTGTCTTGATCTAAATATGAAAGAAACTTAAACAGGCTTGTAACACAAATATCACATATAATTAAAGTTTTAATGTATTATATTAATTTTATTTTTTCATTACAATCATCAAAATATAAGATAGAACTTCCGGTTAATCGAAAGACACACAGTTTCGTATAAACCGAAAATTACAAAAAAATGGGGATAGATTAAGCGCTTGAAGGGGATGATGGTTTGGAAGGAAATTGAGGTAGACCACATTTAGTCAAACAATCTTGGTAACATGGTTTGTTTTGTTTGCCACAACTTATGGAACATGTTTTGAAGCACTCGAGTTTTGAAGCCATCGCTGCCGCTGGCATGGTTTCATCAACCTTCATCCCATTGCATGCCTGTAGAAAACATGCCATCATTACCAAAGCCATCACCATCATCATCTTACCCACAGTTCCTGCCATTTTTTCTCTTACGTAAGAGTTTCTTTTTGTTCTATCTTCTATGTATGGATGATGTTTATTGTTTATTTGATGGATACGAGATTGGTGTGTGCGTTTAGCTATCGGGAGGAATGGGGTATTTATATTCATTTTTTGTCTACTATATATAGTACATTTGCTTTTTTTTTCTTTGACAAAGTAAAACATATGCTATTTTTTGTTGTTTTGACTGAAATAGATTTTTGTGTTATTTATTTTCTGTTTGATTTAGCTTAATTAGAATTTGATAATTATTGTTTAAATTCTATTCTTGCTGTTTTATTCTATTTTTTTTTCTTATGTTATCTAGTGACTGGAAAATATCTAATACTGTATATGATTCACCAATCATTAAAGTAGTTGAATTGGGTAAATAATTTTTTTTCCTTATTTATACAAGTATACAAGATTGAATAGACCCCTCAGATTATATATAATAAAATATACATATAATACACAATTTAAGAGAAAAACCTTATAAGGGTGAAAAAATTTCTAATCGTACAGGATGAGGTTCACAAAAATAATAGTTTATCAGTTATATACATGTAGCATATTTTTGGTTATTAAACTGTGCCAAAATTTATGTCCACTTGTATATGATTTTTTTTTTACCTCACTTGTATATGATGTTTGCCACTAAGATTATTTTGCAAATATATTTGTGAGTTTTATATATGTCTAACAAGTTAATTAATCGTTAATTAACTTATATATTTTATAAAGCACAAGTCACTGTGCCCAAAAAAATTTGACATGTTAGTAAAACTGTTGAGCTTTCAAGCCAACTCCCTATTAGTATGATATTGTCCGCTTGATTTCTTATTTCCTTCCAAAAGGCCTCATACTAATTGGAGTTGGTCCTTATATATTAGAACATTATTTTCTAATCTTCAGATGTGGGACATTGTTTGTATCCCAACAAACCTCTCCTCAAACTATGTACCACGATCCTATGGCCTCCCCTTCAGCGAAACCTAGGTACTCAGGCTCCAGTACCCCTTTTATTCCTGAAGTATTCTTGAGGCACCCTTAATCATGTCATCTTTTTGAGAGAACCGTCCACACCGAATACAGAGCCCACACCCACTCCCCTAGGTCCACTTTTATGATACCAATTGTTGAGCTGCCAACTCTATTAGTATGATATTGTCCGCTGGCAAATATTTCTTATTGGGCTCCTTCCCAAAAGGCCTCATACTAATGAGCTTATATATTAGAACATTATTTTCTAATCTTTATGTGGGACTTGGATTGTATCCAACAATCTCCTTCAATCCAAGGAACATGTGGGATATTAACACGCCTCGAGATGATAACTCCATCTCGAACCGATCCACTTGACCGACAATAAACCTTTGGGCCCCATTACTTTAACAAGAGGCATATCCGTATCCACTTTTCTAGCACCGAATTTTAATCGATACCATGTTAAATTTGGGCTTATCTTGCTTAATTAAAAACCAATTGCAAAACCAATTGCAATTAGATTGACCTAACCCTTTATATATTAATGATAGTTCTTTAAACTTCAGATGTGGGACTTGGATTGTATCCAACAAAAACATTTACCATTTTTCATTTTACAAATAACTGCAACAAGGAAAACCCCCCCCCCCGCGATCTCACATCGTTCCATTTCTTCGATTCAATTCTTCACCAACATGATTTCATACCAAACAAGAAATCTCAAATCTTTCACTATTTCTTTTCTGTTTTGCAACTACTTCCATTTTACTTTTCTTCACCATGAATTGAGTTTTGCTTGACATGTTCTCCTTTTTTCTAATGTAAGAAATGTGATTATGCTTAAGAAATGTGATTATGCTTATTATCTTTTGCTCTTGGTCTAATATTTTTTTTTTGATTGTCTCTCTCTTTCTCTTAGATCTGTCGACATAGAAAGTAGAAAAAAATGATTTGACGTGAGGAGAACATGTATTTTGCTTTTATACAATCCAACGGAAGGAACGAGATTGAAAACTAAAGAAACATAAACTATTGGCAAAAAGGTATGATTCTTCACTATCAAAGCTGAAATCCATAAGTTTTGTCTACCAGGGCCGGCTCATACCCATGGCGAGAGGGGCGATGGCCAGGGGACCAGATTTTTTTTTGAAAAATCCTTAAGTAGATAGGGTCCAATAAAAAAGGAAAAAAAAAATTTTATGTTGAAAAAGGTCTAAAAAATCTATATGCCTAGGAACAATAAATTTACTGAGACGGGGCTGTTGTCTACTAACTGTTTGTTTGTCAAAATGGGTGACACAAAATTTTGTTTAATACAGCAGCACAAGAATGTATAACGGCTCTTACATAACTCTTTTTCACTAAAATTTATTAGAACTCTACTGTCTTTTGCTGTATAACAACAAGGATTGATTCCTTTCAACTTTTTCTTTCAAGTCTTTTAATAAATTATTCTTTGCAAAGTTCTCATTAAACAATCATTTTTCGTGTGTGCAGATTGTATCAAATTCAAGAGTAAAAAAGCATGCCTCATTTTCTAAAGTTTGTTTTATGAATAAATTTGAACAGTTTTCATTTCACTTGCATGAAATTGATATATCGCTATATCCATAATCCATGTCTGTTAAGTATCAATCTTTGCTTAGATTAATTCACGGCTGACTAATGATTCTTATACTAGCTTATGATCGATATATATATATATATATATATATATATGTTTATTACCTCATTTAGTTCTCTATTGTCTCATAACCACCTCACCTCTGAATTTAAATTTAAAAAAAAAAAAAACAAGTTTTGAGAAAATAACCCACTGTAATGTCAAGTTTATGTTAGCTTAAGCTTGAAAGATAAGCAAGAATAAAAGAAGCTTCTAGAACAATCCTACCGACTTATGGATAAGGATTAGTTCAAGGTAGTCTATTAGTTATCTAGTAAGAAACTTATTCCTAATAGGTTTTGGTTTTGGTGTTATCTTAATCTATATATAAGGAGGTGTCAAAGCTGTGACACAACTTAAGAGAGATTAAGAGTTTGTGAAAGCTTAGTTTTGAGTCAGTTTCTAAGCAATAAAGGTTTCCAAGAGAGTTCTTCTTAAAGTTCTATATTGTTTGATTCAATATTTAGTATCAGAGCAGTATTGAATTAATCAATCTAGACCTAGCTTGAACTAAGGGAGATCCGTTAACAAACACAAGAGTCTCTTTCATTTGAAGAAAAACATGGTAGAGACGGAGGCAACTGGAGGTGCGTTAGTTGCAGTAACAAACCCAGCCAAGGAAAGCAACAACTCGTCGATCCAATGTCCAATGCTCACTGCCACCAACTATACCGTCTGGTCTATGAGGATGAACGTTACCCTTCGTATAAACAAAGTATGGGAGGTGATCGAACCAGGGTCATATAATGAAGATAAGAACGATTTGGCTAGAGGTCTTCTATTTCAGTCCATACCAGAGTCTTTAATTCTACAAGTAGGGAACCTTACCACTGCTAAAGCTGTCTGGGAAGCAATCAAGTCTAGGAACCTTGGAGCAGATAGAGTTCGAGAAGCAATACTATAAACCTTGATGGCAAATTTTGATCGATTAAGGATGAAAGAAATTGATACAATTGATGAGTTTGTTGGTAAACTCTCTGAGATTTCCACAAAGTTAGCAGCCCTAGGAGAGGATATCGAAGAATCAAAAATTGTCAAAAAAATTCCTCAAAAGCTTACCAAGAAGACGTTATATTCATATTGTTTTTAGTCTTGAACAAATCCTTGATTTAAACAAAACCAGTTTCGAAGATATTGTTGGGCGACTTAAAGTTTATGAGGAGAGGATTTGCGATGAAGAAGAGCAACTAGAAGAGGAACAAGGGAAGCTGATGCATACAAACACGGATTCTTCTCAATATCAAGAGAACTTTGGTGCAAATAGAGGCAGAGGACAAGGAGGCGGTAGATTTTATGGACGTGGCAGAGGACGAGGACATTTTGGAGCTCAACAAGGCAGAGGTTACAGAAGAGACAAGTCAAACATTGTGTGCTATAGGTGTGACAAAACAGGACACTATGCATCAAACTGTCCTGACAGACTGTTGAAGCTCCAAGAGACACAAGAGAGTGAAGATGAAGATACACACAAGGCTGATGAGTTGATGATGCATGAGGTTGTTTATCTAAATGAACAGAAGGTGAAACCCAGTATTTTGGACAAACACTCAGCCGATGATAATATGTGGTACCTAGACAATGGTGCCAGCAACCACATGCATGACCGGGAATTTGAGCTACTTCTTTAAGATTGATGAAACAGTCACAGGCAAGGTTCGTTTCGGAGATGACTCTCGCATAGACATCAAAGGCAAAGGATCTATTTTGTTCATATGCGAGAATGGTGACAAAAAAAGTCCTGAATGAAGTCTATTTCATCCCAGATTTAAGAAGCAACATAATCGGCCTTGGTCAGGCTACAGAAGCCGGATGCGATGTAAGGATGAGAAAAGACTATCTAACACTGAGTGATCGAGATGGAAGACTGCTAGTAAAAGCTAATAGATCAAGGAACAAACTTTACAAAGTTGTGATGAAAGTAGAGAGCATTCGATGCTTACAGATCATAACCACTAGTGAATCTTCGAAGTGGCATGCAAGATTAGGACACATAGGGATCGAAGGTATGAAGAGTATGTTACGAAATAACATGGTCACAGGTGTGCCTGTTTTCGTCGTGGACAAGGAAACATGTTCCTCTTGTTTGCTTGGAAAGCAAACCAGACAAGTCTTTCCAAATAAAACTTCTTATCGAGCCTCACACATAGTGGAACTTGTTCATGGAGACCTATGTGGTCCCATCACACCCACAACTGTAGCAGGTAACCGATACATCTTTGTTCTGATAGATGATCATTCTCGCTACATGTGGACTCTCCTTTTGAAAGAGAAAAGTGAAGCTTTTCAAAGATTCAAGAGTTTTAAAGCTCTTGTGGAACAAGAGTCAGGAGCCAAGATTAAGACTTTTAGAACCGATCGTGGAGGAGAGTTTGTGTCCGAAGAATTTAATAAATTTTGTGAAGACTCTAGCATACAGAGACACTTAACAACACCTTATTTTACCACAACAGAATGGAGTAGTGGAGAGAAGGAATAGAACCCTACTTGAGATGACAAGAAGTATTCTCAAGCATATGAGAGTATCAAACTATTTATGGGGAGAAGGTATACGACATGCAACTTACTTGATTAATAGATTGGTCACTAAAGCGTTAGTGACAAAGACACCTTATGAAGTTTTCAAACAGAGGAAACCAAACTTGGAACACCTTCGAGTGTTTGGCTGTCTTGGTTATGCCAAAATTAAAGCACACCATCTAAACAAGTTGGATGATCGGTCTAAGGCACTGGTGCATCATGGGACAGAACCAGGCTCAAAAGCCTATAGACTTTTAGATCCCTCGAAGAAAAAAATTGTGGTGAATAGGGATATGGTGTTTGACGAGAACTCAAGCTGGAAGTGGAATAATGAAGGAAAAGAAGATAATTCAGGAACTTACACTTTGATACAGTAAAACCTCTATAAATTAATACTCTATAAATTAATAAACACTATAAATTAATAAATTTTGTCAGTCCCAAGTCGGGCCAGTGTAAAAAATAACAAAATTCGGTAAGATAATAAGATAATAATTTTTTGAAATCTGTATGTAAAATATGGTCCCAATAATATCATAAATTAATAATCATGTAAATTTACATATATATATATATATATATAATGTATGTTTCTCCTAAAGCTCATATCTATAAAACAACTGTTTTTTTTTTTGAACAACAAATGATTCCATTCAATCAAATAGAGTCATTACAAGGAGAGGGATAAAGTATCCCTAAGTTTAAGACATTACAAGCAAAGACTTTCCCCAAAGTCATAAACATAGTTAAAGAAATAAAGAACATCAGGCAAAGGTCCATGAGAACTATGAAACAAATGCAGTTAAGCAGTTGGAGACATGTGGGATCATGGTTGCAAGATTGGACATCATCAATGAGATCGAAAGATGACAGGTAGGTCACGGTCAAAGGACAGTGTGCCGTTAGAAGTAGAAACAGAGCCAAAGAACTCACCGGGGTGAGGATCAGTATCAGGGTCGAAATAGTGGCAATGATTCGGGGGCTAAGGGCCCAGGTAATGGTTGATAAGCTGATGGTGGTTTGAACTGCAGCTAGCATCAGGATTCGACAAGAATAAGTGCAACGCCATACCATACCAGGTGGTCCCTCTCTGCCATGGAGATGGTGATCAAGAGTACCACACAAGGTTAGTAAAAGGTGAGACACAGACGAGTAATACATAGACCTGAGCTTCGGACAAGAGGATGGTTGCAGGGTATTGGGTTTAGAGTCGTTCCCCGAAGAAACTAAAAGGCGGTGCAGAGGATATATGGGAAGCCAAGACAAGACAGGTGGATCCTCTCTGCCATGATAATGGTGATCAAGAATTCCACACAGGTTGTGCAGTTGACAACACACGGACAAGAGAGTATCAGACCGGAGCTTCCGAATCGGGAAAATTTTCAGGGAAAGAAGGACATCTTGGTAAGTCTGGGATCCAATCAAGAACAACACAAGTAGAGCAATAACCATGGTTCCAACACAACCTTTGTACACCCATGACAACCTAGCTAAATGGGTTCTCTGATGCAGTCTTCGGACACCGAGAATAGCCAAGTAAACTAGGAACAGTCGAGAGTATAAAAGGGGGTTAGACAGAGGGAACCTGGGCTTTTGGAGGTTGGGCAAGATTGTTTGTAAGGCTGATGTGTCGATATGGTTCATCCACCAAAGAGATGTTGTGGATGCGTGAAGACATTGATGTGCACAGCGACTGACCAAGGAGAATGAGAGATGCTTCCTCGTCTCCGGTAAGAGCCGATACAGATCTACCAAGCTCATGGGTTGACTTGTGATTAAAGCGGTGGTCCTGTAACGGAGAATTATCATGTCTCTGGAGATTTCCTCGCCAAAAGTCGTCTCCGTCTCTGCCTGCCAAGGCTCGGGTGACATTGGGATAGATAGTGATACAGAGATGATTTTCATTCCGGATCTAGAAATAAGAGGATAAAGGACTTTGGTTGCCGCCGGCAGTGAGGCTGAGGCGTGGTTGCAGAAAGGAGAGCTTAAGAGTCTCCTCTGCCCTCTGAAGTTGATGTTGTGCAAGCCTTTGCCTGGATCTGAGAGATTATTAGGGGATTGAGTAGATTGCAAAAGGGGACTCAAAAGGGGAAAAACGAATTGAAAAAGATAACTACAGAAACAGAGAGAGCAAGAGACAGGATCTAAGATCATGGTGCCCCGACACCGGCGAGTGAGAGCCCCACCGGCGTCGGAGGAAAAGGGAGATAGCGGCGCCGCGATACTCAGGTTTGAGAGAGAAAACTAGGGTTTTTTCTTTGGCTTTGATGATTTTATCTATAAAAACAACTGTTATGTTTTATTTTCAAAGTATAATGATATAAAATATTCTATAACATGTCATAAAAATAGCTAAGTTTTTTTAAGTTTTCAATTTCTAGATATTCATCATTTACATTTTGATAGTTTGATTGACTATTAAAATACAACAATTGATATTATTATTCATAAACTTGAATTTATGTATGTCATTGTATAAGTGAATTTGTCTATTTGTAATTTATTGTTAATAATGTTTTCTATATTACAAATTCAATTCCAATACCATAAAATTTACAAAATCCAAAAGTATAATTTTATTATGCTAAAATTGTCTCAATTCATAATTTTAAAAATTTAAACTATTAAAAAGATATCTATAAATTAATAATTATTAATTTACACTATAAAATAATAATTATTCATTTATAGATAAATTAATATCACCTTAGTGACCTTAGTGAAGTGACCTTAGTGCAGTGGCAGGAGGTAAGTCCATTTGTAGAAGGCACCATCACATCCGGGATCGAGTCTCGATTCCTACGAATGTAGGAATTTGGCTAATGGGCCGGTCAGTTGTGGTCCAATGGTTGACAAAAAAAAATTAATATCACTATAAATTAATAAAATGTCTTGGTCCTAACATTATTAATTTATAGAGGTTTTACTGTATATGAGCTGATCGAAGAAACAGAACAATCAGAGGAAAGCGGAGAAACAGTAGAGGAGGAGATCAGTGGTGATGACGAGAATGTCACAACCATAGTAACTAGTGCTGCAAAGAAGGAGGATTTAGTTGCAGAAATATTTTGTAAGAGAAGAATCATAACAACAGAGTCAACCAGTGTTGTGAAGATCTTCGAGAGAGGTGACCAAACCGAAGTATCTGGACGACTATATTCTTCTCGCAAAGCTTGAGAGTGAGTGGTTGTTGCTGGCTATGAATGAAGAACCTTGGTACTTTGATGAAGCAAATGAGTTTTTGGTTTGGAGGAATGTTTGTGATGAAGAGATAAACTCCATAGTTAAGAACCATACTTGGACATTAGTAGATTTGCCTGCAGGAGTCAAGCCGATTGGACTAAAATGTGTATTCAAGATCAAGCGAAACTCTGATGGAAGTGTTAACAAGTACAAAGCTAGACTGGTAGCTAAGGGATATGTTCAGAGGTATGGCATCGATTTTGATGAAGTATTCTCTCATGTAGCACGAATGGAGACTGTTCGGTTGATCATTGCGTTAGCTGCTTCACGAGGCTGGGAAGTACACCACTTAGATGTTAAAACGGCATTCCTTCATGGAGACCTAAAGGAGGAAGACGTGTTGCAGCCTGATGGGTACATAGTTACAGGGAGTGAGTCTAAAGTTTATAGGCTCAAGAAAGCCTTGTACGGGTTAAAGGAGGCACCAAGAGCCTGGAACGCCAAGCTGAATCAAACACTCAAAGACTTAGGTTTCGAGAAATGCTCTAAAGAGGCCTCGTTGTATCGTAAGGTGGTGGGTAATCATCTTCTGCTTGTAGCTGTCTATGTCGACGATTTACTTGTCACAGGGTCGAACATGAAACTTGTACAAGACTTCAAGAATGGAATGGCTGCTAAATTTGAGATGAGTGACCTTGGTCATCTCACTTATTATCTTGGAATCGAAGTCACACAGCATAGTGATGGGATCCTGCTAAAACAGAAATGATACGCAAGACGGATCCTTGAAGAAGCAGGTTTGGCAAGCTGTAATGCAGTGATTACATCGATGGAGTCAGGTTTGAAGATGTCTAAAGCACACGGAGAAGATGGTATTGATGAAAAGAAGTATAGACGAAACATTGGCTGTCTGCAGTATCTTCTGCACACTCGACCTGATCTCTCGTTCTGTGTCGGAGTGTTAAGCAGATACATGCACAAGCCTAAGCAATCTCATGGAGCAGCACTCAAACAGGTTCTTCGATACTTGCGGGGAAGTCTCTCGTTTGGACTTAACTATTTGCGTTCAACAGAAACAGGTTTAGTGGGCTACAGTGAAATCAGTCGTGATCGGTTGGATGAGGCAGGTCTAGTTGGCTACAGTGATAGTAGTCACAACGTAGATGAAGATGATGGGAAGAGTACAACATGACATGTTTTCTATCTTAATCAATGTCCAATCACTTGGTGTTCTCAAAAGCAAGAAACGGTGGCAATGTCTTCCTGTGAGGCAGAATTCATGGCAGCCACTAAAGCAGCAAAACAAGCCATTTGGCTTCAGGAACTTCTTGGAGAAATCACTGAACAAGAAAGCGAGAAGGTTGTAATTCGGATAGGCAACAAGTCCACCATAGCTCTGTCAAAGAACCCTGTCTTCCATGGCAGGAGCAAGCATATTCATTGAAGGTACCATTTCATTCGAGGATGTGTGGAGAACGGTTTGGTAGAAGTGGAACATGTACCAGGTAGCAAGCAGAAAGCGGACATACTCACGAAAACTCTTGGAAGGATCAAGTTCACAGAGATGAGAGGTCTCGTAGGTGTTGAGGATGTTGGAAGAAGAGATGTCAAGCTTAAGGGGGAGAATGTTAGATTAAGCTTAAAAGATAAGCAAGAATAAAAGAAGCTTCTTGAACAATCTTACCGAGTTATGGATAAGGATTAGTTCAAGGTAGTCTAGGAGTTATCTAGTTAGAAGCTTATTCCTAATAGGTTTTGGTTTTGGTGTTATCTTAATCTATATATAAGGAGGTGTCAAAGCTGTGACACAAATTAAAGAGATTAAGAGTTTGTGAAAGCTTAGTTTTGAGTTAGTTTCTAAGGAATAAAGGTTTCCAAGAGAGTTCTTCTTAAAGTTCTATATTGTTTGATTCAATAGTTTATTTAAGAAAAATATAAGCTTTTTTATGTTATCAGAAAACTGGAACTTTTAGATCATAGTTTTGTTTTAATTGAGTGGAATTTTACATAGCTCATCATTAACAGAAAACGTTTTATTCATTCATATAAAATCAATCTTATTTCTTTTCCCGTACGTAGTACGGATGTTACTAGGCTTGTAGCTATAACTTTTGAGGAATTATTATGAAAGAAAAGTTTATATAGGCTTGTCGCACAAATACCTCACATATATTTTACCATCATAAAGTCATAATGTAATCCGTAAAAAGTAGAAAGCACTAATCAAAAATAGAAATCAATGATAATTTGATTTTAAGAATAATACAGAAAAACAGAAAGATTATTATTATATGGTCGGGGGAGGCGATGATGGTGTTGATCTAAACTGCCATTGTGGGAGATTGCATTTCGTTAAACAATCTTCGTAACATGGGTCGCTGTGGATGCCACAACTTATTGAACAGTTTCTGAAGCAGACGAAGCTTGAATCTACCGGTGTTGGCTTGCTTCCATCCACATTCATTCCATTGCATGCTTGGAAGCCACATCCTATCATTATCAATACCAGCATCATCATCATCTTACACATGCTTTTCGCCATTTTCGAATTATGATAGTTGGCCTCTTTGTATAGAGAGGAAGTTGTTTATATATTACTCAGTCTTTGCCTCTTTATATAGTACATCATCTGTGATTTCTGTTTAAATTGACTTAAACAAAATTTGGTAATAGTTGGCCAAAAAAAAAAGGAATTTGGTAACTATCGTGTAAATGGAAAATCTGAAAATTTACTATGACTATTATTGATTTGCTTGTTTTAAGGAAGAAGACATGAGTTATTAGATTTTTGGGGACTAATCATTGATTAAATATGGTTAGATAAAATTTCGAATTATATGTAATTTTGTATTTTAAAGTTTATAAAATATGGGATTTATCTACAACTCCTAAAAATAATAGTAATCAGGATTTATATGAGCAAACTTTTACTTTTTGGACAAAGTTAAATGGGAGTTTTGAAAAAAACATTGTATTTAGCTAATAATTTTTGTTGCTAAGGATGGCGACTGAGAAGGCGATTTGGATTCGCAGAGTTTGAAATGGAGTTCCCTGTCGATTCTGGGGGAGGGAGAGTGGGTCTCTCACCTTCTCTTTCTGTTGGTTGTTCTCGAGGATGGAGTGGGTCTCCTTCTCTGAGGTTGGTTAGATCCTGTTCTGTGTGGACAGATTCGGATACCATAAACGAATTTCGGTGCAGTATGGGTTCTAATTTAGTGATCTTGGCGGATCTGAAGGAGATTGGGTTACTGATTCGGTTATTTGTTGAGGTTTTGTCTCTGGAGATTGGGCTTCATTTTAGGGATTTGCGATTGCTTGAGATGGCGATATCTTTTCACAGATCGGGTGGTGGTTCGTTCAATCTCTCTTTATGGTAAGTCCAGTGCGTATTCTTTGGTAATCAAGGTTCGCAGGAGATTTGATTATTCGATGATACAATGGGAGTTGATATGGTCAACGATGGGGATATATTTGATTCGATTTGGTGATTCGTATGGGTTGAGGATGGTTGTTAAGGTATTTAAGTGTTTATATGGGAGCCGCTTAGGAAATACTTCCCTTTGGTATCTCTCGCTGTTGGGTTTTGTTCGGTTTCACTCACTCAAAACGTTTTTGGTTTTCTATGTGGGTGGTCTTTACGATTTGATAACTTTTCGAGTCATGGCTCAACTTGCTCTCAACAAGGGAAAGTCTGCTCTGGTCCGTACTGACACGGTCACGATTTCAAACTCTGTTTTGGCTCAGCGAATTCAGCAGTTCTCAATGACGCTCATTGGTAGATTGATGAACCCGGCTTGTCAGAACATGGAGTCTCTCATTGCTAACTTCCCAAAGATATGGAAGTTAGAGGAGAAGGTTGTGGGAGCTGATCTTGGGCAGGGTGTATTTCAGTTCAATTTTGAAGAGGAAGAAGATATCTTATCTGTTCTGCAGAACGGTCCATACCACTTTGATGGTTGGATGGTCTCTTTGGTTCGTTGGGAGCCAGTCATCTCTTCCACCTACCCTTCGGTAATAAACTTTTGGGTTAAGGTGTCAGGAATACCAATGCATCTATGGGAGGCAGTCACTTTAGAAGCTATTGGGAAGAAGATTGGGAAGCTATTACAAGTGGATGAGGAGACGGGGTGTCTCGTGTTGCAGTTAATGGGTTTAATCCTATGATTTCCAAGATGGTGGTTCCTTTTGCTTCCGGTGATGAAATAGTGGTTTCTTTGGACTATGAAAAACTAACGGGGTCTGTGATCATTGCTCGAGGCTTACGCATGATTCGAAGGTCTGTCCAGAGCTGCTTAAGGTTGGGTCGGGTTCGGGCCCTACTGAGAAGATGGATAACAGGGGAGGTCAACGGCATCATCTTCCGGTCAAACAGGAACAACACCATAGTGCTGGGGGTTGGGAAAAACCCAGAAAACACGCTAAGCGGGCTCTAGATTTTCAGTCCACGGATTTGGGTGATCAAGGTTACTTCCCACAGCAACGTATTGGTGGTGGGGGTCCGTACGGTCCGAGACAGTATGAACGGCATAATGGTCCGGCTTGGGGTCAAAGGAGAAATCATGGTGAGGTTGTTTTGAGCGACGATGGAGCTCGCCGTGGATTTCAATTGGGTAGTGGTGAGTCATCGAGTAAAATTTCTGGGTTCCATTTGAATAGAAAGAGTGTTGGGCCGGCTTGGCCCAAACCTTTGTTTAAGGTGAAGCAGTCATCGAGTGGGAAACAGGATTCTATGAATCGGGACTTTGCTTCCGGTAGTCAGATCTCGCAAGGGGCGAGGGATCAGGAGGATACAGACCATCAGGGGGATGCGGGGGCGTCTTTAGAGATGGATTGTGAGGCTGAGAACGATGATCTTCTTGAGGATGGGGAGCTGGGTGATGCTGATAAGGGTGATCATAGGGTTGTTAAGGATGCGGTTGAGTCTCCAGTTCAGGGAACAGAGTCACATCCCAGTCACGGTCCTAATCCCCAAGGTGATAATGGGTCGGATTTGCAGGTTGACTCTGGCAGTGGTCCACAAGGTAACGGTTTTAATTCTTTAAGTGTGGGGGTTGTTAATAAAGCCTTAGCAGCTTTTACGTTAAAAGATTCAAGTAGTCTTCGAGGGAGGTCTCTTAGTACTTACGGTAAAAAGGGTGTGGGTAGTACTAGGGTTGCAACTGTGGTTTTAGCTTCTCCAGAAAACGTTTACTTGCTAAGGCTTGGTCTAAACCTGCAGGTGATGGACATAAACAGAAGCAGATGGGGAAACCGGGTAATGCTAATGTGGATGGTAAACCTTCGGATGGGGGTCGTCCAAGTAAGAAAGGGATGGGGCTCTCCCGAAACCGCCGGCTCGAACGTGAAGATTTTGAGTTGGAACTGTCAGGGCATTGGGGTGGATCCGACGAAGGATATTTGGGAGATTTGTGGAAGCAGCATAAGCCTGATATTTTATTTTTATCGAAACTAAAAAATGTTTTTCTTATTTACAAAAATTTCAAAAAAGTTTGGCTATAATAATTTGTACACAGTTGACCCCCTTGGTTCTAGGGGTGAGTTAGCTTTATTTTTCAAGGATGAAATAAAATTATCTATTTTATATGAGAGTGATCGTATAATTGATGCACAAGCGTGTTTTGGTCAACATTCAATATTTTTGTCTTTTGTCTATGGGGATCCTGTCCCGCAAAATCGCACAAAGGTATGGGAGAAGTTAATGGATATTGGATCTTTTCGGATTGATCCTTGGTTTATGATTGGGGACTTTAATGAATTAGTGGGTAATCATGAGAAACGAGGTGGTGCTATTCGCCCAGTGTCCTCTTTTGTCCCTTTTAATTCAATGATTAATCATTGTGGTATGCTGGAATTCCCGTGTTATGGGGAACAATTGTCATGGCGGGGCAATCGTTGTAATAATCAGGTGGTTCGGTGCCGATTAGACCGCGCACTAGGGAATGAGGATTGGCATAACTTCTTTCCCAATTCCAAAGTAGATTATTTGGAGATGGTTGGTTCCGATCATTGTCCCATTTTGGCAACTTGTCTTAGAAGTGTCACAAGACGGAATCGGCAATTTCGTTTTGATAAACGTTGGCTGGGGAAGGATGGTTTACTAGGAGCGGTAGAATCAGGGTGGGCACGCACGAATAATTTTCGGGTTCCGGCCTTCGTGGATAAGGTTAGGAATTGCAGAAATTCGATTTCGTGGTGGAGAAAAAATAATGTGACGTCTGGTCCTTCTCTGATATCCTCACTTAAATCAGCATTACAGAGGCTAAATGGATGATTCGATCTCTCAGAAGAAATCCGGGACGTAGAGAAAACTAAAAGAGGCATATAGGGATGAGGAAATTTACTGGCAACAGAAAAGTAGGAAATTTTGGTTACGTGTCGGTGACAAAAATACAAAATTTTTTCATGCATCGACCAAGCAGAGGAGGGTACGGAATAAGATTGTTGGTCTATTTGGTCCGGATGGTGTATGGGACGATACAACCTTGGGAATGGAGAGGATTGCCTCAAAATATTTTGAGGAGCTTTTTGAAAGATCGGATGTGAGTGGTATATCGGATATACTTCAGGAAATTACTCCTATTATTACGGATAGTATTAACCGAAGTTTAACTAGGGAAATTACGGAGCCAGAGGTTCGGAAGGCATTATTTGCTATGCACCCAGAGAAGTCTCCAGGGCCTGACGGAATGACGGCCTTATTTTTCCAACGTTTCTGGCCTTCTTTGAAGGGGGATTTGGTGGCTTTGGTTAGAGATTTTTTCCGAACGGGCGGTTTTGACCCTCGTCTTAATGAGACTAATATTTGTCTCATTCCTAAGGTGGATCGGCCGCAACGTATGTCCGAGTTTCGGCCGATTAGTCTTTGTAACGTGAGTTATAAGATCATTTCAAAAGTGTTATGTTTTAGGCTTAAGTGGTTTTTACCATCATTGGTTTCAGAGACACAATCGGCTTTTGTTGCAGGGCGATTGATTACAGATAATATTTTGGTTGCCCAGGAAATGTTCCATGGGTTAAATACTAATCAACGATGTAAATCAGAATTTCTGGCATTCAAAACGGATATGAGCAAAGCGTACGACCGTGTTGAATGGGATTTTCTGGAAGCGGTTTTGATTAAATTAGGTTTTGATAGACGGTGGATTACTTGGGTTATGTGGTGTGTGTCTTCGGTTTCATATCAAGTTCTCTTAAATGGTCAACCTCGGGGCTCCATTTTACCGAAGCAGGGATTACGTCAGGGTGATCCTCTTTCTCCCTATTTGTTTATTCTCTGTACGGAGGTCCTAATTGCAAATATTAAAAAGGCTGAACGTGAGAAGAAAATTACTGGCATATCGATAGCTCGAGATAGTCCGTCGATCTCGCATTTATTGTTTGCTGATGATAGTCTTTTCTTTTGTAAGGCAGATGAGTCCGAGTGTAGAGTGGTAATGGATATTATAGGTAAGTACGGAAAGGCATCGGGGCAAGAGGTTAATTTAGGGAAATCTTCTATCATGTTTGGTAAGAAAGTTCCGCCGGATGTAAGATCCCGGATTAAAACAGTTATTGGAATCTCTAGTGAAGGGGGTATGGGTACTTATTTGGGAATACCTGAGGACCTTCAGGGCTCGAGGACTAACGTTTTTAGTTATGTTAATGATCGTCTGGATGAGAGAGTTTACGGTTGGTCGGCGAAGACCTTATCGAAGGGGGGTAAAGAAATTATGATCAAGTCGGTGGCGTTAGCTCTGCCAACCCATGTTATGTCGTGCTTTAAATTGCCACAGGCGTTGACAACCAAACTTACAGGTGCTATTTCGAATTTCTGGTGGAAGTCTAATGAAAAGGATAGAGGCCTGCATTGGGTGGCTTGGGATAAAATGTGTAAGGACAAAGGTGATGGGGGCTTGGGCTTTCGTGCCTTGCAAGAATTCAATGATGCAATGTTGGCTAAACAGTTTTGGAGGTTGATTCATTACCCGCATTCTTTAATGGCTCGGGTGATGCGTGGCAGATATTTCCGGGGAAAACATCCTCTACGGGCAAGTAAACCTTATTCTCCTTCCTTTGCGTGGAGGAGTATCTTTTCAGTCAAGGGACTAGTGGAATGTGGGGCACGGTGGTTAGTAGGTTCGGGGAGTGACATTTCGGTATGGAGGGATCCTTGGATACCCGATGATCAGCCAAGACCAGCGGATGGTAGAGGGAGAGTTCTACATCCTAATTTGTTGGTTAGCCATTTAATTAATCCCTTAACGATGGATTGGCATTTGCCAATCTTACAGGAGTTTTTAGATCCAGCGGATATACCGCTTATTCAGAGTTTGGCGATTAGTAAGACTTTTCGTCCGGATAGATTGATTTGGCATTATACTAAATCCGGTAAGTATTCCGTGAGGACTGGCTATCGGCTTGCACGAGGATTACAAAAGGAAGCGGAAATAGGGCCAACGTGCAATGTTCTACGCGCCCAAGCTTGGAAGCTTGAGGTCCCCTCAAAGGTCCAACATTTCTTTTGGCAGGTGGCCTCAGCCTTCCCCGTGAAGGAACGGATTGCACATAGAGGTGTACGGTGTGATGTTATGTGTCCACGGTGTGGTGGTGCGGAGGAATCTATTAATCATGCTCTTTTGAGTGTGAACGTTCCCGTTTGGTTTGGGAGCTCTCGCCGTTGCATCTTTCTTCGACAGGTTTTCCCTTTGGTTCAGTGTATTCAAATTTAGACTTATTATATTCTAGGGCATTGTCGAATTCTGGGGGTCCAGGTAGTGGATATTTGTTACCCTGGATATTGTGGACAATTTGGAAAGATAGGAATAAGAAAGTTTTCCAAGGATTTGAGGCGGAGCCATCTGATATTGTAAATCAGGCGACAACCGATAAACTTTTGTGGGAGGAGGCAAAGTCCTTCTCGGGGAACTTTTTAACCCCCCAGCCGGCTCCGGAGGAAAGGGTGGATTCCGTTCGGTGTCAGGTTGATGGATCATGGAAAGGATCCGACCCTTTAGAGGGTTTGGGCTGGTGGTATGGGGATAAGGAGGATAGAACACTACTTGTGGGGGCTCGCAGTCTTCATCGTAGTCCCTCTTCTCTTCATTCGGAGCTTAATGCCCTGGTATGGGCGATGGAGTCCCTTCGGGCGATGGGGATTGATTGTCAGCATTTTGAGTCAGACAGCGCTGAACTGGTGGCAATGGTGCAGGACCCGGACGACTGGCCAGCTTTTTCACACTTTCTGGAGGACTTCCTTTCACTCCGATCATCTTTTCCCTCCTTCAATCTGAAGCACATTCCCCGAACGTCGAACGTCCGAGCAGACTGTCTTGCTCGCTCTTCAAGATCTTTACTTTCTGTATCTTCCTTTGTAAACGCTCTTCCTCCAGATTGGGCGACTAATCTTGGAGTTACCTTTTAGTTTATTTTAATGTTCGGTTGAAAAAAAAAAAAAAAATATGGGATTTATTCAATCATTGATTTGTAAATCCGTATAAAACTTGGAAATTCTTATTTATTCTGAAATCATATATTTCCAAATAACATGTTTTACACCACATAATTGAATCTTCTACTCTTTACTTTCAAATCCATTTGATATCCACTTTTTAATAAAAGGGAAGTACACAACATTGTTTTGGTAGACTTTATAATTTTAATAAATGGTTATAAATGGTTACAAATAGGTTATACATAGGTTATAGATTTATCCATATAGTAATTAGTTACAAGCAATGTTTTCACGACCGGACCGGAAGGCGAACCGGACTACCTTCTGGGTCACCGGGTCATCGGTTCAACCGGGTTCGACCATGTGTCAATTGATTATGATATGTTTACTATATTTATAGAAATTATATAGTTTTATAAAATACTAAAACAAAAATTGTTGGACATAATTTTATCATCATAAATAAATAGATATAATTTATTTAGTCAATGCATATTTTCCTGGATAAAGTCAGCGTAAATAAGAGTTTATCTTATAAAAGGAAAATCTTCTTGATTGGTTCAATGAACCAAGAATCTCGTGACTCACTCTGTCAAGAGACCAAGAATCTCATGACTGACTCTGTCACGAGACCAAGAATCTCGCGACTAACTTCGTCGATGGACCGAGAATCTCGCGACTGACTTCGTCGATGGACCGAAAGTCACGCGACTAGATCTGTTAAGGGACCAAGAGTCTAGCGACCGACTTTACTAATGGGCCAAGAGTCCCGCGACCGACCCTATCATGCATAGAGTCGGCAAGCCCAAGACAAGTCCTAAGGGATTAGGGTAAGGAAATATCTATATAAGGAGAACAGCCTCTACGAGAGAGATGATCGAGAACAAGGCAAGAGACCTAAAACACAAGACACACGACTCAACTTTAGAACGCATCTAGGGTTTATAGATTGATTCGCTGTGCCTTGAATTCTTGTACTTGAGCTCGAGACTTTGATTAATAAAAGCAACTATTCAACATCTGTTTCTTGTTTCCGCAGTCTTTAAACGAATCGATTAATTTTGCCCAAACAATTGGCGCTAGAAGGAGGGGCAAAGTAATCTACGTGAGATGATAGGAAACGGAAGTGAAACGACTAATGTCGAAGCGACTGTCGCCGCTCAGCTGGAAGTCCTGACTGCCAAGATGAATGAGACGGTGCAAAAGCTGACACAAATCGAGGCTGATAACGTTAGGCTACGAGAGGAGAACGCCTCACTGATGACAGCAGGAAGAATGTTTACTGAAGCAAGCTCAAGATTTCGTGGCGTGCACGTCAGTCGGATGCAAGACCTTAACTCAACTCCTGCAGCTACTCGAACAACGACCACGACTGAAGACGGACGACTAGAGACTCCACGGGAGGAGAATAATGGAGAAAATCCTAATGTAAGGCAAACCCGCGAGAATCTTTTTCGAGAAGACAACACGGAGCAACAACGAACCGCTAACGCGCCGCACGTTATAGAAATCGAGCATGAACCACACACCATGTCAACCGAAGTCGCTTACTTGGAAGCTATGCTTACAAAACGCTTGGGTGCGGTAGAAGCCATGATCGAGCGACTGCCAGGAGTGGCTCCACCAATCCAAAAAAGCAACTTGCACTCGTATGCCGATACACCTTTTTCTGATGAAATCGCACTCACCGAGATGCCGAGAAAATTCACGTTACCAACAATGAAGATGTATGATGGAACATCCGACCCGGATGACCACATAGCACAATACAAATAACGAATGTTCACGACAGCCATCCAAAAAGAGTGCAGGGAAGCTACTATGTGCAAAGGTTTTGGCTCGAGCCTAACATGCGCAACACTTCAGTGGTTTATCAACCTGCCAAACGGCTCAATCAACTCGTTTGCATCGTTGACAGATCTCTTCGTTGAGCAATTCGCAAGCAGCAGGAACCTGGAGAAGACAGCGGATGACCTTTACGAGGTACGACAAAAGAGAGACGAGTCGTTGCGTGCCTATGTGGGACGCTTCAACAAGGAAAAAGTATCGATACCCAGTTGCAACACGTCAACTGCCATCGCCGCATTTAAAAGAGGTTTGCTTCCAGACGGTGATTTGTACAAGGAACTGACGAAGTACCAGTGCAGAACAATGGAAGACGTGCTCTCACGTGCGTGGGCACAGATAAAGTGGGAGGAAGACTCGGCTTATCGCCAGCGACGTTCACCACGATCTGATTCCCGTGTAGTGAGGAACGAAAGAACAAGTAGGGATGATAAGCCTTACCAAATACCTCGTGACGAAAACACCATGAGTGAAAGAAGGAACACGCATCGATCATTCAGCGAAGCTGACGACAGGAGGCCTAAATCGACAACATGGCCAGATATTAGTAACCTATCGATCTCTCATACACATTTAGTCGGTGTATTGAAAGAGATGGGTGGAACCGTGAGATGGCCTCCAAAGATGAAGGCGTGACACCTCGAAGTGGTGTGAGTTCCACAACGATCACGGCCACAAAACAGAAGATTGCATCTCACTGAAGATAGAAGTGAATGAGCTGCTTAAAAAGGTTACTTGAGAGAATACTTGTCAGATAGAACACGCAATCGCATCGATGGCGAGAGCAACAAGCAAATAGCAATTGAAAACGCCCCAGTTTCGCCTCCAAAACATGATCGAGTCATTAATGTTATATCTGGAGGGTCAGAGATAAGTGGCATAACTCACTCAGCTGCAAAAAGAAACACTAGAGCTGTCAAGAACTCTCAAAGCAGAGGACACGCTACGAAAGGCGATACACCGTCATACACCATAACTTTTACGACTGACTAGAGCAGTGTACCAACCCTGCATCACGATGCTTTAGTCAAACAGCTGACTGTGGCTAACTGTTTGATGAAGAGGATATTAATCGACAATGGAAGCTCAACTAACATCCTTTATATGCAAGCATATAAGGAGTTGGGTCTCGACGAAGGAGGACTGACATGAAAATCTATTCCATTAGTTGGGTTCAGCGGTGAGGTCAAGCAGAGTATTGGCGAAGTGACGCTTCCAGTGTATGCAGAGGGAGTTAACAAACACACTAAATTTTTAGTTGTAGATTGTGCTTCGGCTTATAACGCTATTATGGGACGCCCTTGGATTCACGACATGGGAGCTATCCCATCGACTCTACATCAGACTATCAAATTTCCCACCCCATGGGGAGTGAAAGAGATAGTAGGGGAACAAGAAAGTTCACGTTCATGCTATCAAACTACCTTAAAAGGTAAGGGTCAACAGTAATAACAATTACAGAGGCTACCGCTGGTACCTCACAGGGAAGAATCAGAGGGGGAAATGTCGGATGAGATGCCAATATTCGAATACGATCCTGACAAGCGGGTGAACATGAGTTCAAAACTAGCAGCCGGCATACAAAAGAGGCTTATCGATTTCCTTCGACCAAACGCCAGCTGCTTTGAATCTTCACCAGCACGTGATAGTTACTACATCACTGAGTTATCGACTTACAAAACACCATTTTCTCTAGTATATGGGATGGAAACAATAATGCCATGTGAAGTAGGCGTGACTACGGCACGAACCAAGCACCCTAACTTGCAGAAAAAAAGACGAGTTGATGGGTCTCGATCTCGATCCACTAGACGAGAAACGAGAAGCAGCAAAAATCAAAATTTGGTGTTGTCAACAGGAAGCGGCTAGAAGCTACAACAAAAATTATAGGACGCGGACATTCCGAGAGGAGACTGGGTCTTGCGACGTACTTTTCAAAATACAATGGAACAAGGAGCTGGGAAACTCGGTCCCACTTGGGAAGGTCCTTGCAAAGTCATTGAAGTTCGTGGGTCAAGAGCCTATAAGCTGCATAACAATGAAGGGAAAAATCTTCCTAATAGCTGGAATGACCTGCACCTAAATAAATACTACTTTTAGTGCTTTGGTTTCTTGGTTTTTAATTATTTGTTTTCGGTGTTTTCTAATTTTCCTAAAGATTAACACTGCACGTCCCATGTTATGGACAACGTTTTCAATAAAGTTGGATTTTCATTCTACAAAGCAAGTCTTGTTGTGAATAGGTTACTATGACATAAAATATATCACGTGCACAAGGCATAGAATGTGTCCTGAACACGAGACTCAAGCGTGTCACGAGCACGAGATTTAATTGTGCCAAGAGCACGAGGCTTGAACGTGCCACGAGCACGAGATTTAATTGTGCCAAGAGCATAAGATTTAATTGTGCCAAGAGCACGAGATTTAATAGTGCCAAGAGCATGAGACTTGAACGTGTCACGAGCACGAGACTTGAGCGTGTCACGAGCACAAGACTTGAGCGTGTCATGAGCACGAGACTTGAGCGTGTCACGAGCACGAGACTTGAGCGTGTCATGAGCACGAGACTTGAACGTGTCACGAGCACGAGACTTGAGCGTGTCATGAGCACGAGACTTGAACGTGTCACGAGCATAAGATTTAATTGTGCGAGGAGCACGAGACTTGAACGTGTCATGAGCATGAGATTTAATTGTGCCATGAACACGAGACCCAAACGTGTCATGAGCATGAGACTTGAACGTGTCACGAGCATGAGAGTTAATTGTGCCAAGAGCACGAGACTTGAACGTGTCACGAGCACGAGACTTGAACGTATCACGAGCACGAGACTTGAACGTGTCACAAGCACGAGACTTGAACGTATCACGAGCACGAGACTTAATTGTGCCACGAGCACGAGACATAGACAATATGTCATGAGCATGAGACACATATAATGTGTTTGAGCATTATGTCTCATAAAAAAAAATAGTGTGATCATGAGGAACACAAGACGGTAACTTGCGTCATGAGTAGCATTTGATTGTCGTGAACAAGTGACATTAACCTGTGTCATGAACGCAGCTCTGCAGAAGTGAGCACGTGACAGCTATGGAACACCTTACTGTCACAAGCAGATAACATAAACAATGTCACGAACATTGTTTATTAAAGAGTAGCATGTGACAGTTACGAAACACCTGACTGTCACGACCAGAGAAAGCACATGACCAGTTATGGAACACCAGATTGTCACGCGCACAAGACAATAATTTGTGTCATGAGCAACCATGTGACTGTCGTGAGCACAAGACTCACGCCATGAGCGCATGACATGAATGATGTTACGAACACACGACATGAATAGCAGCAGTCACACGTGACACAAATAGTGGCAGAGGTGTGCGACATGAACAATCTCTTGAGCACGTAACAACGCGAGATATAGGCAATGTCATGAGCATACAACGTGAATCGTGTCACGAGCACAAAACATTGACAATGTCATGAACATTGTTATTAAAGAAGCGAGCACGTGACAGTTATGGAACACCTGATTGTCACGAGCGCAAGACGTGAACGATGTCGAGAACGCATGACATTAATGGTGTTAGGAGCGCATGACATAAATGGTGTTAGGAGCGCATGACGTAACTAATATTTTGACCACACGACATGAATGATGTCAAGAACGCACGACATAAATGTTGTTAAGAGCACATGATGTGACTAATTCCCTGAGCACACAATAGGAACTGCGTCATGAGCGCAGTAGGTAAACAATCATGATGACATGATGTTGAGCACAAAACTCATGCCATGAGCATGTAACCTGAGCAGTGTCATTAACATGTGACATGATTGGTGTCGGAAGCACGTGACATGAACAACGTCATCGGCGCAAAACAATCATGTGACACGACACAAAGTAGTGGATGTGCCAAGGCAAGGGATATAAGCAGTACCACGAAGACGAGGTACATATATTGTCATGTTCACAAGACTTAAACAATGTCTTGCGCCTGAGGTATAAGTCATGTCAAGCGAGAAATCATGTCATGAATGCGAGACCTAAATTGTGTCTCAGGCACAAGATAGGAAATTGTCGTCATGTACATCCTCACATGTGGAGGTTATCGTAAGGTAATAGATTGTTATCACGTTCAAGATCAATGTTACGTACAAGCCTTATGACTGAAAAGAATGTCATAACCTACAAAATGGTCATGACACATAGAGTCAAGTGCAAAAACGAACCCAATCAGGACGTGTTAAGGACTCAACATTGTCTCTTCGGAGTCACTATTCGATAAAGCTGCTATGGTGACGTCACAAGCCATTACAGATCATTCAAAAAGGTACATGACTTTGAGATTTTGTCGACTGGAAAAATAATACTATTGTTTTTAACTACTCTCTAAATTCTTACTAAGAAAATAGAGAGTGGGGCTAACTGTTGGACATAATTTTATCATCATAAATAAATAGATATAATTTATTTAGCAATGCATATTTTCCTGGATAAAGTCAGCGTAAATAAGAGTTTATCTTATAAAAGGAAAATCTTCTTGATTGGTTCAATGAACCAACAATCTCGTGACTCACTCTGTCAAGAGACCAAGAATCTCGTGACTGACTCTGTCACGAGACCAAGAATCTCGCGACTAACTTCGTCGATGGACCGAGAATCTCGCGACTGACTTCGTCGATGGACTGAAAGTCACGCGACTAGATCTGTTAAGGGACCAAGAGTCTAGCAACCGACTTTACTAATGGGCCAAGAGTCCCGCGACCAACCCTATCATGCATAGAGTCGGCAAGCCCAAGACAAGTCCTAAGGGATTGGGGTAAGCAAATCTCTATATAAGGAGAGCGGCCTCTACGAGAGAGATGATCGAGAACAAGGCAAGAGACCTAAAACACAAGACACACGACTCAACTTTAGAACGCATCTAGGGTTTATAGATTGATTCGCTGTGCCTTGAATTCTTGTACTTGAGCTCGAGACTTTGATTAATAAAAGCAACTATTCAACATCTGTTTCTTGTTTCTGTAGTCTTTAAACGAATCGATTAATTTTGCCCAAACAAAAATAATCATACCATAGTTAACAAATTATGAGTCTATAAACAAAAATAAACTAATAAAGTGAATGAATCTTTTGAAATTTGAATAGAAAAAAAAAATACTAAGTAAAAGATCATCACTAAAATATATTAAAGAACATCATCTCCATCATAACAACCAATCTTCGTTGTCTCTACCACCATTGCCTTCGTTGCCTTCGTGTTCTTCAGGTGGCATAGTGAAGTCTTTATCAATATCTGAAACATCTAGAAATCACATAGTTTAATCAAATATTGTAGGCAACTAAAAGAAAATTCTAAAAGTAAAATGGACAATTTTAATTTTTGAAGATACCATTAGACTTTTCAGGGTTTGTGTCTTCATGGTCTTTCGGATATTCCTCAGCAAGAGCATTCTCTAATTCATCATATTCAAGTTCACCTGCTTCTTCTTCTTCAACAATCCAAAACTCTGTTTTATCAATAGATTCATAGTCAACAGGATCATATGATCTTTTTCTTTTTGACCTGTACATGTAAAAAAAAGAGAAATCATTACGTCGAGAACAAAGACTCACAAGAATACAAGATCATATTATTTAATAATAGTATGATATTCACCTTTGTTGCAAACGTAAATTGTAGTGAACAAAGACGAGATCATTGAGTTGCTGATGCTCTAATCTATTCCTCTTCTTGGTATGAATCCGCTCAAACACACTCCAATTGCGCTCACATCCAGATGAAGAAGCAGTTTGACTAAGAATTCTTATTGCTAACTTTTGCAAATGAGGAGCATCATAACCAAAATATCTCCACCATTCATCTAAAATATCAATTAAATTATATCACACTACTTTATATATAAAGTAAAATGCAAGTCAAATTCACGTTTAATAACTTACCTGGCTGTGATGTTTTGCTGCAAGTAAGAGCCATATCAGGAGAAAAGCTGCCTTCACGTTCTATGTAACACCTAAGCTCTTGAACGAGCTTTGTTTTGCTGTTCTCTGTTTGCTTTCCAATTAAGCTCATTAACCCACTCATAACTTCAGGCTTCTCACAAACTGAAGTTTGATCATACATGAAAGTTGGGTTCAAATAGTACGCTGCAGCATGAAGATCATGGCGTAACATACGATCCCATCTTCTATCAATGATGTTTGTATAAGGCTGGTAGAGAGGTTTTCTTTTTCTGAACATCGTTTTAATTCCTAATCTTGCTCGATACATCCCTTCATACACATATGGCAAAGAAGGCTTCTCATCAGCATCACAAATGCGTAACAATCGAATGATAGGAGTCATAATCTTGACGATTATCAAGCATTCATTCCACATTCGCTCATCTAGGATAATCAATTTAGCTTCCTTTGCTTTAGACGTCTTGAAAAGCTGCTTGAGTTCAGCATATGTACTTGTAACCAAAGCTTGTAGATCTTCTTTATGTTGATAGAGACTTTGTAGAGCAATGAAAGTTGTAGCAAAACGTGTTTCTCCAGGTCGAATTATCTCTCTCCAACCAGGTCTTTTTTGACCCAATTTAAAGTTGACTTATGGTTGTAAACAAAAATGGTTACCTTAGACATCCGATGCGCTAAATTGTGAACAGAAGGTAGTTTTGTCACATCTTCCAAAATCAGATTGATACACTGAGCTGCACATGGAGACCAAGCAATGGTGGGAAACTTTTCAGCGAGAAGCTTTCCAGCAGCTTTGTAGTTGGGTGCACTATCAGTTACAAAATGAACTACATTTTCTGAACCGACCATACCCACAACTTCAACAAACAAGTTGCATAAATTCTCAGCACTTGCATAGATATCAGAAGCATCAACTGACTTGAGAAATGTGATTCCTTTAGGACAATAAACTAAGAAATTAACTAGCGGTCTTTGTCTTGTGTCCTTCCATCCATCTGCCATAAGAGTACATCCAGTAGTAGCCCAAGTACTCCTAAACTTATCAATGATCAAAGAAACTTGCACCTTAGCATCAAGCAACAATCCAACACGTAGAGCATGGTATGAAGGCCCTACATATCCATGACCCATACTTGCTACCTTATTCATCATAGGCTGGAAAAGTGGAGAATTCACGGCATTCATTGGAATACAAGCGTCATAAAACCACAATGCAACAGAGTTGTCCACATCATGTATTCTCTCTTTACTCTGCATACAAGCTTTTATAGTAGGTTGGGTCGGATCATGCTTACTCTTTTAAAGTACTCATGTAGATCAATACCTTTTTTCTTCCTCTTTTGACTTGGGCGAACATCAACTTCGATATCATCTCCATCACCATCTTGATTTTCAGGACCATCGTTCGTATCATCTAAAACAAGCTTTTTCTTCTTCTTGTTCTCAATTTCTTTTAATGTGTTCAATATCTTAAATCGCACATCTCCTGGAATCTGCGAACACGCATCTGTATTTCCTTTCACACCAGCAAGATGTTGTTTCATCCTATTAATTCCACCTCCTAATTTTTTTTTTGTGACAAAATGAGCATTCCAAAACTGTTTTTCCTCTTGCATCATTTGATTGAATCACATAGGACCAAGCTATATCATTTTTTCCTCTGACTGAACGGTTTGCAGCTGCTATTTCTTCATAGTCTTCTTCAGTTTCCATTACTTGTAAAATACACAACTACACAAGAAGAAAAAAAAAACAGAGTTCAAACATAATACTATAACAGATTCTTAAAAGATGCACAACACATGAGGATCAGTTATTTATAATCTAATTATATGACATAATCGATTGCTATATATGCAAACACGATGATGAATTGATGATTAACTATGATAGTTTAAAAAACAGAGCCACGATTAAAAAACAGAGCCACAATAAAAAAACAGAGCCACGATCATGAAAAAAAGTATTATGTTAATGTCCTAAATCAAGTGATGATGGAGATCAGAGACATAAAAAATTCAAAATAAAAGAGTAATTGAAAACCAACTGTTCACTAAGCACTACGAGAGATGAGGACTGCGAGAGAAGATGAAGCAAGCGACGAGAGGTTCTCAAAACTAAACCCTATATTTGGTCTTAAAAATCAAAGATTCAAAATCGAAAAGATTTTTTTTGAACCGCAACCCGGCCGGTCCGGTCCAAATCACCGCGTCGTGGGTTTATAGCGGTTTTTTCTGGGTTTTACTGGTTTTAAGATTTCTGGTTATTAGTAGTAGACCCAAACCGGAGAACTGTCCGGGTCGCGGGTCAACCGGTTGGACCGGCCGGTCCGGTCCGGTCGTGAAAACATTGGTTACAAGTTGATAGTTCATATATTAATGGTAACAAATAAAACCTTAATTGTAACCAAAAATCTTAAACAGGATATTCTAAATTGATAGTTCATGAATATTGTAAACTTTTTTACGGAAGATCACGTTGTTTTCAAAGATCTACAATCACATATTACCAATTTATTTTACTGAGATTTTATAGATAGACAACAACGTTAACCAAATTATTAAAGGGGATAAAAATATACGCTCAATCATAAAAAGAAAGTACACAATTTTTTTTTGTATAATAAAACGAAAGTACACAACTTTTTTGTAGATTATATAGTTTTTATAAGTTGGTTACAAAATAGATAATATATTAAATGTAGGTTGGTTACAAAAAATAAGTTATAGATGAAATCCGTGGGCTGTATGAAATTACGAATACACTTAAGAATATTTCAAAGAATCCTCTTAAAGATAATATTCTAATGATTTATACAATTTCCAAAAAAAAAAAATTGATTATTCTATATATTGTTACACCATATATAGTGTTAGGCATAAAAATATACTGTTAGACGTAAAAAAAAATAAAATTTTGGCAATTAATCACACCTAATCGTGATTTCTGAGATTTTATTGTGGATTTCAAAATAAAATCTGACCTAACACTTTTCCAAATTTTTAATATAAATCAATGTCTTTAAAACCGGACCATTACATGAACCAGAAGTCTTTCCGGTCACTGGCTCAACAAGTCAGATCGGTTGAATTACGGATCAATTAGTTTATTAGTTTGATTACATTTTATGAATATAAAATCTATTTTTCTATAAATATATGAACAAAACATACGTAGTTAAGTACTAAACAACTAAAATTAAACTTTTAAATGATTAGATAAATAACTAACTTATTCTTTTATAAATAACAACATTTATTTTTAATTTGGTTTGAGTTTAAAGTGTGACCAAAATAAAATATTTTAATTAGAGAACGACAATCCGGTCTGACCCGCCGGTTCACGGGTTTTTCAGGTTTTTTTCGAGTTTTATTTGTTAGGTTTTTAGAGGTTACCCGGACCGAAATACCTATCAGATTGTGGTTGGATCGAACCGACCAGCCGGTCCTGGTTAAAAAACATTAATATAAACCACTCAGATCTCCATGCACCAAAATACATCTCTCATATTCATACAAAAAAATGACAATCGTTTCTCATTTTACAATACTAAACCTTCTTATAAATTATATTTTGTTTTAAAATTATAATATAAATAAAAAGAATTTCAACCCGTGCTCTAGCACGGGCCCAAATCTAGTATGATATGAATTTCGAAAACCAAAAATAAATTACCTAAATTTTTAACTGGCTTTTGTAAATCAAAGATCCAATATCAATTGATTTTGACAAAGATTTGAAAACAAATGATTTTTGTTTGAATTTCAAACTCTATTAAATCCATGATTGAATCTCCTAAATTTGGATGTACTAAGACCATCACGAACGATGAAGTTCTAATCTAAATTTGGATGTACTCAGACCATCACTAATGGTGGAATTCTAATTTTTGAATTCAAGAAGTTAAATATTATTATTTTTATATAGTTTAATTATTGAATTAAATTTTGTAAAAATAGAAAAATCAAACCAATCACATATAGACAAGTGTTGTAATAAGGTTCTAAAATTAGAAATTTAGATAAAACTTCTAACTTCTCTCTCTCACGTTGCTGTATTTTTTAATATTTAAATATTTTGAAACACACTAAAAACCTACCGTTGGAGGTTCTCTTAGGTTGCAAATGTTAATGGATTTTTATGTGCTCAGTACTTATTTTTTTTCTTTTTTTTTTTAACTCCAAATTATAACTTTATTAATATGAACCAAAGATTGTAATGTTAAACATAAGGATATAGATACAATCAAATATTTCTGTAACGAAAAAGCAAAGAAGTTTAGGCACCGCAATCCGAAAAATATGCTTAGTTGCTCTCGTCTTATCCGTCAATCTTGTGTGACTTTCTAGCTTGGGAAACATCTGTTTTTTGTCGATGTACCATCTTTTACGCTTTCGAAAGGCAAAGTTTGTGATCCATCCGTTACATCGCAAGACCATAGATTTTAGAACTCTCCTGAAAAAAGAGATATGATTTTTTGTGATTGTACCGTAAACCCATATGTGTTGTTGATTTGATCTTCTGATTCTTCTACTATTAGCGTTCCACTCCTCTTCAACGTATTGTTTCCATGGTGGTTTACGTGCCGGTCGTTGCTTACATATCAAATCTGAGTGGATTTGTATTAATCTTTGAAACGTCCTCAAAAGATCATATTGACGACGTTCGGTAACAATCGCACAACTAACATATAATGTTAGTATGACCAAACACATGGCCATTAAGACCGAAATACTCTCGACAAAAACGTCGGACATGGAGAAACAACAGTTGATTTGGAACCACCGATAATTAGATCTACTATCCGAGAACAAGAGCTAAGAAAGAGGTAGTGTAATAACGGAAAAAATCACACCGGAAAACAGTGAAGCGCCCTTTCGATACAAGTATGTTCTCATCATCAACACAACTTCGGATAATCAAGCGTCAGACGGAGTTGCAGAGCCGTCGATGTTGTTTTTGAAGAAAGTTGTTATCGATCGCCTCTTTTCACCGAGAGAAAATATACAACATATACAAATTAAGAAGATACAAACGAAAATTGAGACAGAGAGAAGTACAGCCGACGCCGGAATCAACGCCGGCCGGAGATACTAAAGCCTTTTGGTTGTGAACAATCGCCTTAGTTGTCGCAAGGGAGAGAAAACATTCTTTTTCTTCTTTTTTTATATATTCATATCACTTTTTTTATGTTGTACTGTTTCTATATAATTTTCATTAGAATTATTATAAATTATTTAATTCCAACTGAAAATGCTTATATAATGTATGGATAATTTTACCTCAAAAAATAGAATTGGTAAAGTAACATAATATATATAAGAAACTTAATATTATTGATTTATAAGTATGTATGATATATCATATATGTATGTTGCACCAATATTTTTGGATATAATATCATAAAGATGTATTAATAAATAAATAAATATATATATACTGTACTATATTGAATAAAATGTACCATTTGTGATTTCTTAGATTTTAATAAGATTTCACTGTGTTGATGTGCAGAAATATAATTTTATATTTTTAAAAATAGAAGAAATTTTGTATCTTAGTTTTAAAATATATATGTTATTATTAAATGATTTAGGGATGCATATATATATATATATATATTTCTTTTCTGTAATCTTAGTTTTAGAAATAAAATTAAGTTTTTTAATTATTCTAAATAATTTGTTATTGTTTCCTAAGATTTTTGAAACAATAAATGGAATCTGTTCAATAATTTCAAAATTATTGTTTTCTTATATAATGTTTAAAAGAAATAAGCTTTTGTTTGGTTAGTTATTAAATTAATAAATGTAATGGCAGTTTTTGTAATATGACACATGATAGTAAGAGCATTCCTATTCCACATCCTCAAATGTGTGTCTCTAACTTTTAATAATATTAAAAATAATACTTATATAAGTTTAGATCCTCACACCTTTGTTTTTACTTTTTGTACTCCCATTAGTCATCCTTGGGTGTCTTATTAAAAATGTGTTTAAAGATTTGTTCTTGTGCTGCTAGTGTTTCTAAGTTGTATTTGCTGCAATTAGGGTATGTGTTTATTGTGCTGCTACAGGCTTGTTCTCTTCATGTTGTGCATTTCTCTGTTTCAAGTGTATGATTGGATGAGTATTAAAAAACGAGCTTTAAATGTTTGAGAGAATTGAGAGACATCAAACTAGTACATTGTTCTCATGTCTTTTACACAATATAACACATACAAAACTTATAAAAAGAGTACTACAGAGTATATAGCTTAGTCTTACATGCCACTTGAACAACTAAGTACTAACCTAACAACTCCATTAGCTAAAGTAGACTGATTCCATCAAGTTTAGACTGTTAAGTTCTTCTGATTTCCTTACTTGTTTTGAATACAAAACCGGCACTGCAAGTCCTAACCACACGGTTTGGATCGAGTTCTCAGAAGAGAGGGAGAACAGTGGGAAAACCTGAAAAGAAGCTTATACACTTGGATTTGGTCTATGAAAGGGCTTGCTCTGTTCCACCCTGCAATTTCGTCATTGGAAACAGAACATTATGACTCTGCAGTTATATGTACTTGTTAAGTACTATGAATGTTTCACACCATACAAATAAACAGGACCTACAATATAAATGAACAGAACCAAACAATCCGACCCAAAACAAGTTAAAAAAAAAAAACTCAATGCTCGGCTTCTTGCTTTTTAATCCAAAGAACTTGTTGTCTAATCATGTGATCTGATTAAGTCGATTCATCAAGAGCAAAACCAAACAACAATTAATAAGAACAGAACCAAACAACACTAACAAAAGCAGAATATTATACCTTTGATCAATCCGGCAAGTTAAAGTTCTACTAATCATGTCAAAGAGACATAGTGAAACATAACAATTACGTGTTATTGTTCTGAATCTGAGACATTGTCCTTCGGGTTGGAACAAGAAACATAGGATTTGACTAATACAAACGACTCATAAACACGACACAAACAAGACTTAAAACAAGACTTACAAAGTAACCAAAATAAGAAGCTAAAAGAACTTGATCAATCGTTTTGTTCGACGGTTCGATTTAAAGAACTTGATCTCCCTATCACTGAAACAATGTCCAAGCATCAACCCAAAACAATGTCACCTATCTAACACACAAGAGAGTAGTACGTACCTGGTTGATCAAAGTGCATGACCTTGACACAAGCTCAATGTCATTACCATCAAGAACGATCTCATCCTTGACCAAATAAGAACAGAACCAAACTACACAAACAAAAGCAGAACCAAACAACACAAACAATAACAGAACCAAACAACACTTAATAAAAACAGGACCAAACAAGACACAACACAATAGCAGAACCAAACAAGACACAGCACGAAATCAGATTAAAGACATACCAATCTGAGATTCTTGATTACGACCACACCACACACATGTTTTGCACAAACAGAATTTCACAAACACGACCACACATGTTTTGTTTCACAAACACGACCACAGACATGTTTAGAACCTCTTCACAAACACGACGACAAACATGTTTTGTTTCGCAAAAAAGAAAGAATCAAGAAGAACTACCCTTGTTTGTGAAACACGACGACACACTTGTTTCGTTTTACATTTCAAGAAAGCACATTATAAGAGTATAAAACCACCATTTGTTTGGCTCATCTCTAAAAGAGACAAACCCATCAGCTACCTACCGAGACAAACCCATCATTCTAACTAAATCCCTAGCAATTTCAAAACTTCAATCGAATTCAAACCCAAACTAAACACAGTGATTAGTATCAATACAGAACAAACCTCACAAAATTCACAATTAAAACATTATTTTTTTTTCACTTAAATAATAAAAAAAAAAAAAACAAAAGACATCCCTGCAATGGCCATGCTCTAAGGGTCAAACTTCTAACGATGGAAAAAAAAAAAAAAAGGTCAAACTTCTAACAACATTGCTTAAATAAGTATATAAAGATGTAGAAGAAATGAAAGGTAAGAAAATCTCTTACTCAAATAAAATAAAATAAAAACTAATATGTTCATGCATGTGTATATACATGTTCATAAATAATATATATTTGTACAAAAAAGTTTAAAGCAATAGAAGGAAAATAAACAAGAGAAAATCGTTAACTTCCATGTTTATATATATACTAAAGATATGATACTAACTATATATATCATGAAAAAATATTTGTACAAATAAGTTTAAGACAATAGAAGAAAAGGAGACCAGAGAAAATCTCTTACCAAATTAAGAAATCTAATATGTTCATGCATGTTCATTACTAATATATATAGATGTGATAGAAAATTTCTTAGTACATATAAAACAGTAAACCAACAATATGTTTTTCACCAACAATGTATTTGTCGTAGTTCAACCACAGTCCACGTTCTTTAGTCAGTTATGATGTATATGTTTAACAAAAAAAAAAAAAAAAAAAAATCATTGATGTATATTTGCACCAATTATTTTTTTGGCTGAACTCAAGTATCCGATGAAGGAACGTGGATTGTAGTTGACCCACGACAAACATATCGTTGGTCCTGTCCCTGCAGGTATACTAGTCTTCTTCTTCTTTTATCCCTTTCTCTCTTGTAATACTTGGTTTCATGGATTCTTGATTTCTGATTTTTATTAGCCTTTTCTCCACTTTTTCTTTGAATCTTCGAATTTCATACAAAAGACTAGCAAATGCTACCAAAAAATATTTATGTGGTTGTTAAGCAACTCTGTCTCTGAGTGATTGCTCTTAGGTGGTCCTGAACAGTTCTCATTCTCCTACCGAAATCGTCAATCTATTTTTTAACTGTATTTTTCCAATATCTAATTTCATGAATTTCTAATCTTTAGCTCTATATACATGGTTATGATTATGAACATCATATTAGATCTCGATTAAGCGTTGTAGCACTAGACGCTAGATCTAGATCACTATTCGCTTATCGTCTAACGTTTCATAGATACAATAATTTGTATATATTATTAAATGGCATGAATTCAATTGTATGAAATTACAATAAGCCAATCACGGATTGGCAGAGAAAAGCCCCAACCAAAAATCCAATCAAATACAAAAATTTGAACCAAAACTAAAATTATATAATAGGTAAAAGGTGTATAATAATAATAATAACAGTAATCATATGGTTAATAAAGGAAAAAAATAATACGGCCAAGCAGAGAGACTTCCTGGCATTAAAGATGCAAAGCTTAGCTTCCTGCAAAGAATTTAAACATAAACATTAATAATCATACTTTTGTCCTGAAGTTTCATACAGAACCAGATACCATATATAATAAGTCAAAATCTGTGTAACAAGCATCAGCTTCCACACGCTTTATTCTAGATTCTTAAGTTACCTTTCACCTTTTTAGGTCAAAAATATGAGTTGGGTTTGAACATATATATCAAAAAAAGTGATCAACATTGACTGATGCATACATACCTGATCAGTTTATAGGGTTTCGGTATCTCTTTACGATGTTGCTGCCTAGGCTTCAACCTAAATAAAAACGTTCACAGAATCATTAAACTCGAGAATCTACAAATGTTATAGCTTTAGTGATTAGATTATGGCATCAAATCAGCTGCTTGGCCTATAATATTTTCACCGTGCCAAGCAATTTTAGAATGGAATTGCAAAAACAAAGAAACTTGGATCAAAGTTTATCCAAATGCATTATTCCTTATCTTACAGAACAATCATAAATCCATGATTCAGACATGTTATGACATCAGTTACACGCCTCTACATTACAGGTGATTCATAGGAATTTTGCATTTCCTTTTTCACTACTTAGAGAATAGAACAACTATTGAGTTTTACCTTCTCAGCTTCAGGAGAAAAAATTGTCTTCACCTCCTCAAATACAGCTTCAATGGGCTTTGCGGCATTAATCTGAAGGTAATTAGTACAAAATCACTTTGTTACAACTTAGAACTGCTTAACCTTGACGCAGCCAAAGACGAAAAAGTATCTTAATATCTTGTTACCTTCCTAACTTTTCCCTTCGCTTCGTAATACTGAATCACTGGTAAGCTAGATTCAAGAAACACCTTAAAGCGCTTCCTTATAGTCTCAATATTGTCATCCTCTCTCCCCTTCAACAACAGAAATGGAGGCCACAATTAATATATATATATATATATATATATATGAAACAAGAGCCTAAACAGAATAGAGTGACAGGGCTGTCGTCATATCATATTAACCTGGTTGCGGCCTAACAGGCGCTTCTCCATCTCTTCCTCAGGACAATCGAAGAACAATACAAACTTTGGTTCAATCTCAGTCTATAAAAAATCATCAAAAGACATGTATTTAAGCAATGGTATGTGCATATCTATAAAGAAATACAGGAAATGTTCAATAAGAAATCTTAAAGTACTTACAACTTTCTCAAATGCTGCACGGTTTTCCTCATTGCGAGGGAAACCATCAATGAGGAATTTATCATTCCCGTTTTCCTGAATTGCTTTCTGTAAAAGCTTGATTGTAACCTCAGAAGGTACAATCTTCCCTTCTTTAATCATATTCTGGATCATAGTTCTGCATAAACCATTGAACAGCATCATTCAACACAATAGCAACAGAACCTCCACAAGGACAATGAAAGCAAAGGTGACTCTTCATTAATCTTCAGTTGAAAAAACAAACTGTTCACAGGACAAAGCCAGAAAGTTTTAGGGCATACCCATTCTCAGAACCTGATTTAATTTCAGCCCTAAGAAGGTCTCCAGCACTCAGATGTGTGTAACCATAATGTTCGACAATATAGGCACACTGGGTACCTTTTCCACTTCCAGGACCACCTATTGAAAACACATCCAAGAAATAAATAAGCTCAGAAGATATTACAATAAGTCGACCTTAGAGACATCTCAAGGATTATATAAGGACAATGCAATCTATCACATAAACAAAACCAGTAACATGATGATCGAGAAGTAACATATAAAAGACCCTGAACATACCAAGGACAAAAATAACAGTGGGTTTCTTCCCACTTGAGGTTCCATTTGCACCATCAACTATGGATCCCATGGTACTAAGCAATTCGTTTATATATTACCTGTGAAGAAAGAATCAATTGACCAATTAATTAGATAAGGCAATGGAGTATCTGGCTTTTAACTTATTGACTACAATTAAACTATCAAGATGTAAAATGAGCACAAGAACAATGGCTTAGAACAGGATCTTATTCTACAATTTTCAAAAATAACCATTCCCTAAGCACAGATCTAAACGCTAAGCATATAGAAGAACAGCTATAAAGCAAGATCCAATGTGAACTTTTTTTAAAAAGTAATTGCTTTTGTACATGTGAATGATCAAAGTGATGTAAGCACAGACTCAATGCTGACGTATAGAGATCATCAAAAGAACATCAGATCCGACATAAGGAGAAGAACAAAAAAAACACGAAAACTTTAGAACAATTCAACCATAAAAATGTCTTCTTTACCAAATTTGGTTGTTTAAAAACGTGATTCAAATCGACCCTCGTGATTAAATCTAGAGAAATCCAAAGTCAGGTGATGTAGTCGGCAGATCTAAAATGCTAAAACATGCAGATCAAAGAACACAGCAATCAGATCCGATTGAAAACAAATGAAACACAAATTGGGATCAAAATCAATACACAGAGTTAGCTAGAGAGAACGAATCTATAAGATCTAACTAGAGATTGGACGAAATGTAAAGACCAAACATTTGAGATAATGACATGAAATCAAAGACACGAACGAACACATGTTTTTTTTTTTTTAGTTTTGTATAAACATTCACAGGTAATTTTAAGACAAAAGCAAAACGCATTGAGAAAAAAAGAGAAGAAAGATCTGAGAACAAAAATTGAACCTGAAGAGAAAGGAAACACGGAGAATTTGGTGAGACGCTGAGAAAAAAAAAGTGAGTGAGGAGATGAAGGAGGAAGCCAATATATATATATATATAAATATGCACACAAAGCTCTACATACAATATAGGTATTTGATATAAGTATATATTTGTACATTCCTTTTTAATCGTTTTTTAATCTTGTGTTGTTACTTTTTAAAGGAGTTTTTAATTATTGTCCAGCAGTCCATGTCTGTTACTTTTCAATTTAAATCAAGTTTTTATAGTATAGTACTACTATTGTTTAATCTCTTATATATTAATAGAAAAGTACTTTTTTTTAAAATGGTGATGTATCTTCGCCAGAGAATTCGAAGCACATTTTAACAAATAACCTTCATTAATTATAATAATTACATTTATGCCACTATAGATTTAAATCAAAATTCATTACATAAATTAAAACTATTTATAATCATTTAATTTGAATCTATATTACTATTCTTTACAAACAACAAATTATTTTTTAATTGATAATTATTCATATTTTATTAAAATAAAGTTCATTCAAATTTCTCCACCATGTTAAAATTATTTTCTACATTCAAATATTTCACGGACAAAATGTATTTTTACAGTAAAACCTCTATAAATTAATACTCTATAAATTAATAAACACTATAAATTGATAAATTTTGCTAGTCCCAAGTCGGGACAGTGTTAAAAATAACAAAATTCGATAAGATAATAAGATAATAATTTTTTTGAAATCCTTATGTGAAATATGGTCCCAATAATATCATAAATTAATAATCATGTAAATTTACATATATATACTAATATAATAAAGTATACTTCTTCTAAACCTCATATTTATAATACAATTGTTATGTTGTATTTTCAAACTATAATGATATAAAATATTCTATAGCATTTCATAAAAATAACTAAAACGTTTAAATTTTTCAATTTCTAAATATGTATCATTTACATTTTGATAGTTTGATAGGCTATTAAAATACGATAGTTAATATTTTTATTCATAAATTTAAATTTATGTATGTCATGTGTATAAGTGAATTTGTCTATAGTATTTGTAATTTATTTTCAATACTGTTTTCTAAATATTTCAAATTCAATTCCAATACCATAAAATTTACAAAATCCGTAATTCTAATCTTATTTTGCTAAAATTTTCTCAATTAATAATTTTTAAAAATTTAAACAATTAAAAATATTTCTATAAATTAATAATTATTAATTTATACTATAAAATAATAATTATTAATTTATAGATAAATTAATATCACTATAAATTAATAAAATGTCTTGGTCCCAACATTATTAATTTATAGAGGTTTTACTGTAGTCACAAATTTGAATAATAATAAAAAATTAGTTACATATTTTGTTTTAAACAACAATCTTAAATCTCAAATAATAATTTTACTCATAATAATTTTATTTGAATCGATTTATCTGCACTATGTGCGGGTTGTTTACCTAATTCTCTTATAAGTGTGTATTACAAATTTCAATTATTCAGTCTAAAATAACTGACATTTTCTTTTCTTGTACCCAAAATATTTCGGTTTGGTTCTTTCAGTTTTGAACTTAACATCCAAAATATTTGGTTTTCGGTTCGATATTTTTGTTGTTGTTGCGGTTTAATACTTTTGGTTATTTTTTTTTATAACTAGTTAGTATCTTATTATATAAACCTTGGTTCTTAAAGTTAGTAACTCACTAGATCGTGACACGTGTTAATTTTAACGATCAGAGATCAAAGTTAAAAACTCACCAGATCATGACATGTGTCAATTTTAACGATCAGAGATCAAAGTTAGTAACTCATCAGATCGTGACACATGTCAATTTTGAAAAGTTAGTAACTCACCAGATCGTGACACGTGTTAATTTTAACGATTAGAAATCAAAGTTAAATACTCACCAGGTTATGACATGTGTCAATTTTAACGATTAGAGATCAAAGTTAGTAACTCACAAGATCGTGACATGTGTCAATTTTAACGATTAGAGATCAAAGTTAGTAACTCATCAGATCGTGACATATGTCAATTTTAATGATCAAAAATCACAGTTTTCAAGCTTGGTAAAACAAAGCATAATATAATTGTAATCTTATTATATTAAAAACAAAACAATTAAAATAAATATACTATGTGCCATCCATATCAAAGTTTCATTGTTACAAAGATTCTCAACCACTACATGTTAAAATAAATATACTATGTGTCATCCATATTTGGTCGTATAATTATACTATATAATCTAACACATTAAATTTTATGTCTTTGTTTGCACACAAAAAAAAAAATATGTGTCTTTATGCTTAGCCAATTTCGAACACTGAGTACTGCAAGAAGATTTGTGAAGGCACATGCGAAGAAAACGAAGATCATGGAGAACCGATTGGCATTCTTAGGAAAAAAAGCATGAACTAATCTTTTTATCATATTAAAAATCTTATTATATAAAGTTGGGTTTTCAAATTAGCCACATGTCAAACATACTGATGAAATGTTGACACGTGTCAAAAATTATTATTTTTCAAAACAGCTAATTAAAAAATAACATTAATTCTAAATAAAATTTACATGTTTATCTAAAAAAAAATTCTAAATCAAAAAAGAAAATTAACAAAACTAATATATTTTCCATTGTAAGCTAATTATGTTATACGTGTTTTCTCAATAAGATTTTGACATTTATAAACAAAAAAGTAATTCACTAAGCATGTATATTATTATTAATAAATTATGTCACAAATTTTAGTAATTATAAGAACTATAATTATGCCAAAATAAAAGTAAAGCAACATAAAATTTGTTTAATTTGTTGAAAAAAAATTTTGTTTAATTTGTGTAGAAGAAATTTTATAGGTGGTGATAAAGAGCATACTTTAACAATAAAACAATTTTGGGTGTAAGAACATATTTTTAATGGTAAAACATAGAGTAAAATTGTATGTGGTTTTGATGAATTTGTTGCATGTAAAATATTTTGTGAATAAGTTGTGAAACGTTTTTGAAATTTGACTATAATAATATTTGTAATGATGAATATTTGACAAAAGTTTTATTGGGATATAATTTAGCTTTAAATTATTATAATATGTTAAAAATATAGAAATATAAATAAATGTATGAAGGTAAATACAAATATTCTCTAACTGAAATTATTTATATATTTACTTTAGAAAAAAAATTTCTTTATATATTTTTGAAAAATTGTTTTAGATTTAAGATTTATTTTTTCAAACAATTTTTAAACCCGCACGATGTGCGGGCCTTTATCTAGTAATCTTATAATCTATGTTATCTAAAAAAAATGTTTAGAATCATGTAGTGTATTCTAATGGATATTGAAATGGATAGTTATGCAATAGCCAGTTAAATGGTAATTTTGGCCGCGAGTTTAGGCTGAGATAAAAAGTTTAACAAACTGGATGGGTATTTAAACATTTTAGGTATTTTACCAAACACTTATTTTTCTGTTGAGTACGATTTTCCTCACTTGAGATGATGACACATGGAGAAGGTTAGATACTTAGATTCTTTACAAGAAATGAAATGAAGTGGTCCACACGATCAGACTCACATAAGACGTACTCGAACCCCAAAGACTCTAATGAATTATCACTTGGTTTTTTTTTTTTTTTTTTTTTAAATACTTTTTTTCATTAGATATCGGTTAAGCTTAGTACAAAATGAGATTGTTTGAAGACCACATGGTAGAGTAAAAAAACACAGGTAAACAGATAAAGAGTTTTGAGAATATCTAATGTGTCTGGAAGTGAGTGAACCAGAGGTCAAGATAAAAGTCCGGACGTGGATTTGTTGATGTTTGTTGGTGAGTTTGGGATCGATCGAGCCACAACAACCTTCTCTTGATCTGTATCTGAGTATCTCTGTGTAGTTGTTGTTTCGTCCGTAATTCAGTTGAATGTAACCTTGAGTTCCGCTCTCTCCATATGTTGTAAACCAGAGCATGGAAGACAAGCTTATAAATTGAATTAAGTCTATTATTTGTGGTAGGAGACTTAATCGAATTCAGTATGCTGTCAAATGTCGGTGTTGATTAAGGTTGGTGGTGATTGAAGAAAGCTATCCAAAGGTTGTAAGAGTAGGGGCAGTGAAAGTATAGATGGTCTCTCGACTTATTTCCATTTTGACTTAAGAGGCAAGAAGGAGGAACTGGTAGGCTCCAGTGAATGAGTCTATCTCTTGTTGTGAGCCTGTTCTGAACCGTAAGCCAAGCCATAAAAGCCATCTTGGGGATTCTTTCCTTGAACCAAACTTGCTTGTGCCAGTGAACTGCAGGATCAGTCGGATGAAGATGCCTCCATAGACGCGAAGAAGAGAAATTTCCGGTTGTTTGATTCTGGGTTAGTTTCCATTGAAATAAGTCTCTGCCTAAACCTTGAGAGGGAGGATCATGGTTTTGAAGACAAACTCTGAGGAGCTGAATAAGTGGATGCCTTCCTCTGGGGATAGACCAACCGCCTTGTGTTACTGCATGAGCCACAAGGGCGTGATTCCTGATGCCTGTTACTCTTGGACCTGCTTTCCCAAATAAGTCTAACAAAGGTCCCAGACCTGTCCAATTGTCGTGCCAGAATAGAGCTTCATTACCTGATCGAACTTGGCACCAAACGAAGGGTCTTGCCAATACCCGAAGCTTCGAGAGTCTCCTCCAAATCCAACTCCCTGAATTCCGAAAGTCAGCCAACCAGTAGCTTCTGTCCCTGATCAAGTGAGCTTTCGTCCAGGAGACCCACAGTGAGCCCGATTGGGAGAATAGTAACAAGATTAACTTAAGCCCAAAGATTTTGTTCCAGTCAACAAGTCTCTTAAGTCCTAAACCCCCCCACTGCTTTTGGTGTGCAAACGGTCTCCCAAGAAACCTTTGCCCCTCGCGCTGTCTCTGCTGTGCTGTTCCACAAAAACGCACCACAAATTTGCTCGAGTTTTTCCATGCATATATTAGGGAGCATGAAGATTGAAGCCCAAAAATTGATAGTGCTATTGATTACTGATTGAAGGAGATGTAGCCTTCCGGCAAAGGAGAGATGACGGTTTGTCCAAGAGTTTATTCTGCTTTTCACCTTATCAATGAGTGGTTGGTAGTCCGAGGCAGAGAGCTTTTGAGTAAGTAGAGGTACTCCAAGATAGCGCATTGGTAAAGATCCGAAAGACAGGTTGTGAGCTGATGCTAGCTGGCTGATGATGGCTCTGTTATTACCATCGAGATAGAGACAGGTCTTTTGGACGTTTATTCCCAGCCCTGAGACAGATTTGAAGTGTGTGAGAATATCGATTATTGCCACCAGCGAGTCCTCTGTGCCATCAAAAAAAACAAGGATGTCGTCTGCAAAGCTAAGATGTGTAATCAGGGAATTACGACACTGTGGATGTGGTTGGAACCTTCCCATTGTGGCTGCCTTGTCTAATTGTTTCGAGAGAATGTCCATGACTAAGGTAAAAAGTGGAGCTGATATGGAGTCACCCTGTCTTAGACCCTTCTAACCTTTGAAAAACCCAACTAGTTCTCCGTTGAAACCCACTGAGAATGTTGGTGTCTTGAAACAGGCAGATAACCACTTTATGAACTGAGCAGGCAACTTGTAAGCTTCCAGAATGTTTGTGAGGAACTCCCAATCCACATTGTCAAAAGCCTTGGTTAGATCAATCTGGAGACAGCCCCTAGTGATAGGTCCTTCCTTTTTAAAATCAGTGACCAGTTCAGAGGCTAGTAATACATTCTCTCATAACATACGTCCTGGGATGAAAGCTACCTGATTCCTTTGTACAGCTTGATCAGTGAATGACTTGAGGCGGCTTGCTAGTATCCTGGAGATGACCTTGTAGATGGTATTACAACAAGATATAGGTCTAAACTCTGAGAGGGTCTCTGCTGTGACAGTTTTTGGAATAAGAGCCAGTATCGTTGCATTCACTTGCCTTAAAAGCTTCCCTGTTCTGAAGAATTCAAGAACAGCTTCGATGACAGTCGGTCCAACAACTGTCCATGAAGAGATGAAAAATTCCACTGTGAATCCATCCGGTCCTGGGGCTTTTCTCCTGGGCAGTGAGAAGAGTGTGGACGTGATAAGCTATGGAGTAGGCATGATGGTAAGAGTAGCCGCCAATAAATCTGAGCATCTGAAAGGATGAAGATCATGTATCTGCTCCACTGTTAACGGCTCCACTAAAGGGTTAGTTGTACCCATTAGACTGCGGTAGTAATCTGTTATCATATCTTTGAGCATCGACGTGTCTGTGACCCTCTCTCCATGCCCATCTATCAGAGATCGTATCAAATTCCTTGCTTGATGAGCCTTAACCGAGTTGTGGAAGAACCGAGTGTTAGAGTCTCCTTCAGAGCACCAACGAACCCGTGATTTTTCCCGGAGAAAGGATTCCTCAGCTGCTGATAGGATAGACCATTTCTGTCGTGCCAACCTTTCCTCTTCAAATAGCCTTGAATTTGGAGCAGATAGAATCTGAGTCTGAAGCAAGTTTAAAGATTCCAAGGCTTCTGCGCTCCTTGCTTGAATATTACTGAAATGTGTGCGATTTAGAGCCTTACAAGCTATCTTCACTGCTTTTAGCTTTTGATAAAGCGAGTACATGGAAGAGTTTGTGAGAACAGATGTGCTCCATGCTGTTTCCACTAGGGCAGGATAATCTGGATGAGATGTGAAGAAAGAGTAGAACTTGAAAGGTACCTTCTTCCTTTCCACTTGATCTGAGGTGGCTACCAGTATCGGAGAATGGTCAGAACCACCTGGAGCATCAAAAAGTGCATTGGATTGGGGGAATGTTGAAATCCAGGCTCCATTTGCTAGCGTTCTGTCAAGTTTTCGCGTGATAGGATCCTGAGGCCTGTGATTGTACCAAGTATGGTCTACTCCTCTGCTTGTAAGTTCCAGAAAGTCACAAGTGTCGATACAATCCTGAAATTCAGCCATTCCTTGAACTGGCAAGGGGTAAGGGTGGAGAGAGTAGTGCTCCTCCGCTCTAAGTATTTGATTAAAGTCACCTAAGATCAGCCAAGGGTGATTTCTTTGTGGACTGTAGCGGCTTAGCTCTTCAAGTGTCTTCCACAGTTCTCTTCTTTCTATCAAACAATTGCGTGCGTAAACGAAGGAGACAGAGAAAGAAAGCTTTGTTACCGGATCAAAAACTCCACACATAATAACTTGGTCCGTTTTCTTGTAAACTACCACTGAGTAAGCAGGGTCCCAAACAATCCAAATTCTCCCATTGAGAGCCGAGGGAAAGTAGTAAAAGTCAGATCTCCATCTTGGAAAAGTACTAGCCAAAATTGAAGCTGCATTGTCCTGTTGGACATGAGTTTCCAAAATTCCTCCTATAGAAGGTCTAGTAGACTGAACCCATCTCTTGAGTTCTTGTTGCCGAAGGATTGTATTCATACCCCTTATATTATAACAAAAAATCTTCATCATCATTAAACTGGTGGGCAAAAGATTGAAAGCTATGCTTTCAAGCGTGATGAAGATGAGAACGACCCTGTACAGGTAATCGTCCTCGACCAAGGAGCTTGGAGGTCTTCGTTTTTTGTCTCTTAAGGTTAGCTTGCTGTCTGGTGTGACTGGTGGTGATAGTAGGTTCCTTTTGAGTAGATGTCCCTGCAAGCTGCGTAGCTTTTGCAGGTTCCTGACCAGTTTTTGACGCTCCCTTGAGCAGTTGGTTTCCAGAACCTTCAGGACTCTGTCCCGGAGGAGTTGCAATATGTTTCGGTGATTTCGATCGCCCTTTAACTACTTGCCACTCATTTGGAGTGTCACCTGATGGAGAATCCAGGTACTTGTGCGTTGCAGTGAGAGGGGAGGTTAGAAATAACGAATTGGAACTCTGAGTCTGGGTCTGCTCTGCGAGTCCCTTGGTCGATTCGTTATTCTGAGCCTGGTCCTGATCGGTCAAGGGAGTAGGAATTGGAATACCAGCAACAAGGTGTCTCTTTTCCTGCCATTTAGTGATCGAGACCATCGACGGTGATGTAGAAGTCTTTGAGGTGGGTACCGGAAGATTGGAAGAGGATGCAATAGAGTCATGTTTTGCATTGACTGGAATATCCGGGGCAGATGGGCATCTATGGTAGAGATGACCATACTCTTTGCAGAAGTCACACTTTGGAGGGAGTCGTGGGTATTCCACCCACACTCATATCTCATTCCCATCATCGTCCTCTACCAGAACTGTCTGGGGGAGTGGTTTTTTCAGGAGTATCTCTACTTTAATCCGAGTATCCGATGACAGTGGAGGTAGCTGGTGTTTTTCTATGTGCAGAGGTTCCCCAATGCCAGATGCTATGGTACTGAGACTCGGGAGTGAATACAACTGAGGTGGGACGTCCTTGAGGATGACCCAGATAGGGAGAGAGACAAGCTTAATAGGGGTGAGAGTTGTTGTTGGAGACCAAGCAGTAACGGTGAAAAGGCAATTACCCGCCTGCCAACACCCAACCTCTAAAACCCACTTTCTAGTTGATTCCGAGGGTATGTAGATCAGAACTAGGCCATTTGGAAGGCAGCGAATATTAATCCTACCATCCTTGCCTCAGATCGGGTTAAGGTCGACGAAAATTTTACCTGCTGGTGGAGGGTTACCATTGAAGTGAGCTACTATGTGATCTTTCCAGGTGTCTGAAGCTTTAAGGATGACCGCCGCGGGAGCACGAACTCGCGGTGTGCCATCTTCAGTAAAAGTTGTCTGGGCCGCCTTTTTAAGGTTGCGAAGGCTAGGTTTGAACCTCTCAGCTCACTGGAGTTCCGTATCGTCAATCACAGGTAAGATCTCGGGAGTTAAACTTGCAGATGGAAGAGATTCAGTCGATTCAGCCGTATCGGGTTGAATTTGCCCACCTGAGGGTAATGTTGCGGTCACAGTAGGCAGGTCTTGAGGAGAGGGAGAGGGGATGGGGTTTGGGTCCGCCGGTCGAATTGGTGGTTCCTGCTGGTCCGGAGGTTCCGAGGGAACAGATTCGACAAATGCCATGATTGAAAGGAAAGAGGGGGGAGAAAGGAGAAGATTCTCAACGGCGGCGTGAGGCCTACCGCCGGTCGGGAACAGAAAAAACGCAGATCTAGGGTTTATCGCCTTACGAATAAACAATTATCTCCTCTTAACTTAATCTTTTTCTTTTTTAGTTCGAATTATCACTTGGTTTGCTTATACAATATTACTAGATTAGATTAGGACCCGCGGTACACCGCGGGACAAATTATTTATATTTAAAACATTTAAATTATAAATTGTATTTGTTGGTTAAATATGTTATAATTATATAATAATTGTTAGTTTATGGTTTAAAGTTTAAACCATATAACACTGCAATATAATTTATTTTTTACATAATATTTATTAATCAATTTAATTAGATTTGTCTATTCTCGGATATTGATAGTGTTAACAAAATAAGGAAATGATGTTTTACCCGTTTAACACCAAATTAAAGATATATAATTTATATAAATGTCGACAAAACCTTTCCCGCTATATAATTCCGTCTCGAGATATTTTAACTCGAACTATATAATCTTAATTTTTAATATTTATTGTTTTTTTTTTGTTAAAGGGTATTCAATATTATAAATAAATGCCCAATGAGCTATTTCCGGATTTAGGCCCATTTACATAAATCCCCTTAGGGCCTAAACCACAAATCAAACCAAATAAAACCAAAGAATCAAAATTGACTCGGGTTTAACTAAAAAGAACCAGAATCAAACCGGTCTCTTTCTAACCCTAATCTCAAACTGAAGAACTCGAGTTTGAGCCGCCGTCCATGGAATTGAGGATGCTCATCGGAACAGGTCCTCCGATGAGCCTGGACGACGCGAGCCAAACGGAGATGGTGATCCAGGATCCGTTTGCCATCCCGCCACCGTAGAGCAGCTTCGAGGAGGAAGAAGAGATCCGATCTTTGGTTGTCGATGAGATTCAGGCTCATATGTGAGAGATCTAAAGCGGTAGGGAGTAGATCTGAAACCTTTGACGGTGGCTTAGATCCTCCTAGCCATAGACGACCTCCCCCATCGAACGACAGCCATGAGAGCCTCCAGAATCTCCGGTCATCAGATCTAACCGCCTTACTCTCTCGATCCTTGCCGTGAATCTCCCTCTTCTATTCCCCGTCGCATCACCGACGATAGAGCTCTTACCGTCGGTGTGTCGAGGAAGCTTCTCCCTTCCACTGCTCCCTTGATTTTGATCTGAAAGTTTTACTTTGTTGATGTTGCGGTTTACGGATGAAGCACCATGAGCCTTGGGGCTCTCTTCATCGCCGTAATCGACGGAGAACCCCCATCGACGGAGCACGCGGTTGTGGTCAGAAGAAGAAGAAGGTTGGGAGAGAAAATCGCCGCGAGTGTCGTCCACGCGCGAGCGACTCTCTCTCAAAAGTTTTAGTTTTTTAATGAATATTAGATTGAGTTGATATGTTATTTATTAAGGTTGTAATCATTTACATTTTATAAGTTGGCGCTTCTTATAAAGTTTAAATATTTATAATACTTGGAATTCTTAAAATGGTTGAGTATTTCTCATATTTGAAGTTTTGTAAAAATTTAAATATATTATTAATATTTTAAAGGTCTTCTAACTTTTTGTAAAAGTTGAAATATTTATAATATTTAAAATCTTAAAAAGTTTAAATATTTATAATATTTGAAACTTCATAAACGTTTAAATATTATTAATATTTTTATCATTTTATAAAGTTTAACTTTATAAAAATATAAATATTTATAATATTGATAATATTTATACTTTTATAAAATATAAATATTTATAATATTTAACTTTTTAAAAGTTTTAAATATTTATAATATTTAGCTTTTTAAAAATCTTTAAAATAAAGAACCTGAAGAAACCAAATAAAAGTTTTTTTAAGTTAGAATGTCTGATAAATCAAGCTTTCTACTAAATTGTATTATGAATCATTTTGGTCTCTTTTATAGTATGACTCTGAACTGTTGTCCAATTTTTTAGGCGATATGAGACATTGTACCCGTATTTTTTAATTCATCTATTGAGTAATATATGTCCGTTTTTAAAGATTGTATTACATCATATACAGTAAAAAAATCACAATTTTTATTAACTAAATGCATTACAGAATGATTCAAAATAATTTAAATATAAATTCAAATAAAAATGAAAAGGAATCATATATTTATGTTTGAATGAGGTAGAAAAATTTTCTTATTTTTTTAAATCTTATCTATAATTAATTTTGAAATTTTTGGTAACTAATATTAATGTCATTAAATGTAAAAACTTTCCAAAAAGTATTTTTGAGTAAAAACTGCTGCAAAAATACTAGTATAAATTAAATAGAGAAGTGTTGGAGACTCCAACATTGAGAGATTAGAAAATAATAATCTAACGTATAGTTTAGTAACACCAATTAGTATGAGATTTTCTCGGAAGTGAGTCAAAAAAAATAATATATATATGCGGGTTTGCCGACTCGTTCTCAATGTCGGTGTCTACTGCCTAGATAACAACAGAGTTTTTCAAGAGAGGAGATTAAAACATGGTGGTCACTGGTTTGAAGGGAGAATTGTTGGAAGGCCAAAACTTGGTAGTCATTGAAGTTCAAACCCAACAAGAAGCAACATACCATAGAGCTACTACATTAATGTGGGTATATCTCCCCTCCTAGCGGACACCATCATGTAGAGTCATGTCAAGAAAAATTCTTAAAACATATAATGTCAGATCTAGGCCTAAACGCCAATAATTCTAACACATGGGCCTTGCGTATAATAGCAATTATGAATGACTCAACGATATTAATATATTTGATGAATTCGTTTCTGTTTTTCATAAGCTAAGATGATGCTTCAGATTTAACCAAACCTTTGCTTTATTCACGTGACAGTGCGAGACACATATCGCTGATTTCCCAATCGCATGAAGCGTTTTACGTTTCGATACAAAGCATTCGATTGGCTAATGGAGTAATCTATACTTTTATGAACCTGACCTAATTCTGAATCATACTAACAATTAGTAGTATTAATAATCGAATTGGTATTGTCATTACTAGTATTAATTTGAGGTATTAAAATACAAGAAATTAATAATGTTATAGAATAAGAGTAGTGATTGATATTTTTAAAAGTACTACTACTACAATTGACAATTAATATGGAGATTAGTTAAGTTTGGACATAAAAATCAAGTTTATGAAGAATAGAGAGAAGCTTAGAGATAGTAAGAGGTTTCTCTTGAAAGTCATTAAGGCCAGCTTCCATAAACTCTTTCTTCTCTCCTTCGTTAGCTCTAGTCGTTACTCCTGCTATCTTGCTCTCTATCCCCATCTCCCTTAGTCTCTTTGTCGCCTATATATCAATATTCAATCAACAAAAAAAAAAGAAAAGAATCCAATCAACTTTTTTTGTATATAATCCCTGAAAAATAATGGTAGCATGAAACTACTCATCAATATCTTATTTTTTTAGAAACTATTTTTTTCTTCTATATCATGACTATTTATTAGAAAAATCGAAAATTGATCAAGCAAGATCGAACGGTTAAGATGTGATTTTCCGTTTGATCTTGCTAGATCTCTGGATCTCTCGATTGATCTCTGGTTCTCGTAATACTCTTTAAATAATAAGAGAAGCATTAAACCCAACTTCATCGGTTAGACAGACCATATATAATTTTTTCATGTATGTTTCATAGGTTCTACAAAATAATATTCCTACCCAGTTTTTAGCATATTTCATTTTTGACAGAAAAAAATATGCATAGAAATTATGGTCTACAACCTCTAAACAAAATATTCTGACAAATCTAATATAACTTAAACAAAAATTTGCTCATGACCAACAAAACTACAAAAAGTTTAAGATGGAAGAATTCTCAAATATAAAATACGATGAAAAAACAAATTAACCTAAGTTAATGATCTAATATTTCTTATTACTGTTGTAACATATCAAAAGAAAAAATATTGCTCTCTTGATGATTTTTTTTCTTATAGCTGACAGAGTTAATATAACCATATATTAGAGTCCAAATCGTTTTTTAAACTTTAATAGTATCAAGCTTAAAGAGTAAAGAATCACAAATAAGTAGTTACCTGAATACCGTTCATGATGGGCATGTCCATATCCATAAGAATAAGATCATAGTTTCTACCGGAACAATGAGCGTCAACAGCTTCTTTCCCGTTACAAACGACATCGTTTTGAATCCCTAGACGAGCCAAAAGTTTTTGATGTATGCTTTGGTTTACGAAATTGTCATCTACGACCAAAGCTGTTAACTTCGACTCTGCCAAATTTGGAAGCTCTTCTCTCGTCATCCTTTTTTTTTTTTTTAATTCTTCTTATTCTCGTTTCTTTGTGGAAAACAAAAAAATATGAAATTTTCTAGTAGAATTTTATGTTTGGTGAAAACTCATATATATACAATCTAATATATAATGGAGAAAAGAACATTGGCAAAGAATCAACAATTTTATGGAACATAAAAACAGTATCAGTTAGATTGTGTTTTTGGATTCGTAGGAGATCTAGTGGTTTTATTTACTTTTCTATTTTCAGTAATGAATCTTAGCCGTTGCTTACTTTAGAGGGTTTTATATTTTCACGAGATTAGCTTTGAGATTGAGGGTTTAAGATTTAGTTCAATCAATGTCGTATTCTTGAGATATTAATTAGCCAAAAAACACGATGTGAGAAACAAGACATGAATAAAGCAAATAATCATATTTATCCTTTATTACTATAAAACTGATTATATTTAGCAAGAAATATTACATTATGTAATTCAGTTTTGTCAGTTGATTTGTTGAATCAACTGTAATTTACTATTAGGAGAAAAGAAAATTCTGTCATCTTTTGTTTTTGAATATTCTAAGATTTATCAATATTTACGTCTAAGATTTGAAATTCATGTATGCGATCATACCATCACTAATGCACCGGATCCCATCAGATTTGAAATTTATTTTGTAAACCAAAAGTGACATTGTGATATGACAAAAAATCTTGTACATATTATTTCTGTCCAAAGATATCTCTAAGTATATATTATAAAAATTACCTATTATATTTGGTTTGAAATTTTATTTTAATTAAAACTGATCCAGCGACGCGCATTAAAACCGAATCAAACCAAACCCAAACCAAACCATAATCTAATCACATCATTCGGTTAATCTTCAAACCAAACGATTCCTTAGAATTGATAATTACCAAAAAAAAAACTTTACTAAAATCATACTCCCAAAATATAAGATGTTTCAGTTAAAAACACATAATAAGAATTGTCTACTTTGTTTGACAAAAAAAAAAGAATTGTCTACTTTAAATTTTTTAAACCAAAATGATGAACAAGACTGCATAAAAAATATAAAATTAATATAAAAGTTGCCTAAAAAGTTGAAAACATCTTATATTATGAAACAAACAAAATCTCTAAAACACACTATTTATGAAAACAACAGAGGGAGTATATCATTATTCGCTTGACACAAAAGCCACAAAAAAAATTATATCATTATTAAACATACCTTCACATCTGATAATGAAGCAAATGCAGATCTTACATTTCTAACATTTTTTTTTGTTTTATTAGCTTTATAGAAAGATAAAAGACTCTACAGAGGTTGTGGCCTTGACTGAACAATGTATACATCTTCACCAACCAAACAACCTTCAACGTCTTGTGCACAGCCAAAGTTTCTTTCCAAGAAGAAACCAACCGAACCAAGTCGCTGACCAAGTTGCTGTCTAAACACTGAGTCAACGGTTAACCGTTTCTTGCTATAGTCGACGGTCAAGCGAGCGTATTTACCATCAGCAGGACCTGTTCCTGACACAATAAGCTCTTCGCTGAAGTTTGCGAAAGCTAAGGTTTGCACAATCCCATCGAGTTTACCCGAAGCGACTCTCCATGGTGTTCCTCTTGTCCCTGAAGCTAAAGTCTCACCTAAACCAGGAGCAATCTCGGCTTCTACAAGGTTACTGTCTGGATCAGCTGGACTGACCGTGTGCAAAACAAAAGATAGGTCCGGCGAAAGCATTTCTTGAACAAGAACCGCCATTGAAGCTTCTTTTTGAGTGACACCAGCAGCTCTACGGCTTAGAACAGCTCTTCTTGTGTAGAGAGAAGCCCAAACTTGGCAAACCGAACCTGAAAACACCAAAGGATCTGAGGGACTCACGTTGGGGATTGATTCATAGAGTCCTGCAGCTGACATTCCAGCTAAGTCCTCGACGTTAGCGCTTGAACGAACAATGAGACGAGCGTCTTTGGGAAACGCTTTGCTTATGTTGTTGATTGTTTCTTTAGGCACTTGCAATGATTTCATCACTTCATGGATCTGATCGCATATGGTGTCAAGCTCACCGCCCTCAGGTCTGGCGGTTTCTAACTTTTCTAACAAAGACGCAAACTTTTCTTCCGAATTACTTTGCTTTAAAGCTAATTCCATAGATCCAAAAGGTATGACAACTCCAGTTGGAACCTTAAATGATGCTGGAACTCCATGTTCGCTGTGCACTGCTCATTCATAAGAAACCAAACAAAGTAGTTTAGAAAGACATATGATTTGGTTCCAGCAATTTCGTCCCCTTACACATTAATAAAACCTTACCACTACTAGAGGCTTCTGCTAAAGATGCAAGAAGACCACATGCAGCAGATTTTGAACCAGAGGTTGGTACATCTGCATCAGCAAGTGCTATGATTCCTCCACTAGGGATATCCTATGGATGAAAGTTTTCTATCAGTAAGCAATCTGAATGTCAAGTGCACGGACTCTCAGAGATATCAATATTTCACCTTGGATGAGTAAAGGAGGCTATCGGAAGATGAGGAAACACGTGCTGACTCTTTATCATCAGTAGATAAGCTTTTCTTATCCGTCTTTTTCTTAGATAAGCTATTCTTATCCGTTTTTTTGTTCGCACTGGATTTGGAAATGCGACTCCTATCCTCAGTTGAAAGTATCAGGTTCACATGGCTTGGAGATGCTTCCAACCTGTAAGTTTTTATATTTGAAAAAAACAATAAAGAAGAGACATGAGTTTTCTTGCTTAACGGGAGATTGAATATTAATATATGATGATGATGATGATAACATCGGAAAAAGGGTACCTCACGAATTTTCCCACAAGTCGTCGTATATCAGCGACCTTGTCATCGTCGTCACATGTCACGAAGACAATTTTCTCCTGCGAAAAATTATGCGAAATGAGGAGTTTTCAACAATGCACTTCTTTAGTAGATATTCAGGGAGGAAAAATGGGGGTAAAAAGGTTAGTGCCTGCCGCGCTCTAACGCCAAGGTGAGACAAGTGAGGCAGTTCCTGCAGGAGCATGACTCCGGCTATGTTCCCATTAGCAGCACTTACCTGTCAAAGCAAGTTATATAAGTAATCTTTAGTACATGATGTTATGAAATATGAAACATGGTAAGGAAGAATGTATGTCAAAAACCTCTTCATCGCCATCAGCTTTGTTGACCAAGAGAATAATAGGACCACCAGAAGTTGCTGGCAATGATCCTGGAACAATGCTCTCGACCTGCAGTCATAAGAGCCAGAAAAAAATATTTACAAATACGAATTCTCATCAAAGTTACAAAGCGTAAGGCATAGCTAAGTTGAAAATTCTCAGCCAAGTAAATGATGCAATAATAGCCAACGAAAATATATCACAGAGTAATAATTTGCGTTCTCCACGCACCTGAACTAATGTCCCAGAAGTTGATCCAGGTACAACGACGTCCCAGCCCTCAGAACCAAGTGAGTTTCTTACAGCTTTTAGAAGAACAGTGCAGAGCTTTGAGATCTGAAAAATTATGCTGTGAAGCACAACACATGTACGGTCAGAGTAAATTACAGAGAGAGGACTATGAGTAAAATAAGCAAGAAAAGATTCTGAAAACAATCTCAAATGTTTTCATCAGATTGCTTGTACAGCTTAAACTAAGTACTAGGAAGTAAAAGCCTAACTTACCCAGCACGAATCTCGGCTTCTGTATAGGTCTTGACACTATTCTCTGGAATTCCTAGAGCTCTTCCTAAAATCTGAAATGATAAAGAACGATTTAATTAGCTTTGCAGAGGAGTGATAATTTAGTCTCGCATATCCTTTTCCTGGTGAAAGAAACGAATGTGGCCAAACGAATTTGAACTACAATAGAAGTTGCATCACTAACTTCAAAATATAAGGCATGGGACGATGTGTACCTCTACATTAGGAGGAAATATTTGAAGAAGTAAATCAGAATATTCTGCTGTTAATCTGCGTGCTCGATCAAGTGTTGCTTTCAGCCTCATGGCCCAAATGGTTTTTCCATCCTCTCCCCCTTCGTGGAAAAAAAAAATAAACAGCATTTCAGCTTATAATACTAGCCTCACACGTCAAGGTAAAACAGAACGAGACAGAACGAGTTGACATAAGTCAGAGAAGGAATACCTTCTTTTTCAAGTAGGTCTCTCTCTCGCCAAGCAAGGAGTTCATTTCCAATGGCTAAACATTCTTCTTGCTTCCAACCAGAGAGACCTACTTGGTGAACACCCAACACCAAAGCATCTAGTGGATCATTCCACGAGGCAACCTTTCTTGATGCCACATCTTTTGCCAGTTGATCAGCTCCTCCCATAGTTTCAAGCGCATTGAGGAATCTACTCAAATCATTGAAGACACATAAGACGGCGAAATGAAGCAGGAGTTTTAATAACTTCCAAACGAAATTCAGCCAAAAAAAAAAATCAAAATCTTATGCAGACCTGCTTAGTAGAACAAAAAAGTAGTCTTCGAGGCCGATCTCACAAAGGCGCCACTAATGACACGAGCAAACTATATAAGTAAATTAATTGCAACATAATTCTGCTGGGTTGTTTAAAACAGTTCACCTTTTGGCGCATTGCAATGGCAGTATCAGGAGCATCATTACGCAAACCGCTATTAAGTTCCTTTATAATTGATTCTCTTAGAGAAGCCAGAGAATGCATAGTTTTAATCAACTCCAAAACATTGTTTGATTCTCCTGATGTGTCAAGGCGCTGAAAATATGGATTTCGCAGTCAGATTATGAAGAGACCACAGTAACAAAGTTTACAATGATTGTGTATAACATGCACAATTTATCAAATGATCTGATTGTTATGGACATATAACAACATGCAACCAAGGACGGGGTGATTATCAATTACGAACTGCATCGGCTAATAATTTTACTTTAACACTTTTGTGTCTAGGGCATACCATTTCAGAAAATCATGCAAATCAAGAAAGAGACATGTGTGAGCTTACCTTTTTACATTCAAAAAACAAATTGAGAGCAGAAAGACCTCTATCATCCATAGAAATTTTCATAGAATCAAGTTGTTCAGTGAGGCTGCAACAAGATACAAGAGCTATTGAACTGTACAGTACCATCATAGTCAAATGAAAGGATAGGTTTGGTTTCAGAAATATAGTACCTTCCAGCATTAAAGAAATCCTTAAGCTCATTATGGAATATTTTGAATTGCTCAACAAAAACACCACTGTATTTTCCTGGGGTCTCGGTAATTCTTTGAAGCATCGCCTCTGTTGCAATTAGATCTTCTGGACCCGCATTCCGGTGAAGCTTATTTTGTATGGTATGCTTGATTTCTTGCTGGAACAAAGATGGGTAGTTATATGAATACTTTGACAGTAGCTGATCTAATGAGAAAAGAAAACAACTAGAAAGTGTATTATTATTACCTTGAGATCATGAGGAATATCATTGCGATGGGCTATGTCCCTAATTCGAGTTAGAGGGACAGCTGCAGTAAACTCTGCTTTGAAAGAAGGCAAACACGGATGGATTTTTCGAGCAACAAGCACTTCCTACCATATAAAATCATATCCAACTTAGAGAAACTACTATGGACACACCAGCTACAAAATTTTTGAGAGGGGAGGCTGTGCAAGCAAAGAAATGTCTCACCTCAGCCGTAGCATCTTTCTTACTGCAAATGTGCTCCAACTCCCGGAATATAAGCCTGGAAATCTCGGCATGCCGGTTTGGACGGTGATGCCCTCCATCTTCAAAGCAAGGAATCTGACCTGTGTTTATCCACTGCATAACAAGCCAGACAAACAAACAAACTAAACAAGGTAAACAAGGTAAATCCCACACACATAAGAGAAGATAACTTAGGCTATAAAAAGAAAAGAGAGGAACCTTCAAATAAATTGCAGAGTATATGAGCGCCTTCAATCGTTCCTCCCTCTCAACACTCCCAACTATAACCTCGCGAACCATTTCAAGCTTGAACACACACATAAACACATTTTCACAATAAGATATGTTTCATTCTTAGCCAGCATCAAAGGAAGACAATAAAGAGGAAACCAAAAGTCCAAAAAGTGATACCTTTCTCCACCAATTCTTAGAGTTACGATCACCTTCAACCATCTTAAGAGCTGTGCCTTCAAGACCAGTAGTATCCCAATTCCTTCCAACCTCTCTGTTACCATGGTCATTAGAACGCATAAAGGACGCATCTTTACCTTGCCACTGCCCACCCAATGTACTTTTCTGAAGCTGCGCACCATTTTCACTTCCCACTACTCTCTCATCACTAACCTCATGATTATGCCTCTCGTCCCCACCACCACCATCATCATTACCAACCTCCTGAGGCAAATCAAGGGTTTCTCTTGTAGCGTCCCAATGACAAACAACTGAGAAATTCCCAGAATTTGGAAGCTTAAGGACACGGTTATCACCAGATTCCCAAGAGAGTGACCCATCATTCTTAACAATGACGAACTTATACTCTAAAACTTGACCACCGTCAAGCTCAAGCTCACAAACCCATCCCTTGTCAGTCCAATTCAAAGGCGATTTCTTTTTCCATGAACCAATCTCTTTAGCTGATCCAAACATAGCCACATGTTCACCAAAGTTAACTTGATGATCTAACCTCACATTCAACTTCACCTTCGTTCCAGACCCATCTTTCTTCTTCCGCTGTTCCTCTCTGGGTTCAAATAAAAATCCGATTTTTAAAAACTTAAATCATCCAATTTCGATTATAAAAAAAAAAAAAAAAAAAAGAGTAAAAGAAGAAGTGATACATGGTGGAAGAAGAAGAAGAAGAAGAAGAAGCAGTGCACGTGAGACGAGAAGATGAGTTTCTGAGCCGGTGAGATTGGTGGGTGAGATGAACTCTGCGAGTGAAGTTAACGAGTTTTGGAAGTGTTGATGAGCTTCTAGTGATGAAGGTGAACGGAGAGCTGCAACAATGGTGGCTTCCAATGCTCTCCATTGGAGGTGTGTCTGTGATAAGAGATTTTGTTTTGTTTTGTTTGTGTTCAGTCTTCAAAGTATATCAAAGGATTCAAAGCCATTAACCAAAAAAATATCAAATCAATTATAGAGAGTTTTAGCTTTTTTCGTATCGAGCAAATTGCCAAACACACACATGTACAATATATAAAAAAATATCTTCTATGAGGAAAATATTCTAATATTTATAATTTATTTAACCAATGAATAAAAAGAAAAGAACAAAACTCTCTCGACTCGTGAGTCTTAAACCATTCTTTCCGTAAAAAGTACGTAAAGATAGATCACCATAAATTGTCCTAGGAATACGATACGTTCTCTAATTAGAAAATTTTAGTACTACTAGATTAGTGCATTTATTTTTAATCAAAGTAAATATTTTTCTCTTGAAGTTTGAAAGGAAGCATAAGATTGACAATCTTATCGGAAATGGTTCGAACTTACGCTTCATACTAACTAATAATATCGCTATCATAAATGAGATCAAATTGATGCGTGTAGGGGTTTCCATACATTTTGATTAACTATCTATGGTTACTGTCGGATCTCATACATGAGTCAAACTCAGTGAGTCAAACTCAGTGATACCAAAGTACAGTAAAACTGTAACACCCAGACCCGCCTTACGGTATGGTCAACGTGTTGACTTCTTGGTTTGGCTCAAAACCGCAATCTCTAAAATTCAAATAACAAACACAACTAACCTGAGAAAAATAAATAGAAAGGAGGGGTGAGTAATGAATTACTCAGTGAGGGGGTCAACACTGCCCACTGAAATACAATGACGACAATCTACTCATATTCAACAATAATTGCACAAAGATAGAATCGACTCCACTTTCTTGATATACATCTAGCAAGCATAACGTTTTTACATAATCTCAACCTAGTACATACCAATAATATTTAAACCATATTTCTCATATCATCATCAAATAACGCTAAACCAAAATCTCATCAGTTTAGCATGGCACGAAACCAATCTCAGGCTCGTCCAATCACACGGCACGAAACAAATCTCATGTTCGTCCAATCACCAGGCACAAAACCAATCTCAGGTTTGCCCATCACGAGTTACAAAACAAATCTCATGTTCGCACCCTCACGAGACGCGAAACAAATCTCATGTTCCCGCCCCCATCACATAATCTAATTTCATATCATCATTCAACAATTATCATACCATGTCATCATACATTATAATCATATCACGCAATATCAAATAATAGACATATCCAGTCACATAGTTTCCAAGCTTATACAAGCAATTTATGAAGGACATGCTTAAAAAGTAACCAATGTATTTCTGCAAATCCCACCCTCACCTTAGCAATTTGGTTGATTCTCAAGTAGAAGCCAGCAACGACAGAATCCAATCCAACAATGATCTTAATCTCTTTCTGCAACCTTTCTCGACGGCTTGACTTAACGAACTGAACGGCAAAGTGTAGGACTCGGTAACACAGATCTCTCCGGTGAAGACGTTTCACACGGCGGCACAGGCTGTGCGCGGTGATAATCTCTGGTGTCTCCGGTGTGTGACGGTGACGGTGTAGCTACGGTGGTGGTAGATGCTTCTGGTTCTCAAAAATTCTTCTTCTTCTTCTCTCTCTCTCTCTCTATTGGCAGCTTAGACTAGGTTTTACTCTTGTCCAATCCAAGAGGGAGATGATTACGCTTTTACGTATATACGGTCTCACTCAACGACCAAACCCTTGTCATTTCAATATTTTTTGTCCAGATTAGGCCGTTAATGGACTGCAATTCAAGTGATCCATAATATAAAGTTTGAGGATGTTACAATTCTCCCCTACTTAAATGGAATTCGTCCTCGGATTCAGGTTTGCACGTCAACTATGTTTTCATCCTTAATGAACTTATGGCATTCTTAACATAACTCTTAAAATGATTCAATTATCCTTTAAAGAATCGAATAAAAAATGATGTTGCAATAACCGAATAAAACATAAATCAAAAATCCCAAAATCTGATAAAGGTAAAAGAAAAGAAACAAATTCCAAACACAAATCCAATCCTACATCAATCTAGCCGTTTTCCCAAGGCTAATCTTTTTGGTGATGGTGGCAATTGCTCTTCATCTTTGTTGTATTGTTGCACCCTGCAATCCCTAGCATAGTGACCGAGTCGGCCACACTTATGGCAATGATCAACACCTTTTGGACAGTTCTCCCTTTTATGCCCCAATTCACCACACTTCATGCAACCTCCTAAAGTTATCCAACAAACTCTACGGTGTGACTTTCCACAAGTACCATACGCTTGTACTCGATCCTGCATTGGTCCATCAATTTGGTTATCCCAAGTTCTCTTATTAGAGCTTGTCCCCTTTATTGCTTTTGCATGTGCTTCTTTGTTTTGATTCATCTCCTTTTCCAACCCGATCTCCAAATTAGCCGCTTTTTCCACTAGTTCAATCTTACTGCGATAGTCGTACATCTCACACCGATTCTTGAGTTCAATCCTCAAACCCCTCAGAAACCTGCGAATCAACTCATCCTCATTCATGAATCTACCAGCAAACCTGCTCAGTCGGTCAAACTCCCTGTCATAGTCCCGCACCAACATGGAGCCCTGACGAAGCTCCAAAAAATCATTCTCCATACGGTCCATAGCCTCTCTGGGAAAATACTTCATGGAGAATTTGGTCCTAAAATCCTCCCAAGTCAGCTCATACCGTCCTTGTGCCTGTTCTACCACCTTTTCCCACCATACCAATGCCTCATCCTTTAGATACTGCACCGCCAAATCCCTGCGATACTCATGAGGACACCTAGCATTATCCAAATTCCTCTCCAATCTCTTCCTCCAGTTGTCAGCATCAATAGGATTAAACGTTCCACCAAAAGTTTCCATGCCCATGTCCTTCAAATTTCTCATAGCCTCCCAGTATGACGGACCCTGCACCTGGACCGGCGGGGGCGGAGGCGGTGGCTGATGCTGAGGTGGGGCTACCCTCTCTGGTGCATCATTCCCTGGTACATCCTGTGGCGGTGGAATCACTCCTGGTGCTCCTCTCAAATTTGGCTCCCTTTGCATGAATTCCTGGAACCGACGAAATTGCTCAAACATAGCCATCTCATTAGGCTCTCCCGCTTGAGCTACATTGACATGCACGACTTCCGGCTGTTCTTCATGCACTGGGCTCTCAGCCCTCACTCTTGGTTGTGTAGCACCCTTTGCTTGTCCTCCACGTTTTCCCTTTGGTGGCATCTAAACAAATTGGAAACAGGCCAAATTAGTAACCCTCCTCAGGACTGCCTCCCGGGTGGGAACCGGTTTGACATAACCTGAGGCTCTGATACCAAATTTGTAACACCCAGACCCGCCTTACGATATGGTCAACGTGTTGACTTCTTGGTTTGGCTAAAAACCGCAATCTCTAAAATTCAAATAACAAACACAACTAACCTGAGAAAAATAAATAGAAAGGAGGGGTGAGTAATTAATTACTCAGTGAGGGGGTCAACACTGCCCACTGAAATACAATGACGACAATCTACTCATATTCAACAATAATTGCACAGCATAGAATCAGACTCCACTTTCTTGATATACATCTAGCAAGCATAACGTTTTTACATAATCTCAACCTAGTACATACCAATAATATTTAAACCATATTTCTCATATCATCATCAAACAACGCTAAACCAAAATCTCATCAGTTTAGCATGGCACAAAACCAATCTCAGGGTCGTCCAATCACACGGCACGAAACAAATCTCATGTTCGTCCAATCACCAGGCACAAAACCAATCTCAGGTTTGCCCATCACGAGTTACAAAAAAAATCTCATGTTCGCACCCTCACGAGACGCGAAACAAATCTCATGTTCCCGCCCCCATCACATAATCTCATTTCATATCATCATTCAAAAATTATCATACCATGTCATCATACATTATAATCATAGCACGCAATATCAAATAATATACATATCCAGTCACATAGTTTCCAAGCCTATACAAGCAATTTATGAAGGACATGCTTAAAAAGTAACCAATGTATTTCTGCAAATCCCACCCTCACCTTAGCAATTTGGTTGATTCTCAAGTAGAAGCCAGCAACGACAGAATCCGATCCAACAATGATCTTAATCTCTTTCTGCAACCTTTCTCGACGGCTTGACTTGACGAACTGAATGGCAAAGTGTAGGACTCGGTAACACAGATCTCTCCGGTGAAGACGTTTCACACGGCGGCACAGGCTGTGCGCGGTGATAATCTCTGGTGTCTCCGGTGTGTGACGGTGACGGTGTAGCTACGGTGGTGGTAGATGCTTCTGGTTCTCAAAAATTCTTCTTCTTCTTCTCTCTCTCTCTATTGGCGGCTTAGACTAGGTTTTACTCTTGTCCAATCCAAGAGGGAGATGATTACGCTTTTACATATATACGGTCTCACTCAACGACCAAACCCTTGTCGTTTCAATATTTTTTGTCCAGATTGGACCGTTAATAGACTGCAATTCAAGTGGTCCATAATATAAAGTTTGAGGATGTTACAAAAACCTCTATAAATTAATAAGGTCGGGACCATGAAATTTTATTAATTTATAGAGGTTTTAATTTATCGATAAATTAATATTTTATTAATTTATGAAGAGATTTTCTCATTTTCATTTTGAAAATTTTCTATTACAAAACAAGATAATTTTGTTATTATTCACATGTTTAAAGAATTTTCTTAATTTATAATTTTGGTTATCGTAATAGGATGAATGTTAATTGTATAATAGATTATCTAAGTAAAAATGAGAAATGTTAGAAGTTTAGAGTTTAGAAAAAATTGTTACGACTAACCTTCATGGTCATGATGAAGTCGCAGAAGATATTGCGGTACTTTTAAAACTAATTACTAAAGAAGCAATTATCGCATCTATGACTCTTCACAATTTATGGATGCGATTTGAGAATACAACAATGAAAAATGAGAGATGAGCTCCAACAAAAATGCAAATTCAAGAATAGGCAAACAACAATAGAGTCATATTTCATTAGATTTTCTTAGATATATATATATATATATATCAGTATATATGATTATTAATTTATGATATTGATGGGACCATATTTTTATATAGGATTTCCAAAAAAATTATTATCTTATTATTTTATCAAAATGTTATTTTTTACACCGGTCCAACTCAGGACTGGAATAATTTATTAATTTATAGCGAATATTAATTTAAAAAGTATTAATTTATAGATGTTCTATGTAGTAGTAGGAAAAATTGCACAACCGAACTAACACTATGAAATTTAAAAAACATGTCTTTTTCATATTCGAAAACAAACCATAACCAATAGTAATAAAAGGTAAATCACACTAAACCTTTAAATAACGTTTTCTCTCAATTTCGCTTCATTTTTACTTGCATCATCAGTCATTTACTGATCACTGGTAAGTGATTAAAAGTTTTGATGATCAAATCAAATGAAAAAAAGAAAAAGCAAAAGAAAAAAGGCTTATGGGCTTCAACAGATATATGAATGGGCTTTTCAACCTAATAAGGAAAAAGGAAAAGAAGAAAACAGAGAAGGAGAGAAAGAAGGAATCAGAGTAGTCTTCTTCCCCAGTTGCCGCTCTTTGAAATCGCAACTCACTCGCCGTCTCTTTCTCTCTCTCTCTCTCTTAAAGCTTCTCTTCACTCTGAAAACCTCAGATCGCAAATATGCAAGCACCGGTCCTCGTACTCAGTGAGCATCTCTTTCTGTCTTTCTTCCTCCAGATCTCATTTCCTCTTACTCGATGTTTAAGTTTTGGTAACGAGATTTAACTCCTTAAAAATGGTTCAGGCGATTCGTTAAAGCGTGAATCTGGAAGAAAGGTTCATCATGGTAATATCCAAGCTTCCAAGGTAATTTAATCCCCCCTTTCTATATAGTTTGGTGATGCTTGCCTTGTCTCGCTACTGTGTCTCTGGTTCCGATCATTGTAGTTTTGTTGTTAACAGGCTGTGGCTGATATCATTCGTACGACGTTGGGTCCTCGTTCTATGTTGAAGATGCTTCTTGATGCTGGTGGAGGTAGTTTTTTTTTTAACCTTGTATTTTTTTTTAGGGTTTTTTTCTATTCTCTGTATTTGTTGTAGATCTCTCACTTAGGAATAGATTAGGTTTAAGTGTTTTTAGCTCTAGAAATATTGTTCTCATGTAGCTTTTATTAGTTAAAGTTATTGTTCACTTTTTTGTGTTAGATTTATATAAACCCTAAAAAATTTGGTTCTGTTTGTCTTGGGTTTTTTTTCTTCTTCTAAACCTTTGTGTTATTGTTTCTTGTTGCATCTTCTTTACACAGGGATTGTTGTTACCAATGATGGAAATGCTATTCTTCGTGAGCTAGATGTTGCTCATCCTGCAGCTAAGGTTTCTTTTACTTCTGTCCTCTCTCTTTATCTATTCTTCTTGTCTTCTTCCTGTTAAAATGGTTTACTAATCCAATTTTCTTTTATTCTGGTGGTTGTAGTCAATGATTGAGTTGAGCCGTACACAAGACGAAGAAGTTGGTGATGGGACAACATCAGTTATCGTTCTAGGTAGGTGCTGCAGTGTTTTTTTTGTTTTGATTGTGGGATTAAGAAAATCAGGGATGAAGATCTGTTCATACGCATGGGTTCCTAAAGTCCGCATTTCTGCGTTTTTTCCCTTCAACAGCTGGAGAAATGCTTCACGTTGCAGAAGCATTTATTGAAAAGAATTACCATCCCACAGTCATATGCCGAGGTATGCTAGCACTATGAATTGCTTGTTGTTGTTATGTTACTCATCTCGTTGTCATCTTAGTGAATGCATTCTTCTCTGCAGCTTACATTAAGGCTCTCGAAGATTCTATTGCTGTTCTTGACAAAATTGCTATGTCAATTGATATCAATGACCGTGAGTCCATTTCTACCTTGTGTTTGTTCATTTGGCGTCAAGTTCCAGCTACTTTGGTTTTCTGATGTTGGCTTTTCATTTAATTTTGTACTGATGGAAGAATGTGCGACTTGCAGGTTCTTCAGTGCTAGGATTAGTCAAGAGCTGCATAGGGACAAAGTTCACTAGCCAATTTGGAGATCTAATTGCTGTGAGTAGCTTAATTACTGTAGCCTCTGACTTTTTTGCATTACCTGCTGAGGTTTTTATACTCCTTACTATATATTGGACACGTCTAGGAAAGTAGGCATAGATACATCTAAATGTGACTTTTGGAATGTAATCTGTAATCTTGTCCATAGATGAAATTTTTTAAATTGATGACTGCTTACTTTAGCCAGTCATCTTATGGCGCCTGTTTGTTAAAATATTTATAGGATGAAGTTTTACATCAAATACCATTTATGTCTTACATATTGTTGGACATTCAGTATTCATCTTGACATAGTTTTCTCTAGAACTATACCATACTCCCATGTTTTAATATGACTTTATGTGTTCTTTTAGGATTTGGCCATTGATGCCACCACTACTGTTGGTGTTGATCTTGGGCAAGGTTTGAGGGAGGTAGATATTAAAAAGTACATCAAGATTGAGAAGGTTCCTGGTGGTCAGTTTGAGGACTCTGAGGTTCTTAAAGGAGTTATGTTTAACAAAGATGTTGTTGCTCCTGGTAAAATGAAAAGAAAGATAGTTAACCCACGTATCATTCTTCTCGACTGCCCCCTTGAGTACAAGAAAGGTGAAAATCAAACCAATGCTGAGTTGGTCAGAGAAGAAGACTGGGAAGTGTTGTTGAAGCTGGAAGAGGAATACATCGAGAACATTTGCGTGCAGATACTTAAGTTCAAACCTGATTTAGTTATCACAGAGAAGGGTCTTAGTGACTTGGCCTGTCACTATTTCAGTAAAGCTGGGGTTAGTGCAATCCGAAGGTTGAGAAAAACTGACAACAACAGAATCGCCAAGGCTTGTGGAGCAGTAATTGTGAACAGACCCGACGAACTGCAGGAGTCTGATATTGGTACTGGGGCTGGCTTGTTTGAGGTCAAGAAAATAGGAGATGATTTCTTTTCTTTCATTGTTGAATGCAAAGAACCCAAAGCGTGTACTGTACTCTTAAGGGGACCAAGTAAAGATTTCATCAATGAAGTGGAAAGAAATTTACAGGTTCGTTGGTGTTTATTCACAAACCCGTATGTCTTAATCAGTCATTACCTTTTATGCCTGACACATTGTTACTACAGGATGCCATGTCTGTTGCAAGAAACATTATCAAAAACCCAAAGCTCGTTCCTGGTGGAGGAGCCACAGAATTAACCGTCTCTGCCACATTAAAACAGAAGAGTGCAACAATCGAAGGCATAGAGAAGGTTGGCTTGCTTCTATTACATTTTGTTTCCGTGCTGAAAATTGTGTGTTTTTTTTTTTTTGTTGCAAAGCTATATCGAGCTTTGAAGCCAAGTATGCTTTCCCACACTTATATTTTTTTCTTCTGAATCTTATATAAACAGTGGCCATATGAAGCAGCTGCGATTGCTTTCGAGGCTATTCCACGAACCCTAGCTCAAAACTGTGGGGTTAACGTGATCCGTACTATGACCGCATTACAAGGGAAGGTAATGTCCTGGACTACCAACCCCGACTGCTTTCTCTTTCCCATTTCTTTTAATATATATACCGACTCTTTTCTCAATGCTTCAATTGTCGGTTTTGGTGCAGCACGCAAATGGGGAAAACGCGTGGACCGGTATTGATGGGAACTCTGGTTTAATAGCTGATATGAAAGAGTGCAAGGTAGGGTGTTAAACCCCATTACTGTTGGTGTGATTTCCCACTAATATGAAAACCAATATAACTCAAGATTGTGGCTCTAACCTTTTAAAAACTTTGACAGATATGGGATTCATACAATGTGAAGGCGCAAACATTCAAGACTGCTATAGAAGCTGCGTGTATGCTTCTGAGGATCGATGATATAGTGAGTGGTATCAAGAAGAAGCAAGCTACTGGATCTGGACCTTCAAAACCTACCATTGAGACGGAAGGAGATGCAGACAACGAGCAAATTCTTCCCGACTAAGAGAAGAGAAACACTTCAGTCTTAATAACCCAGATCTTTGTTCTCACTTGTTTTAACTATTTCATCGGTCGGGTTCCTGGCTTCAATCTCGACTTTTTGGCTACCATATCTTAGGTGAGATAAGATTTTGATTGTGGAGGGTTTTTTTATTTTCTTTTTGTCATCTTCTGAATATTAGCTTTTTTTGAATTTTCGTAGTCACTTTGTTGGGTTTTTTTTAGAGTGGGCCTAGTTGTTATTGTCTTTATGAAATTTCTGGGAGTGAAGACTTTTGTTTTAGTTTGTGTCGTTTTTTGTTGGAATATCTAAAAAATACTTCGACGGGATTGTTTTAGTTGACCGCTATTGTCAAATGTGTTTTTGTTTGAACACCATTTACTGCATTTCATGTGTCTTACGTACGGACCAGTTAAATTTGTTAGAGAGACTCGGTTCGAGCTATGACTAGACCAGTTAATAAGGAAAGATACATACGAGACTTCTGTTTTGTCAGATTTAAATTCATTTTTAGTTTAGTAATAGACCTAACTCACTCCTACATCACATGTATATTACCAAGGATCACAATTTTCAACCGATGTGGAATTCTAACAGGTCTTCTCCAGATGTGGGTGGGAAACTGTCCAACAGGTGGGCCACATAGGTGGAAAACCATTTTTATGGGAATTTACTTGTTTGGCTAAACTTGGGCTTTGAAACTATATTAGTAATGGGCCTAACTCACTCCCAAAAATTTGCTAAAAATAGAAGGATTGCCACATCGCATATATATTACCAAGGATCATAATTCACAACCAATGTGGGATTCTAACAGTTCAGTTTAACAAATTACGTGTAGAGATCGGTTTATACGATTCTGGTTCAGATAATCGGGTTTCTGTGAGTCTAAAAAAAAAACAAAAGTCAAATTTTTATGTCGTTTTGTCTTTGAAGCTATGTATGTATGCTATGCAGCAGTTTTTTCTTCTATTTTTGACATTTTGTTAACAGGATAATAATAAGACGTACACAAGCAAAGCATTTCGTATTTTTCTTTTCCTAATTTGTTCATCGTCACGTTTTATTACTTGTTGTTTCTTTCATTTGATGTTTGTCAAATTTGAATAGTTGACTCCAACTCTTACAAACTCTTCTTAGAAGATAATGATGTTTGAAAAGTAAACGCACACACACACTTTTCGGTCCAAATATGATTTTTGTTACGTAATTAATTTCACCTGTATATATGTCAAGTGGATATAGTTTACGTAATTAATTAAACCCATGGTTTCCGTGGTTTGATATTTCAGCAATAAAATTTATACACACAACTAATATTCAATTTTGAATTTGCATGTGTTGCTGTACTTTAATACTGATATCAGTTTAAAACTTCAATTACCAAATGTCACAAAGGAAATAAAATAATCATACTTATAAAAAAGGGGAAACCAATATGAATTATTTAAATTAAAGGTTAGATTTTTGTTGTTGTTGTTGTTGTTGTTGTTGCATATAGCTGTGCATATTTGGTTATTAGTCTTATCAGAAACCCAAAACATGTATAGTTATTGGCTTTTAAAGATATGGACCCATGAAGAACTATGCAAAAAGTGACAAGTTGGTAGATATACACAAATAACGTGACAGCAAATGAGAAACCCATGGCCATATGGGTAAACACAACACAAATTAATAATACAAACAATTTGGCTTAGACTAGTTGTAGAAATCTTGTCCCAATAACTCATTCGAAAGAGTAAACAATAATTGCATAGAGTAGTGGTGAGCAAATATGGTTATACATTATATATATTTTATAAGATTTGGATCCATATTCTTAACTAGGGAGGTTGGTGGGTTGGAGTAGTGTCGGTCTACTTCTTACAAAATATCTTTTCATCTCGATAATTTTCTGAAATAGAATGCTGAATCCGATTATATGGTCCCTTTCACACCATATATACATATAACGTCCATAAAATTTAAACAATGCAATAGATACAATTAGTAAGATGATATACACGTTACATGACGTCGGCTAATTTGTATGAACACACGAGGGTAACGGCCAGAATCGTTCATATTCTAAAAGGTGTATATACGAGATATTTGCTTAGGCCGGTAGCAAGATTTTCACAACATATTGACAGTGATATAAGAAATGTAACAATCACTCTAATAAGAGAGGAGAATCTTATAATTTAACATAACAAAAAATATAAAATTCGAGGATAATATTATAACAAGAAAGAGAAGCGTTATGACTTATGACTTATGATGATAGGCAAATTGTATATTCAACTAAGGACTAAGGAGACGCCACATAAAGCAGAAGGAGATAGAAGAAACGTTTGTTGACCAATGACTTGATGACTCAGAAGCATGTGAACATAAATAGAAACGTGTAAGCATCTCATTGGCTTCAGACAGTTTCTATGTGTGCTTCACTGCCTCATCTTCTCTATATAATGAAGTAACACCACAATGGTCTCATTAACTAAGTGTTTCTTTTTTTAACTCTTTAAGAGAAAATAACTTTTAGATTTTAGCTTTCTGAAGAGATCCTCAGGATGGCCGGAGGAGGATTTGCGACTTCGGCGAACGGAGTGGAGTTTGAGGCAAAGATAACTCCTATAGTCATCATCTCTTGCATCATGGCTGCTACCGGTGGCCTCATGTTTGGTTACGACGTCGGTGTCTCCGGTAAGAATATATAGTAACATCTCTTAATTAGTTCTCTGTTTATATGTATAATACAATCCTTTTATCTTATATTATACGAAAAGTAGAACAAGTTTTAAATTTTAAGGATGCATAAGTTTTTGTTAGTGCAAGTTTTCTCAAGTAATGATTTTTAAATAGTACTTGCTTGTGTTTTCAGCTACCACCAATAACTTCTTTGGTAGAACCATTTCACCTAACATATGGAGGACTACTAGAAAGAAAAAAACTTTATCAATATGAAAATTCACTAACTAGCTCAATGTTAATTAATTAGCAGCAGTAAGAAAATAATCTAAAATCTTAGCTAACAAAAGTTTGGCAACTAAAGATCTAGCTAGCTAGCTAGACCGTCCTTGTTTGACTAGTATATTGACAAAAGTAGTGTCATAGGTTTTAGTTTTTCTCTTTGCTTTGGCATAATTGATTCCTTTTTATTTTGTCACATAACAATACATATGCTCAATGTTGGATTTGAACATGGGTTATGACACATCAAGATTAATTAACAATATTTTGGGCACTATGATATTATGAGTATCTTCTAAGTTCAAATTTAGCTTAAGCGGTAAAAAATTAAATGGTTTTACATCGTCAATATGACTATGCAGGTGGAGTGACATCGATGCCAGACTTTCTCAAAAAGTTCTTTCCGGTGGTTCACAGGCGAGTAGAAGCTGGAGCCGACCAAAACAACTACTGCAAATACGACAACCAAGGGCTACAACTTTTCACATCATCTCTATACTTAGCCGGTCTAACCGCTACGTTCTTCGCTTCATACACGACGAGAACGCTCGGACGAAGGCTAACTATGCTCATAGCCGGTGTTTTCTTCATCATCGGTGTGGCTCTCAACGCCGGGGCTCAAGACCTAGCCATGCTTATCGCAGGCCGGATATTGCTTGGTTGTGGAGTTGGGTTCGCTAATCAAGCCGTTCCTTTGTTCTTGTCAGAGATTGCACCTACTAGGATCCGTGGTGGTCTTAATATTCTCTTTCAGCTTAATGTCACTATTGGTATCCTCTTTGCCAGTCTTGTCAACTATGGAACCGCCAAGTAAATATCTCTTCCTTAATACTTTTTTTCTTCTATTTTTATTTGATAATATGAAAAAAAAAGTGTGTGGAAAGTGGAAACTAAACTTAGGGTTTGAGATTTTTTCAATACATAATCCAAATTCCAAATTAATATATGGTGGTCATAATTTTAGAAATTTTGCTTTAACATGACACTATTGAAAAAATATCCACATGACTTGTCTCTTTCACTTCACACAAACCTTAATTTGTTGTTAAAGAAAAAAAAAAGAAGATTTCGTTTCATGTACTTTCTAAAGTTATCCAAATTTACTGATCTTATTTTGTCAAACTTTTTGGCTGTCTCCCGTGTTTGTTTAAATTTATTTATAACCTTTTCAAAATTTCAGACCTTTTTTTCATAATATTATCATTAAAAAAGCGCTTTTAACGTTATAAATTTCGACAAATTTTTAATTTTTTATAATAAGTAGATCAAAATAGTCTTCCGTGATTTCAGCAAATTCTATCCACATGACATGCCTACGTCTTATACACTGAACGTAGTCGTCGTTAACAATTGTTTTTTCTCCACGTTGACTATAATGCTTACGGTGATCTGTCACGTAGCTAATGGGCTTACATATAGGCCCGTAATGGAGTTAAAAATGAGGTTGCTAAATGAATTTTGAAATGTTTGCAGGATTAAAGGAGGATGGGGATGGAGATTATCCTTAGGTTTGGCTGGTATTCCCGCGCTTCTTCTAACGGTCGGAGCTTTAATGGTTACGGAGACACCGAATAGTTTAGTCGAAAGAGGCCGTCTCGATGAAGGTAAAGCTGTACTCCGTCGTATTCGAGGTACTGACAATGTCGAACCAGAGTTTGCTGATCTACTTGAAGCTAGTCGACTTGCTAAAGAAGTTAAACACCCTTTTAGAAACCTTCTTCAACGTAGAAATCGTCCTCAGCTCATTATCGCCGTCGCTTTACAGGTTAGTAGTAACACTTCTCTACGTGTTAAATCCGATTTGGAGACTTTAAAATGAAGTGATTTTGTCAGAGCTCTTAATTTAGGATCAAGAAACCCTAAATTGTTTGTCAAGTTTCAATAATTTCGTTTCCATTGTGTTCAATTTTAAAAGTTTACAAAGTAGAATTTGCATTTGATGTTTATTATTTATTTTTAAAAATATTTCAGATATTTCAACAATGTACTGGAATCAACGCGATTATGTTCTACGCACCTGTTCTGTTCAACACATTAGGGTTTGGCAGTGACGCTTCTCTTTACTCTGCTGTGGTTACCGGAGCTGTCAACGTCCTCTCCACGTTAGTCTCAATCTACTCCGTTGACAAAGTCGGTCGCCGGGTTCTACTTCTTGAAGCTGGAGTTCAAATGTTCTTCTCTCAAGTCGTTATCGCCATCATCCTCGGCATCAAAGTCACAGACCACTCTACAAATCTCTCCAAAGGATTTGCTATTCTAGTGGTGGTAATGATCTGCACTTACGTGGCTGCTTTCGCGTGGTCTTGGGGACCGCTCGGGTGGTTAATCCCGAGTGAAACATTCCCTCTAGAGACACGTTCCGCCGGACAAAGTGTGACGGTCTGCGTTAACTTGCTCTTCACGTTCATCATCGCTCAAGCTTTTCTCTCGATGCTTTGCCATTTCAAGTTTGGAATATTCATCTTCTTTTCCGCATGGGTTCTGATTATGTCTGTGTTTGTGATGTTTCTACTTCCTGAGACTAAGAACGTTCCGATCGAGGAGATGACTGAGAGGGTGTGGAAGAAGCATTGGTTCTGGGCTAGATTCATGGATGATGAGAAGGATCATATGTTTGTGAGTGGTGAGAAGAGTAATGGTAAATCTAACGGCTTTGATCCTTCAACACGGCTCTAAATTGGTTTAAGAAGTCATAACCAAAGTAGAAGCAGAAGAGAGTGCATAAGAGGTTGGTAAACGCACCAAATAGAGAAAAGGAAAAGACAATGTACTAAATTTCGTTACTTTGAACTATGTTTGTGAATAGGTAAAGTCTTGTTTTGGCTTTGTTGAGTATACCATTTCTGACAAGTGTTCTGTTCTTTCTATGAGATAATGAAGATGTATATTTAATAGTCCAAGTTCTCCTTATTCATATTACACAAACAGATGTTTTATTGGACTATTAATTATGCATATTAGTCAACACATTAGCCATTTTGTTCCCGCACGACAAATAGGTTTGATTTCGTATGAAACAAAACCGTATGGTACGGTGCGAGTCCAATAGTACATTTTCGTTACTATTATAACTGCACTACATTTCAATAATTTCATATATATTAATTGGATATACGTTTAGGTTTATTTTAAGTCGACGTAAGACCAACAAAAGAAAAGAGTGAAAACAAAAAAAATCATTTCTTCTCTCCATTATTATCTCGTAAGTTTATCAATATAATTTCCTTTATAGTCTTCCACTTTTTCAAGTAATTATTAGAAATTGATGTCAAAACCCTATATTACGAGCCAGGGTTCTATTGTGTAAATACTATATAAGTCTTGTATAGTTTGGTTATTTATGTTTACATCCTTAGGTCAAATATTGTATCTACTATATAAGGAACACTTTGTGTAACATTATGAATAAGAAACTTTTTACACATCTCAAGGGTTTTGACATGGTATCAGAGCTAAACCTAATTTTTTAGGCTACTCGATCCTCTGTTTTGGCTTGGAGAACTCTGTTCTTCTTGTTTCTTTTGATTTCTTTCTTTCTCTTTGACCTTGGTATATCGATCATTCTGTCTTTATATCTCTCTTGGAACTATGACAGACGATCAATCTGTTTCTAAGGTTTCTTCGACGATGACTTCGGGTTCTAAGTCTCGTTTTGAGTCTACCCGACGTCGAATCGACCCCTATGATCTCTCGGCTGGAGATAATCCTGGATCCGTGATCTCACAACCACAACTTCGTGGATCCAATTACGATGAGTGGGCTATGAACTTGCGCCTTGCGTTGAGAGCAAGGAAAAAGTTCGGTTTTGTGGATGGATCTATCCCCAAACCTGATGATGAGTCTGATGACCTTGAGGATTGGTGGGCTAATAACGCTATGGTGGTGTCTTGGATGCGACAAACTGTAGCACCGGATTTAAGTAGCTCCCTCTCGCATCATGAAATTGCTTCTGACTTATGGACTCACATACAAAAGCGATTTTCCGTGAAGAATGGCCAAAGGGTCCAACGTTTGAAGACTGAGTTGGCTAATTGTCAACAAAAGGGTTCTGCGGTGGAAGCTTATTATGGGAAACTTACAAAACTATGGACAAGTCTTGCTGATTTCCAACGTGCGAAGACAGTTGAGGAGATTGCCAAGGAACGTGAATAAGATAAGTTACACCAATTTCTAATGGGTCTTGATGAGAGTGTATTTGGCGCGGTAAAATCTTCTCTTTTATCGCGTGATCCACTTCCATCTCTTGATGAGGCTTATCAAGTTGTTTCTCAAGATGAGGAATCAAAGAGAGCGGGTAGGTTGATGGAAGAACGGAATGAGGGGGCTAGTTTCGCGGTTCGTGTGGCTCCGCGTACTTATTCATCTCCTCCACTGCGAGATCCTTCGGCTGTGTGTACGAGCTGTGGAAGGAAAGGTCACTTGGCAGATAACTGTTTTCGTAAGACCGGTTATCCTTGGTGGTGGGGCGATCGCCCACACTCCAAACTTCCCACTACTTCACAGGTTGGTCCGGGTGGTGCAAGCAGTGATCGTCATGTCTCGATTGTTCCTTCCAAGCCTGTTGAACCTACACATGTTCATCACGTTGCGGCTTCGATGTCTCTCGGACATACCCATATCACCGACGCTGATCGTGTTGGTTTTAGTGGCTTAAGTGATCAAGACTGGATCAAGCTGAAGGATATGCTTAACGCACGGAATGTTGGTACTCATGATCCTCTTGCTGGTAAGTTTTTTATTGAGTCTTGGATTATTGACACTGGGGCTTCTAACCATATGACGGGAAGCATTGATTTCTTAACGAATGTTTGTGATATGGCTCCTATGTTTATAAAACTTCCTGATGGCCGGTTTACGGTTTCTACTAAACGCGGGATGGTCTCTCTCGGTTCTCATCTCACTTTGATAAACGTACTCTTTGTCGATGGCTTGCACTGCCACCTTATCTCGGTCTCTCAACTGACTCGAGATCGACAATGTCATTTCCAAATATCTGATCGGCTTTGTATTGTTCAGGACCGTATCACACGGACGGTGATTGGCGCAGGTGAACAGCAGAATGGGTTATATTTCTTTAGAGGGATGGCTGAAGCAGCTTTGACACAAGTTTTGGAGCAACAACCCAAGGAGGTGTGGCATGGTCGGCTTGGACATCCTTCTTCTACAACTATGGAGATGTTGTCTTTTTCCAATTCTAGTAGTAGTGTTTTTGATTCGAAAACATGTGACGTCTGTATTCGTTCAAAACAAACACGTGATTCTTTTCCTTTGAGCATTAATAAAACTTCTGAAGTTTTTGAGTTGATTCATTGCGACTTATGGGGTCCTTATCGGACCACAGCAATTTGTGGATCACGGTTCTTTTTGACGATTTTTGACGATTTCTGTCGTGCTGTATGGATATATTTGCTGCCAGCAAAATCTCAAACTGCTTCGAATTTACGTGAGTTTGTTTCTTTGGTGGAAAGACAGTTCGACCGCAAGGTTAAGACAGTAAGAAGCGATAATGGGTCTGAGTTTTTAAGCCTTAGTGGTTTCTTTCGCGAGAAATGTATTCTCCATGAAACTTCTTGTGTTGGAACTCCTCAACAAAACGGACGTGTGGAGCGTAAACACCGTCATATCTTGAATGTCGCCAGAGCATTACGGTTTCATGCTCACATTCCGGTTGAATTTTGGAGTTATTGTGTTCTGACCGCTGGCTACTTAATCAATCGAACGCCCACAACGGTGCTCCATGGCAAGACTCCATTTGAAATACTTTATGCCCGACCACCTCCGATGAACCATCTCCGTATTTTCGGTTGTTTGTGTTATGTTCATAACCAAAAACACGGTGGGGATAAATTTGCTTCTCGCAGTAACCGGTCCGTGTTTCTTGGTTATCCTTTCGGGAAAAAGGGTTGGAAAGTATACAACCTTGATACTGGTGTAGTTTCTGTTTCTCGCGACGTTGTCTTTCTCGAAAAGGAGTTTCCATTTGCTCATACTAGCTTGGATCCTTCGACTGCACCAGCTACGACTATATCACCTCATATTGTCGATGATGATGAGTTTCTTACTTTGGATTTGGTTCCGTCCTCCAGTGAGGACTTGCCGGCTGTACCTCCTTTAGCCACGAAACCATTTGATTCTCCTACTACACGAGTCACTGCTTCGGGAGATTCTTCGGTCGTATCTCAGCTTCCCTCTCCGGTGACTCCATCGACTTCTTCGTCTCTGCGTTTGGAGTCATTACGTGATGATGTTGTGGCTGATTCTTCTGATGTCTTGGATTCGCCTACTCACGACACACATGAGCCTATGGGAAAAGGTTGTCGCCAAAAATTTAAGTCAACACGCCTTCATGACTATGTGACTAATACGACTCATGCGGAGTCCGATGGTGATTTTGTTGACACTTGTTGGTACCCTATCGACTCCTATGTCGACTGCTCCCAATTTTCAGATCACCATCGTGTGTTTCTTGCTGCGATCACGTCCGGTCAGATACCTAGGACGTTTGCTGAGGCTATGGAAGATGAGAATTGGCGTGCAGCTGTGCGTAGTGAAATTACTTCTCTTGAGGACCAAGGCACATGGACGACAGAGACATTATCTCCGGGTAAGAAAGCTCTTGGGTGTAAATGGGTATTTACGTTAAAATATCGATATGATGGCACTCTTGAGCGCTACAAGGCTCGATTAGTGGTTCTTGGCAACAACCAGACCGAGGGGCTTGACTATACGGAGACGTTCGCTCCTGTGTGTAAGATGACTACTGTGCGTTCTTTCTTGGAGGTTGCGGTGGCTCGGGATTGGGAGGTTCATCAAATGGACGTTCACAATGCTTTCTTACACGGTGACTTAGAAGAGGAAGTTTTCATTCGTTTTCCTCCAGGTTTCCGTACTGATGATAAGACACAGGTTTGTCGATTACATAAGTCTCTTTATGGGCTTAAGCAGGCCCCAAGATGTTGGTTTTCAAAGCTCTCCACTTCTCTTAAGGACTATGGTTTCAAGCAGAGTTTGAAAGACTATTCATTGTTCACCTACGCTGATGACACTCGGCGTATTCATGTGCTAGTCTATGTTGATGACCTTATCGTTACTGGGAACTCTGCGGCGGTCATTGCTGATTTTAAGACGTATTTGAGCTCTTGTTTTGGTATGAAGGATCTGGGTCTCTCTAAATATTTTTTGGGCATTGAAGTGTCCCGGAATTCTACTGGTATGTATCTGTCTCAACGTAAGTATACACTTGACATCATTTCGGATACTGGTTTGCTTGGGGCGCAGCCTGTCTCTCATCCTATTGAGCAGAATCATCATTTGGCTACGGCTACGGGTGCTTTGCTTCCTGATCCGTTTCGGTATCGTCGCTTGGTTGGTCGTCTTATTTACCTTGGGGTTACTCGGCCGGATCTCTCGTATGCAATTCATTTGTTGTCTCAATTTATGCATGCTCCGAGGGTGGAACATTGGGAGGCGGCTCGTCGAGTTGTTTGTTACCTCAAGTCCAATCCGGGTCAAGGTATTCTTCTCCGTTCTGGTACTGATCTTCGTCTTACGGCTTGGTGTGACGCTGATCATAACGGTTGTCCCTTAACTCGTCGTTCTCTAACTGCTTGGTTTATTCAACTTGGTGGTTCTCTGGTATCTTGGAAGACACGGAAGCAAGATGTGGTTTCTCGTTCATCGTGTGAGGCTGAATATCGGGCTATGGCCGAGACTGTTTGTGAGCTTCTGTGGTTGCGCGAGGTTCTTGTTTCCATGGGGGTTGATTGTTCCGCTCCGGTTTCTCTATATTGTGATAATGAATCGGCTATTCATCTGAGTAAGAATCCGGTTTTTCATGAGCGGACAAAGCATATTGAATCAGATTGTCATTTCATTCGTGATGAGATTGTGCGTGGTGTCATTGCTCCGCAACATGTTTCCACTAAGGTTCAGTTGGCTGATATTCTCACGAAGGCTCTTGGTCGTAAAGAGTTTGACGTTTTTAAGCTTAAGGTGGGTATTCAGGACCTGCATACTCTACCTTAAGGGGGGGTATTACGAGCCAGGGTTCTATTGTGTAAATACTATATAAGTCTTGTATAGTTTGGTTATTTATGTTTACATCCTTAGGTCAAATATTGTATCTACTATATAAGGAACACTTTGTGTAACATTATGAATAAGAAACCTTTTTACACATCTGAAGGGTTTTGACAATTGAAATCATAATTCCAACACTAATAAAGTAAACAAAAAAAGTAAGCAATCTTTAATATATATATATATATTTTGAGACTCCTCTCGCAAGTGACCTTCTTCTCATACATACGCACCCCTCACATTCACATACCTCACAGATTGACAGCGATATAAAAAATGTAGCAATCTCTCTTATTAGAGAGTAGAGAACCTTACAATTTAACAAGAATACTAATATAATATCCGAAGATATATAATAACAAGAAGAGAAGACTTATGACTTATGCTGATAGGAATTAGAAAAATACTATATTCAACTAAGGACTAAGGAGACACCACACAAGGGCAGATGGAGATAAATCAGAAACGTTTGTTGACCAATGACTTGATGAATCAAGAGCATGTGAAATAAAAGATACGTTTAAAAATCCCATTGGCTACATACAATTTCCCCGTGTGCTTCACTGCTTCGTTTTCTATATACTGAAAAGTAAACATCCCAATGGTCTCTTTAATTAAGTGTTTTCTAAAAAACTCTTTTAGAGAAAATAACTTTTAAGTTTCAGCTTCCGAAGAGAGATCTTCAGTATGGCCGGAGGGGGATTTGCGGCTGCTTCGGCGAACGGAGTGGAGTTTGAGGCAAAGATAACTCCTATAGTTATCATCTCTTGCATCATGGCTGCTACCGGAGGCCTCATGTTCGGCTACGACATTGGTGTCACCGGTATTAATATAACACTAGGATTTAATCCGCCGTACACCGCGGAATAATATTTTATATATAATATAATTTAGTTTTTATAGTCTTTAGTTTGATATTAAAATTAAAAATTTGATTTAGATGTTTTTTAAAAAAAAAATACCTATAATATATGTGTAACTTAGTAATTTAAACTGTAGTACACCATGAATTTAGTTTGTTATATATATGTAATAAATGATTTCAATTATTAGTGTTTTTAGATTTAATCTGTGGTACATGTGTAATTTAGTAATTTGAACCTGTGGTACATTACAAAATAATATTTTATTTATATACATAATGATTTAGTCTCTTATAGTTTTTAATTGTATGATTTAGATTTTTAATTAGTGTTTTCTAGATTAATTCCGTGGTACACAAGTAATTGAATATATAAAAAAGATAAAAACAAATCTATTTGAATCACCATATATGGAACTAAAGCCAATACTAAGAATGGGCTAATGTTGATTATGATCAGTTCAACCAAGTTTTGTTTTCACTTTAGTGATATTTTACAGTAAAAATTATTTAAGAACATATATATGTAGTTATAATTAATAAATAATAATTAATATGATTGTGATATTCTGCTAATCAAAATAATTTGTGAAAGAGAGAGAGAAAGAGTAATATTCCAAACGAAATATATATTACTTGTGATTTAGATTGGTTGGTAATTTGGTATATTTAGTTTCAATCTTTATTTTAATTCACAATTTTCACTATCATATGACTATTTTTTCTTATCCTAAACTAAAGAAATTCAATTATAAATTCTAATTTTATTTTTAAAAATCATTATCGGTATAGATGCAGATTTTTGAGATCTCCTATTCTAGGTGTGTTGTTTTAATCATAATATATTAATATTAATTATGAAAATTCTTGTTGTGTAAATAATTAAATAGAAAAATAATGATTTGGTATTAAAGAGAGTATGCCTATTTTGTGGTTTATATAAGGAGAATTCCTTTTCAAACAATAGACAACCTTAAAACTTAGTGAAAAGGCAAATAAAATATTTAACTTTTTGGTTAGTATGTTTGGTTGTTATAATAATTGGTAGATTATAAAACAAACAAAATAAGATGTACTGCTGAAAAAAAGAAACAGAAAACTTAGTTCTATTGATATAATAAGCAAAAGTATATACATCATGATAGAACACAGATTCATCTCCTAAAAATAAGAGTGACTTACTTACAACGAATATTTAACAACATCAAAAGCAACAGAAAAAAATAAAGAAAACACAAAACTTACTTACAACGAATATTAAACAACATCAAAAGCAAGAGAAAAAAATAAAGAAAACACAAAACCATTTCCATATATTACTGTAAGGTTTCTTTGCTGGTTGTAACTTGTAAGTATGTTTGGTGCATCTATACTATTAATTGGGGAGTACAAAACAAGATTTTGGAAAGAAAAAAAACATATTATATATCCATGTTGCCAAACAGGTTCAATTGCTTATATAATTAAAAAAAAATAAACAATATATTGTAAACAAAAACTGTTTTTGGTAAATCTAATAGTTATGGAAATAATAATTACGAAATTAATTATAAAATTAAAATTACTCGATATTTTTGGAAAAGGTTTAAAGTTGTTACCATAAAAGCAAATTATTAAATTTGAAATTGTATATATATGACATAAATGGTTCTAGATTTTGAGATATTTATAGAAATCTAATTTAATTTTTGGATATTATCTTTTATTTTAGATTTTTAAATTTCTTAACCAAACTATATAGTTAAAATTTAAAACTATGGTTTTTTTTATCTTTTTGTTTGGCAAATAAACAGCAATGCCCAAAAAATATGCTAAATATATCTTTTTCTATTAAGACTCAAACTTCTTTACTTTAGAAAAAAAAAAAAAAATAGCAAGGTAAAAGATTTTCAGGATTAATTTTTGGAAAAATATTGGTATTTAGTATGAGACATTTACGTATTTTCTTGGAAAAAAAATAAACCAGATTAATAAAAAAAATCAGACCAAATTTGAGTCTTAGAATTTAAACAGATTTCCATAACAAATAGATTTCCATATTTAAATTTGAATAAAACTCAAGGAAACATATTAATTTTAGAGCTTATAGTTCAAACAGACTTCCATAATCAACCATTTAGAATAATAGATTAGATACTGAAAACTTTTATATTTATTTTAAATAATAATTATCTATATATTTAAAAATCTTTAATTTCAGTATTTTATATATAATAATTATCTATATATAATTTAAAATATTCCAAAATTAAAATTTACATCTCAAACAAGTAAACTGTTATTAAAACCACGGTTATAAATTGGAAAAATATTTTATATATATGAGACGGGACGGGTTTTCTATCCAGAAATAGATATATCACTTTTTTTTACTGTTTTTTTTTTAAAATGTATTTGTCTTTGCTCACAATAAAACAAATCCAATTTTTTTGTCTATATCAATTAAAAACAAATCGAATACTAAATTGGTATCAGTTTTGATTATGAATTGTTAATAACATTCCTAAAAATTAGGCTTGGGCATAGAAACCATACCCAAATACCCAATCTGGAAGCTGACCCGGTAAACCAGGTTTGGGTTAGGTACGGATTTACCTTTAAAATCCTATTGTTTTCTATTTTCCAATGCATGTGGGTTTGGGTTAGGGTCGGATGATACTTAGTATGCGTTCGGATAACCATCAAACCCGTATATATAAATATATTTAAAAATATATAGTATTAATATAATTTTGAATATTTCAATTAGTTTTATACCTAAGTATCAAAAATTATCAAAGTATCTAAAATTGTTTGTTATATATAAGTCAAAACTTAGCTAAATTTATTTAAATTTAATTAATTTTAAAAAAATTTCAGGGTAATAAGTAGTTTGGGTACTAATCGGGTTCTCAAATTTGTAACTCGAACCGATCCAAAGTCGATAGTATCCCAACCAAACCGAATTCATATATCAAAAAATATCCAATAGGTTCTAATATCTCAACCTGATAGGTTAATATCCCAACCTTAACGGGTTAACCGAATGTTTAATTCTAATAACACTAGGTTTACAAATATAAACCGTATATACATTATATATTGCAAATATAATTACAAACTTAATTTTTGAAATTAACCCCGCACGTATGTGCGGGTCCGAACCTAGTTCTCGTTAAGCTAGTGAGGAATTATTTATAGTGTTTTGAAAATGAATTAGGTGTGATATGAAATTAAGACTAAATTGGTGAGCAAGCAAAATATCATTTAAAACATGAAGGATTTAAACAATCTTTATGAAATATACCATTTATTAGTTTTATATGTTAAAATTTAAATTTACTTTCCATTTAGTTTTATATATTGATTTTCTGTACCATAAGAATCAGAAATGAATATTGGATTAACATAATTATTATGATAGCATTAAACGATTAAATCTATATTTGAAGTATTAGGAAATATGAATATTATTCGATTTTAATGAATTATTGATTTTACATATTTTAGTAATTATTATTTTAAGAAATTTTATAGGGATTAACTTTGTAATTTGGTATAACTAAAAGGGTAGATTGCCGAATGTACTTAAAAATGTATATATAGATGTGTTATTGTGTACTATTCTATATAGACTAGATAAGGCCCGCGTTATTACGCGGGTAAAAATTAAAAAATTTATTGAGAATAGTTAAGTAGTAACATACATATTTTTTTAGATTTTATCTTGTAATATTTTAATATTGAATATGAACCTATATATTTCATTTAATACTCTCTCAATTCCATTATATAAGAGTTTTATAATATTTTCTCAAATTTCTATTTTTATTAATATAACAATTTGAATTATGCAGCATATTTCCTATTGGTAGAAATTTTATAAATGACATAATATTTTTTGTTTATTAATCTTTGTGCTTTTACCCAAAAACTCTTATAGGACAGGAAGTATCATTTAAATATCTATACCATCATAATAGATAATATTTTAAGTTTAATTACACATTTCATCTTAATGCATATAAATAAATATTTTATATCAAACACGATTAATACATCATATCAAATCTATATCTTAGTAAGAACAGAAAATATAAATAAAAATTAACAATATATAATTTGCTAAAAAAACTCAATCAACATTATTTAAGATATATTTGTTATGTCGTTATCTCATAAGTATTAATTTTACCACATGTCATAATCAATTTTAATGAGTAAAATTTATAAAAAAAAAACATATATAAAGATACAGAGAAATTCTCAATAACTGAAGATTTATAATTTATAAGTTTTTTCAAATTATCTTATGTTTTGACATATGCATTACAAAAATACATGTGTTAAAATTATAAAATTAAACATTAAAAATTACTAATATTCTTGAATTATTTTTTTAACTGATACATATTAATATTTGAAAACTTTTTAATCTATTTAATCTAAAATAAATTTCATCGTTAGACATTCAGTTTAGTAATCACATTAAACTATATATTTCATCGTAAAACCATAATTCACTTCTTCATGGATTAGTTAAAAAATTTAATAACAAATATAATATGAGCATATATGAGATAATATGTATTTTGGTTAGTATTTTAAATTTAACAATAAAAATAATCAGTTAACATCCACAAAATTTTTGAAAATCCAAAAATATCCTAAATATTATTCTTCTATATGTCATAATTTCATAAGTAATACTTTTGTCAATTTTAATCAATTAACCAAAAAATTCATTCTTACAAACGCATTTTTCTATTTTCTTTCAGGTTTCTTATATTACTATATGCATTAAAACTTTAAAATAAAATATGTAAAACTATACTTATACAAATCATGTATTGAATTAGTTTTTTAATTTATTTATTCTTTCAAGGTTTTGTGTACTTACTTACAATAAAAATTTATATTACAACGATAAATACAATTTATATTCGAATAAAATTATGTTAAATAACTTTGTTATTCATTATTTATTGATTAATATACATGCTTAATAAATAGTTGACAAAAAAAAAAAAAAATACATGCTTAATAAATTAAGTTTTTGCTTACACTTGACATGTGTCAACATCTAATCAATATATTTGACACATGTCACAATCTTGACATCAAGGTTTAGATAATAAGTTTTGTTAGTTTTCCTTTTTGTTTTAGGGAAATAAATGTTTTAAAATATAAACATGTAAGATTCTGTAAATATAATTAGCTGTCTTAGTTTATAAAAAAAATTGACATGTGTCAAAATCTAATCAATATATTCTCATGGTTTGTAATTGTCTCTTTGGTGTTCATGATTTTCTATTGTACTAAAGGTTTTGATTTGATATGGGATACCACTTAATAGACATCTTTATATAATAAGACATATGCTCAATTTCCTTATAGTGATAGGCCAATATCACGTAGAATAATATTAGTCTAAATATTGCAACTGCAACAAATAGAAACGTGTCTAATTCACTTAGAATAGTAAAATAGTAAAAATTTAATAATTGACATATTAATTTTTAACACGTGTCAACATCTTATCAATATATTTGACACGTGTCACGATCTCGTTAATTAGTATTTTTGTCATTGAACTTTATATAATAAGATTTTTGTCATTGAACTTTATATAATAAGATATTGTACTAGATTAAGTGATATGTGTAAAATTTACAAATCTTATGTTATTCAATCATGTATTTAAAAAATATATTAAAATCTAATGTTATTGAAAATCCACTGTTATTCAAAACAGTCTGTAGATTTAGATTTTTATGATTTTTAGAAATTCTAGAAGATTTGAGAAGATTTATTTAGTTAAAAATAGAGAAATTCAAATCTCATGGTTTTAGGTGGGATTTGAAAGAATTTTACAATAAATCATATCAACTTCCCTACAATCTATCAAAATTCCAAATTTCCAAAATCACATAAAATTCTCCAAAACCATGATTTCAATCTAGCAAATGAAATTTCACTTACTAGTTTAACGTTAAATGCAAAAGAACAAAATAATATAAAATCTTAGCTTTCAAAAGTCTGGCAATTAGTGACAAAATTAGTGTAATAGGTTTTAGTTTTTTTTTTTAATTTTATATGAAGTAAAAATGTGACTCCGTTTTTTATTTTTCACTTGTGCTCAATAACGAATTTGAACATGGCTTATGCCATATAAATATTAATTTAGTTCTGAGGTTAAACAGTAAAAATATTAAAATGGTTTCCCATCATCAATATGGCTACACGCAGGCGGGGTGACAACAATGCCGGACTTTCTCAAAAAGTTTTTTCCGGTGGTACACAGACGAGTAGAAGGTGGCGTAGACAAAAACATGTACTATTGCAAATACGACAACCAAGGGTTACAACTTTTTAAATCATCTTTATACTTAGCCGGTCTAACCGCAACACTTTTCGCTTCGTACACGACGAGGAAGCTCGGACGGAGGCCAACGATGCTCATAGCCGGTGTTTTCTTCATCATAGGTGTGGCTCTCAACGCAGGGGCTAAAGACCTAGACATGCTTATTGCTGGCCGGATATTGCTTGGTTGTGGAGTTGGGTTCGCTAATCAAGCTGTTCCATTGTTCTTGTCGGAGATTGCACCTACTAGGATCCGTGGTGGTCTTAATATTCTCTTTCAGCTTAACATCACTTTCGGTATCCTCTTCGCCAATCTTGTCAACTATGGAACTGCCAAGTAAATATCTCTCTTCCCTAATACTCTTTTTTGATAAATATTTATTTATTAATAATAGAGAAATGTGTGGAAATGAAATTAGGGTATCGCCGCTATTTTCAACGTTTTATAATTGTCATTTTTTTTAATACGGTTCAATTTATTACGTCAACAATTATTTAGTCATTCCGTGATTTTGTTGTTTATCCAACATATCGGTCAAATTCTTAGAGTTTGAATTTTTTTCACGGGAAAAAAAAATTCAAATAAAATATATGATTATCATATAATTTAACATTTTTTTGCTTGAAAATGTCTCTATTAGAGCATCTGCAACAGCCCCTCAAACCCTCAAATATTGAGAGGTTTTAAGTTCCAATAACCCCTTAAAATTTCATATATATATATATATATTTCATTTTAGTACTTATAACTTTTATGTCTTACAAATATTTCTATTAAGTTCAATTGTTTGAAACATATCTTTATAAATTCAATTTTTTTATTTATATCTATATAAATTATATTGTTTGAAATATATTTATATAAATTATACTATTTAAATTTATCTATGGAAATAATTATATTGAATAACTTAATATTTTACATGTAATTTTATTTTATTTGATTTATATGTATATATATATATAGATATATAATATATGTTGTTTTATCATATTAGGTATTGTATTTTATAAATATTATTTAATATAATTTTTTAATTATGTATTTTATATTTATTTATGAAAATTTTGTGATTATAACAATTATTGGTGAGATTGCGGACTATAATGTAGATAGAAAAACTTTTAGAAATAAATTTGAGAGTGTACCATTGGAGTAAGTCATCTTCACACCCTTATTTTGAAGGTGAACTCCCTTTAAAATGAAGGCATGGTTGGAGATGCCCTTAGAAAATATCCAGGTGAATATGTCTTTCACTTCACACGAACTTAATTTTTATATATATTCCAAATTTTGATTGTTATTTTCAATTTTCCTCTTCTGTGTTTATTTAAATTTATTTTTAAATTCTTAGAAAAAGGTTTTTCATATTTAGTTTCCATTAAAAATCATTTAAAATTTATAAGTTTGATTTTAATTGGCTGTTTGAGCTGATTCATTTGTAGATTAAAAAAAAAAGTTTGATTTTAATTTCCAAATTATATTTCCAAATGGAGTTAAAATAAACCCGCTAAATAAACTTTGAATTGTTTGCAGGATTAAAGGATGGGGGTGGAGGTTATCGTTTGGTATGGCGGGAGTTCCTGCGCTTCTTCTAACGGTTGGAGCTCTATTGGTGACAGAGACACCGAACAGTTTAGTCGAAAGAGGTCGTCTCAATGAAGGTAAAGCTGTTCTCCGTAGTATTCGAGGTACCCATTATGTCGAACCAGAGTTTGCTTATCTACTCGAAGCTAGTCGACTTGCTAAAGAAGTTAAACACCCTTTCAGACACCTTTTCCAACGTAGAAATCGTCCTCAGCTTGTCGTTGCCCTCGCTTTACCGGTCAGTACTGTACTATCGCTTCTTTGTGGTAATTGAAGTGATTTTGTTGTAGAATTTGAAGTCAAAAATAGAAATGATCTACTAAGACTATGCTATTGATGCTGATCCTTTTTTTGTGTGTGTGTAAAATGCAGATGTTCCAACAATGTACTGGAATCAATGCGATTATGTTCTACGCTCCTGTTCTGTTCAGCACATTAGGGTTTGGCAGTGACGCTTCTCTTTACTCTGCAGTGGTCACTGGAGCAGTCAACGTCCTCTCCACATTAGTCTCAATTTACTCCGTTGACAAAGTTGGTCGCCGGGTTCTATTCCTAGAAGCTGGTGTCCAAATGTTCCTCTCTCAAGTCGTTATCGCCATTGTCCTTGGTACCAAAGTCACTGACCACTCTACAAATATCTCCAGAGGTTTCGCAGTTCTAGTCGTGGTAATGATCTGCACTTATGTTGCTGCTTTCGCCTGGTCTTGGGGACCGTTAGGGTGGTTGATCCCGAGTGAGATATTCCCTCTAGAGACACGTTCCGCTGGACAAAGTGTGGCCGTCTGCGTTAACTTGCTCTTCACCTTTATTGTTGCTCAAGCTTTTCTCTCGACGCTTTGCCATTTAAAGTTTGGGATATTTATCTTCTTTTCTGCGTGGGTTTTTGTTATGTCATTCTTTGTGACGTTTCTAATTCCTGAGACTAAGAACGTGCCAATTGAGGAGACGAGTGAGAGAGTGTGGAAGAAGCATTGGTTCTGGGGTAGATTTATGGATGATCACAATGATCAAGTACTTGTGAGTGGTGAGAAGAGTAACGGTAAGACCAAAGTAGAAGCAGAAGAGAGTGAAAAAGAGGTCGTAAACAAACCATAAATAGATAGAGGAAAAATACAGCTTTTAACTTTCATACAGTGTTTTACTCAAACTGTGTTTGTAACTAGGTAAAGTCTTTCTTGTTTGTTTTGTTGTGACAGTAAGTACTTGTTAATGTCATCGATCGGCCTTGAGTTCCATTTCCGACAAGTGTTCTATTTTCTTTTTGAAAATGATAATGTATATTGCAATGTAGAAATTTGCAATTGTTGATTTTCTAGCTACGAACAAATGGTAGCAATGTTAATGGGCCGAAAATAGATACACTAGTTTTGAAGTTATAGTCCGGGCTGAATGCATGCTGCAGTGATCAAACTGAAGATATTAAAATTAATATGAAGTTGGCAACAATAAAAATAATGTATCACATAAATAGAATTTGAATGGTAAGGAAACTATGTTACCAAGATGTAGGAGGAAGAGTAACTGAGAAGTTCAAATATTAAAAGATGATTCAAAACATTAGCACACCAACTAACTCACCATTCTTTCCTTACAAGCCTTGCAAACTTTAAACCGTGTGAACACTTTACAACTTATAACGATTACGTTTTGTATATGTTTATTTATTTGTGTGTGTGTTTTTCTTTCGTTATTGAAGAGAACTTAACAAATTTATGAGTTTCAACCGAAATGAATTGACCATATTTTATACATTAGATTAGATCCCAACTTAAAGTTCGCAAGAGATTCATAACAAAAAAACAGAAAAACAAAAAAAAGAGAGAGAGAGAGAGAGAGAGAGAGAGAGAGAGAGAGAGATTCAGAGCACCACTCTTCAATATAATAGTTCTTCGAGGTCATTCATGTCACAGAATCCAACTATAAAAATTGACGGATCAGATGATTTCAATTATGTCAAGATTTATGGTTTCCAACTTAAAATTAGTTTATAATATGTGGATATGCATGGATTGATCTTACCGTCCACTTAAGTGAATATGTATCATGTCCTTTTTTAAGTTTTAAAGAAAGAAAGAAATAAAACTCCATTTCTTAACTCAAATTATTAATTATATTCGATTTCAGCCAACTTTGTCAATATATATATATATCAAGTCAGTATTAGAAATTAAATCCAACATTAATAAAAATTTAAAGATAAACAAGTAAAGTAAGCAATCTTTGTCGGTATTTTGCTTTTTAGACACTCCTTTCTCCAAATTAGCCAACTAACCAATAAAGATCAAGTGACCTCCTCATACATACGCACGTACCACTCACATTCACATACCTCCTTGTTTATATATACCCGCACACAAATAAAAGAAAGAGAGAAATTAAAAGGAAACGACCTTGTGGGGATCTCGACCAAAAAAGACGAAGAAGAAGAGTGAGAGAGATATAGAGAGAGTAGATCGATGGCGGCGATGATAGTTTCGGCTCTGGTGTGTTTGGTGGTGATGGGACGGCTGAGTGGAGCGGCGGTATACAAAGTCGGCGACTCAGCAGGCTGGACAACCATAGCCAACGTAGACTACAAGCTATGGGCGTCTACCAAAACTTTCCACATTGGTGATACTGTTTGTGAGTTCCTTAATCTTCTTACCATGACCATGAGCAGATCTTGAATGTAATACTTACTTCGGAAATTGGGGCCCCTCCAGCAATCTTAATTCTTAACTAGTGCGTACGCTTTAGGTGTAAAGTATTTAAAAAGAGTACCACTCACGCACTAATCATTATGACTTTTTTAACTCACAAATATCATATATATCTCTATACAAAAGTGTCATTTTTGATATTTTCATGATTTCATCTATAGAACTATAAATGGTTATTATTACAATATTAGTTTTGAAGCTGACTTTAAATAGGGTTCTTGATTAACATCTTATTGAGAAATTTAGATATAAAAACTATAAAAAGTTTACGGGCCAAACTATGTTATGATTTTTTTTTTCGTTTAAATGTTAAATTTATTAAAAGAATACATGATTAATTACAGAAGGCTAAAGTGGTTTTTTGTTTTCTTGTAATGATTTTACGGACCAATAATGTGAATTTGTCTTTTGTAAGTCAGTTCTATCAGATATATCGTTTTATAGTAAACTATTTCAATCTAGAGTCAAACTTAACTATCGCTAAATCCGTACTGATTTTAGACTGGCGTAGCCGAATTGTCATCGATAAATGAATATGATAAGAATATACAAACATAGACATGATTATATTGTCATTGATACACACGTATACATAAAACGAAAACTAATTTGATTTTGACAGTGTTCGAGTACAACCCACAATTCCACAACGTAATGAGAGTGACGCACCCAATGTACAGAAGCTGCAACAGCTCAAACCCAATCTCCACCTTCACCACCGGAAACGACTCAATCACACTAACCAACCACGGCCACCATTTCTTCTTTTGCGGCGTTCCCGGCCATTGCCTCGCGGGTCAGAAACTTGACCTTAACGTCCTCCTCCCTGCTTCCTCCACACCAGTCTCTGAGCCACCAACCTCATCCTCCTCTCCTCCTCCGTTGACTACTACTATTCCTGCAGCCGGAGTCCGGGGCCCTTCTCCTAACCTCAGTGCTTCTCTCCCGAGTGTGGCGGTGGGTCGAGTTGTGGCGATGGTAGCTCTCCTAGTCTCTTTGGTCTTTGCAAATTTTGCTTCTTAATTAGGACTATATACATACATTGGAGCCGTTGCATATAAGGTTTTTTGTTTTGTTTACATATCATTTTCCCAAGTTGTTCTTCTTTCTTCCAATGATTCAAAATGTGAAGATGGCCCCGTCAATAACATATACTACCGATTTAATTCGTTAACAATGCTAGTTTTCATTTCTATTTATTCCCCTCGTCTATAACTCCCAGAGATATATTTTCAAATTTGAATTTGAGTTATAATACAAACCTGTTTGGAGAAAAAAAAAATGTGGCTAGGATCGATCATGTGATTGCATAATATGATTGGTTTCTATTTTCCTTTTTTTTTTTTTTTTTCTCTTTGTTTTCTGTTCAAAGAACAGGATCGATCATTTTCCCTTAAAACACATAAAAAAGAACATACAAATTCTCTAAGTTAGTGTCATCTTGGCTATCTTACACATGTAGAAATATGAAACTCTAATTTTACAAAATATATAACGAAACTAGATCATTACTTGTGCTACATCACATATTGATGATTTTAAAAATTTAAAAACTCTAAATTTATATTCAAATTGTAAATGATGTTATTGTGAAAAAAATTAGTAAAAATTAATTTATGTCTTACTCTTGTTAATTTTTTTTAGTTTAGATATAAATATATGTACCCAATTTTATCTATACTAGTATTTTTGCAGCAGGTTTTGCTCAAAAATATTTTTCGGAAATTTTTTACATTGAATGTTATTTAATGCTTATATTCATATTCAAACAAGTTTAGTTAATTTTCTCTACTATGCTTATAACCAAACACAATTTAAATATTTCGGGGGATGGGGGGGGAGGGTGTATTCAACTTGACATTTTAAGTGATTTGTGTAAAATTTACAAATCCTCTGTTATTCAATCATAGATTTTAAAATGTTTATTAAAATTCACTGTTATTGAACTGATGATTTAAAAATCTACTTTAAAATCTACTATTATTCAAAACAGTTTGTGGATTTGGATTTTAATAAATTTTAGAGATTCTGGAGGATTTGAGACGATTTGTTTAGTTAAAAATACAGAAATCCAAATCTAATGGTTTTATGTGGGATTTGAAAGAATTTTAACATAAATCATATCAACTTCCCTAAAATCTATCAAAATTCCAAATTTCCTAAATCACACAAAATCCTCCAAAATCATAGTTTCAATACACCCCTCTTCAAATATCCATATATATAATGTTATATAGTTAATAAATATAGATATTTAGAAGATTTATTCCAGATTTTAAAAAAATATTCTCCTATCATCATTTTTTTAAACAAACATATATTATTCAATTAATATAAAAAGTGTGTGTTCAACATACATATATAGTAAATTTACTGTACATAGTAAATTTTAAAATTTTTAAAAGTTTATAATCTATAACTGATATATCTAAACTTCATAAAAAGTTTAAAATAATAAATATTTAAACATATTAAATTTTCAAAATTATACAAACGAGTTATATTACATTACGGGTTATATGATATTACAGGATTTAATTAAGAATACTAAAAAATAAACTATCAGTAATATGATATTTCAATACGGGTTAAATCCTCATTTTAATGTTTTAACAACATAAATATAAAATATGTCAAATCAAACTGATTTAATTAAGATTGTAGTAAACAAAAAATATTGTGCGGTATACCACATTTTATATATTAAATCACTAAAATTAACAAAAGAGTATATTAGCAAAATAGTATTAAAATAGTATATTAACAAAAAAAAAAACTTACCCCGCAGTGTACCCCGGGTCATAATCTAGTTAATACATTGCTGGATAAGGTTTATCTTTTCTTTTAAGTTTGATTAAGTTTGTTTAAAATGTAGTTATAATTAATTTTTATTCTTTTAGCATAAGTACTGACTTATGGTTCTCCTTTTCACTTGGTTGATCAGATCACATCAAGTAAATGGCGGGCATGTTCTCAAGGTCTTACAAACAAGCAAAAAGACAATTGCATCAGGTTGGGATGAAACTTCATCTTTTGCAAGTTAGCATTGGAAAAAGGCGATGGGTTTGACTCATGCCTAGGCTTTTATGATGCTGGAAAAAAGTGATGGCGAGGCGGAGGAAGATGTCGGTTGAAAACCTAGAAAATCTCTAAGAGAATACACTATTTTGGAAGACTGCCAAAAACACATTCTCGACTGGATGACTTTCGATCGAGATGACAAGTTTTACTACATGTCAGAAATTTCTGATAGCACATATTATTGAGTTGGAATAATAATTTACAAATTTTTGAATATAATTTACAATTTCTGATAGCATATATTATTGAGTATGAATAATAATTTACAAATATCTCATTTAAAATTCAGAATTTAGGTGGGGAAATATTCAGAATTTATACATAAAACTAAAAATATTAAATTATAAAATTTTTGATATGAATTTATATTTACAGAGATTCTTTAAATCTCTTTAAATTACATAGTTATATAGACTGAGAAAATTAATTAAAAAAATATCCCGCAATATCGTGTAAGTTTTTTTTTTTTTTTTTCAACCAAACATTAATTAAATTAAAATAAAACTCCTAGATTGGTTGCCCAAACCGAAGGAAAAGAGTTTACAAAAGAAATTTCAGAAGATAAAGATCTGGAAGAACGAGCAATACAATCTGCCCGTACGTTGAGCTCTCGAGGGATCCTGGTCAGGGAGAAGGAATGGAAGCATGATCTATATCTAGAATTTAAGTTTTTTTTATTGTTTAAGTTTTATTATTTTCAATATTTTCAGTGAAGTTAATACCTAGAATTTAATTACCCACTAGGTTTGATCCGATAATCAATTAAAAAGTTAATAATTATAAATGTGTGCTAAAACAAACAATTTTAACATGAAATCTCATATGTATTGGTAGTTACTTTTAACCTAATTAGTCAATGCTTTGAATTTTTTTGACAATTTTTTATGTTGTTGATCATTTTTGAGATATAGAAAGAGAGATGTAGAATAAAAGTTTTAAATTTATTTATTAGTGAGAGAGCGGTCATGAAAGAGCCAAATGTGTTATATATTTGAGTTCTTATATAAACATGTTCTCTTTCATCAATTTTCTTTGCTCACCATATTGTTATCTAATGCATCATTACCAACTACAATTGTATGGATATACAAAATAATTTGTACCAAAATTGTTAGTGACTTTATAATCAAACTTTTCTATTCCAGTGAAGTGAAAAAGAATAATTAAGAAAAGTAGTTGTTATCATTATTGTTGACGATAATAATCTATTTATGAGATTTTGAAAATCTTAAGTCATTTTAAGTAATAACACTTCCAAAATGAAAGTTGATTTTGGAGATTTTTCTATTAAAACAGAATAACAATAAATGAAAGTTTGCCACTAAGCAAAATTTGTTGTAAGAAAACCTCATATATATTAGTCTTTACTTGTTTTTTTCTGGATTGTGTTTGCTTATTTTTTTTTATTTTTTTGTGTTATTGTAACTATAACAAATAATAGTTTGCCATAACATTATCTTTATCAAAATTGGTTCATACTATGTGTTAATAGATTCTCGAATATCACAGTGTAGGAAACAAAAAATTACAAGAGTGTGGTACAAAATCCATATTGTAGATTTTCATTACTCTTCATAGTTCATACAAAATTATAAGACAATTTTCACTTTCATGTAGGTGATATATATACATGATAATTTCTTTCATCTTCGTTAATTATATTCATCTTTCAAACACAATTTAATGATCATATTTACAAGTAAGCACTATTAATTTTCATGTTTTTAATTTATTATTTATTTTATTTTTATAAAAGACTTTCTTCGCTCTATTCGAAACACACATATCAAAGGAATCATCCTCCTTTATAAAATCTCTCCACTCTCTCTTCCAAGCACACATCAAACAAGCTATCTTCCACTCATGTATTGTTTTATTTCTAGATTCCCATACATTCTCTCCCTATTTTGTTACATGTATCATCCAAAATGGAACATATCATTCTATCCTAATTTCATCTTCAACATATATATTATCCACTTCCAGTTTATAGTTCTAATCATGTATTTTTGTTGGTCAACATAGTCCTAGTCATGTTTAATGTTTTTGTTGCATGTTTGCATAGATGCTATGAAAAAATTTATAAGTTTGTAAGATAAATTAAATTTTAGAATGTTTAACATACTCGTTACCTATTTCGTCCATTATGCGCTAATTACATTTGTTTAGTTTGTTCCATCATAGTCCATTTAATTTCCATAGTTTTAACCGTATATTTAAATACCCACATAATAAAGATGTGCCTGTGTGAATTATTAATTATTAACTTTTTTGTTAAACGTCTCAACTGTGAACTTTTATCTAAAGAGAAAAGAAACTCATCAATATCATGGCATACAGTTAATTAAAAGCTAAGGCCATGAACGTTATTTGCATGGTTTATGACTTTTAGTTTTTGAATTTTGGTATTTCTTTCAATTTTAGTTATAAAAAGGGTATAACGTTTGATTTGGGTATAAAAATACAACAATTTACATTCAATATTTAATATATTTTACATTGAGACATACTCAATCAGTTTGGTGTTGTGAACCATGTCTTTAGGAGAGGTGCTGCAGCAAGAGGAGTGAATCACACTGGAGAAGTTCATATCATTCATATGGTGAAGTCAATTCGACGAGGAATGCCCATGGTTCATGTACCGTGAGATAGGGTCGAGATAGACCCATCTCTATGACGTTTTGAGAGACAGTTCACTAAAGGACAGTTGGAGCTCTTGAAGGAGCTAGTTTTCTTGGATAAACGGGATGGGTTGTCATGGTTGACGGAGCCGAGGAAGATATACGTCTCTACCATCATATGTTACATCGACATCACAATCTGTTGTATTGCAACCCCTTTACGTTCATGTGCCTTGCATCGTTTTTTAAGAGTAAAAGGATTGTTCAGCAAACGTCCTGCGTTGATACTCCGTAACAAAATGGACAAGTTGAGAGAAAGCATCGTCATATCTTAAACATTGCTCAATCTCTTTTGTTTCAAGGTAGTCTCCCTGTTTCGTTTTCGGGAGAAGCAGTGTTAACTGCTACGTATCTAATAAATCGGACGCCATCAAAGGTGCTTCAAGATCGCACTCCGTATGAACTTTTTCATGGTGAAACACCAGTCTATGATCACATCAAGGTGTTTGGATCTTCCTGTTATATACATAGACGTCTCGTGATAAATACAAGTTTGGAGAAAGAAGTCGTCATTGAATTTTTGTGGGTTACCCCTACGGCAAGAAAGGGTGGAAGGTTTATGATCTTGAGACTGAAGATTTTTCCGTCTCTCGTGATGTTATTTTTCAAGAAGATGAGTTTCTGTTTGCGACAAAGAATAATATACAAGATACATGTGTTTCCTCTCCCGTTGAGACCATTGATGATGATTGGTTGGTTCATTTGGAACCTACGCATGAGAACAGGGGGAGTCTCTCGTCGTCTAATGATCAGTCCGAAGGGAGTGAGCTGGTTGCTTCATCTCCTACACAAGTTCCTGTTGAGTCCACTTCTACTGAAAGAGTTGCTACTCCTACTATCATGAATCATGTTGTTGACAGTGTTAATGATCATCCTCATGTTAAGTTGGGACAGGGAAAGCGCCAAAAGTTTCCGTTGGTTAGGCTACAAGATTATGTGACTTACTCCGCACGCTGCAACATTGAAGATACCCATCACGCTTCACCCGATTTCAACTCAGTTTCTTCTTCAACGGTCAAAGGTACACACACTCCATATCCTCTCGCATATTATATTTTGGATGACAATTTTTCTCCTTCTCATCATTTGTTCCTAGCGGCGGTCGTTGGTGGTGTGAACCCACATCGTTTAAGAAGGCAATGCAAAATCCTTGTTGGACTAACGCGTGTGGTATAGAGATTGCAGCTATGGAAGAAAATCATACTTGGAGTGTGGTTGCTTTGCCTCCTGGAAAAGAGGCAATGGGTGTTTAAAATAAAGTACAGTTCTGATGGGTGGATAGAACGTTATAAAACACATTTAGTTGCTTACGGAAACCGTCAAATCGAAGGTGAGGATTATAATGAGACATTTGCTCCGGTAGGTAAGATGACCACCGTACGAGGTTTACTATGTATCGTTTTTGCCAAGAATTGGAAAGCTCATTAGATGGATGTTCATAATGTATTTTTGCATGGTGATTTAGAAAAGGAAGTTACGGGTTGGTTTTCACCATTCTGCTCCAAATAAAGTGTGTCATCTTCACAAGACTTTGTATTGGCTTAAGCAGGCACCTAGGTGCTGGTTTTCTAAGCTTACTTCTACATTGACAAAATTTGGTTTCGTTCAGTCTTATGAAAATATTCTCTTTTTATGTATTCCAAGGGCGAGATCGAGCTTCGGGTTCTCATATATGTTGATGATTAGTATGTGGGAATCACTCATATATGCTTAAACGGTTTAATGAGTATTTGGGACGTTGTTTTCACATGAAAGATTTGGGTAAGGTGAAGTATTTTCTCGGTATGGAGATTGCTAGGATTTATGAAAGTATATATATGTCTCAACGAAAATACGTTCTTGATATTTTGTATGAAGCAGGGCTTCTCGGAGCTCAGCCGCCGCCAATACCGATTGAACAAAATCACAAACTGGGGTTGAGTAAGAGTGATTTCTTCCTAATCCCGAAGTGTATAGGCGATTAGTCGTTCTTTTGATTAATCTTCTTACTACACGTTCTGAGTTGTCATATTCAGTTCAACATCTCTTTCAATTTATGAAAACGCTGAGGGTCGATCACTTAAATGCTGCTTTCCGCGTTGCTGGATACTTGAAGGGTACTTCGGGTCAAGGGAGTCTTTTGAGCTCCGATTCAGACTTGACTCTTACTGCATATTGTGACCTGGACTACAACTCATGTTCTCTTACCCATCGTTCGTTGAGTGGTTTTGTTATGTTTTTAGGTGGTTCTCCCATATCTTAGAAGACTAAGAAGCAAGATAAGGTATCACATTCGTCTGTCGAGGCTGAGTATCATTAAATGCAAAATGCGTTGAAAGAAATCTTGTGGCTCTAAAAACTTTTCGTGAATTTGGGATGTTCTCAAACTAGGCCTGTTCGTCTGTTTTCTGATAGTCGAGCTGCTATCCATATCTCATTAATCTGGAGTTTCATGAGCGTACTAAACATATTGAGTCTGATTGTCATGCTGTTCGAGATGCCGTTCAAGATGGGACGCTCACTATGGTTCATGTTAGTACATATGATCAGATTGCTGATATCTTTATAAAGGCCTTAGGCAGAGTTTGTTTGAGAGATTATCATCCAAGTTGGGCATTTGTCATTTGCATGCTCCAACTTGAGGGGAAGTATTGGGATATGTATATTCTAGATATCGTATATTGTGTAATATTCTCTAATACTCCCTCTATTTCAAAATATAAGATATTTTAGTTAAAACACGCATATTAAGAAATAGTTACTTTTAAAAAGTTAAACAATCATAAACAGTACTGCATAATATAAAATATAAAATTAATCTAAAAGTGACATAGAAAATTGGAAACATCCTATATTATGAAACAAAAATACTTCTCTAAACATCCTATATTATGAAACGGAGGGAGTAGTGTTTAGGAAGATTTACATATTAGTATATCTTGGTCCCCAAGTTTAGAAAACCTAGTTCCTCTTTGTATAAATACATGATGTAATGGTTTTGAGATCTTAATGTTTGTGTGTATAGCCCACAGTAAATAAAAAACATTTCTCACAAAGTATTTTTAGAAATTTATGTATATTTTTTTTGTGTTGCAATACAGATAAAGACAAAATATGATCGTAAAATCAAGATAATGAGAAAGAGGATGTTCTATTTTTCGAAGAGTTAAGTCGATTCTTATAATTAAACACACTAACTTTCCCTTACCTCGATTGTTAGGGGTAGATCCTCACCCCAACAAAAGGTCCAGCCCAGAAAAGGGCCAAATAAACCTCCTAGGAAGGAGGGGTATTGTGTTTTTTTCGGAGGACGAACCGACACAGTTTCCTATAAATACGGACGTACGACATTCGAGAAAGGGGGTTAGACGATAAAGGAAAGAATACAGATAGCAAGTACGAGCTCTCTCCCGTCCAAAGTTAGAATCGACGAGCTCACAGCTCGTCTTTTGTATTAAGATCCGTCATTTTAGCTCGTCTAATTTGCATTGTAGCCTGTCCTTTTGTGCCTCGGCACCGATCTATAAAGAGAACTTCGACCTCCTTTTTACCGAACTAAACATACTAATTGTGACCGATTTGGACATCAACATCGACCTTTCAAATATTTTAAAACCAAGAGAGTTTTATTTCATTGATAACAAAACCGAAAAATAAAGAAGACTCAGAAAAACAGAAATGTTGATTACATTACAAGCATCACTGACTTCGCCTTATTACAAACTCATCAGACGTCGTCCCTTTATTCATAAGGTTGTTTTGACCAATGATAAAGAAGTAGCGATCTTTAAGCGGAGACGATGTTGGTGACAGAGACGTTAACCATCTCAGCTTCAAAGATAATGGCATCATTCACCAAATATCCTTTCGATGCATCTTTTAAGTCTGCTATCAATATGATATTGTTCACTCCCACACCATAACCACTTCGAATCGGGTACCAAGCTGCAGCTGCAAAGAAAGAAAAAAAAAAAAAATCAAATTTATCTCAATTACTCATATCATTAACTGATTTTTTACAAAGGGATAAGGATAAACATTTATTTTAGATTAGTTGTTCTCTTACAATATATTTGTCTGTGGTTGGAGCTTCGTTGATTCTTTAACCGTAGATTAACGGCTCCCCAAGTGTTTGTAGCAACTGCGTTTGTTTTATGGCCTTGGGCGAATAGGAAGAGTGGAAGTGCATGTGGTCTTCCTCCTCCATCTCCTTTGGGGTTAAATCCTAGTCTCCTGATTCAACATTAACCAAAAACCGTTATTAAACAAGGCCAATTCAGAATTCACATATAACAGTTGCAAGCATTGAGATTAATTTGAATTTAAGTCCAAAAATATATGAATCCCAAAATAGTACTAACCAGTATCGGTCTTCAACGAGGAAATCATCAGAGTAGTAGAACTTATCTTCCAAATTAGAGAAATGAAGTATCATCCATTTGAAAACATTGTTTGGAGGGTTTGATATGAATGTAACTTTCTCTTGTTGTTGGGCCGGCTTAACGATAAAGATCTCAGCACCAAAAGAACCAGTGTCCTGCTCAATGTACCCTTCGTTCGCGTTGTGAAATGTAGTAAGAGCAATCAACTGTCCGAATCCCCATTCTTTTTGCGCATTGTTGTATCGCTTCACCGTTCCATCTACAATCCACAATTAATCCAAAACAATTGGACTTATATTTATTTTAGGTCCCATCTAACTTTCGGTATGACATCCTAACAATTTTAACGAGCTATCGCTAGGATTAATTTTGGCAAATACTAAGTACCTGTAACAGTCAAATATTTTTTTAGCTTCCCATTGTGCACAAAGAGTTTGAGATCAACATTAACTTCCCAGCCTAGTGGAAGAGACTCTGTCTCTTCGATCCTCGCGTAAAGTGAAATATAACCATTTCCACCGTCGTTTGGATTACCATTCACGTACAAAACTAATCTCCTGTTTTTTTTCGGTTTCCCCATCAAAACAAACTCAAATATAGAAACAAGTAAAAAAAAGTAAAGTGAGAGTGTAAGCTCTTTACCATTTGTAACCAGCAGCCTCAAAAACAGAGGATTCGTAGGGTTCTCCTCTCCCCTTAATCACTGAGAAACTTGTTATTGTCACTATCTTACTCGATGGTCGCTCATCCCTCAACACTCTTGTCACTCCTATCAACAAAAACAAATTCCAAGAAAATCAAGAAATGGTTTTCAGAGTTAACCAAAAAAATCTAGATAAAGACAAGAAAGTGTACCAAGATTAGCCATGAGACTGTAAGAACTGTTGGACTCTATTCCTCTGCCCCCTGTGACCTTTTTATGTTGTCATTCACTGTTAAAAACTATGTTCGGGTCAAGACCCGATCAACCGCAAAAGAGCTTAAAAGTAATAAAAACCTGTTTAATGAGGAGCTCAGCGGAAGAGATAGTGGTGAAGAGAAAAAAAACAAGAGATATGAAACCTAGACACCATTTTTGATTATCCATATTTTGAGATCTATTTTTTGTTTTTGTATTTTGTTTTGGGAAAGGTACTTACACTAATATAGGCAGAGAAAAGATACACGAGGGTTACTCGAGTTTAGTTGCCATTATAAAATTCTGTACGCAGATTTGTCGTGGGGAAAAAAAAAAAAAAAACACTCTACTCATTCATTCATTATTTGTTTGACTTTTGAATATGTAACTGTAAGGTATAAGATTCGATTTGGTTATTGTTATTTAATGCTTTTTCCAAGCCCCCTGGTTATTATTTAGCAATATTTCTGTGGATTTGTGAGAGATCTCGAAGTAGTGGGTTGCAAATGTGTAATACAGTATATAATTAGCCTTTTTTAGCGAAACGTTGTACACGAGATACTATTTTAATGATCGATTCAGTACTGTCAGGTATTCATAATTATCCATATATGTAATAATTTAAATGAGTATCACCGATTAATCGAATCTATATATATAAAGTTAATTTTTACTCACTTCTGGTGCTGCCACCTCAGCACTTTCTTTTTTAACTAGGCCAAAATTTTGAAACTCACCCAATAATAATTTTCTATTTTTTGGCCAAATTGTTGAAAGGCCCAAATTATTATTAGCACATTTTAGTTGCCCTAAAAACAAATCCCTTCTCACAAAACTCCACTCCGCCGTTTTCCAATCTACGACTTCAACCGTCCCTCTCCTCCTTCAATCTTTGTTCTTCCCGTTTCACCTACTAAAGCTTCAATGCATAGAATTCGAATTAATGTTCGCCACTCCTCCACACCGTCTCATAGCCTGCCATGTATTCCATCTCCATAGTAACGGCTTAGTGTATAACGAAAATTCATACCGTTCAATGCTCTCTCTTTTAATTGACGACCCATTACTCTTTCTTCAATTGGCGTAAGTTGCAGCCTTATATAATTCTATCACTTGCAATTTCATGCTGCTCAGATTTTACTTTGTCTTACACTTCTTTTCTGACTGATATGACGAGAGCAGACAAGTGATGGCATGAGGAAAAAGAGAAAAGAGAGATAAGAACAGGAACAAGAAGAGTGATGATTTCGATGAGCTGCCAATTTCTTTTGGTATCATACTCAATCCAAATAGCTCATCAATCACTTTTGTTTATTTCATTTCATATTTTCTCAGTGATTTGCTAACAATTTGTGTTTCTTCTGTATATGCTGGTTCGGTTTGCAATAGGAACTTCTTTTACCTGGATTGCAGATACATCAACGAGAGACGACGCCGACTTGCCACATCGGGTTCTTCTTTCTACTTTTTTGAACTTCTTTAACTATTTTGTTGGAGAGTTCGGTGGTTGGAATGATTCTAATTTTTATTGTTTTTTTCTCTTTGTAAAAATATAGACAAGATTCTGTTTAACCTCTTGGTTTTTGATAAGGTCATGCTCGATGCTTCGAAACAAACAAGATGCTTGCAGATCTTTCTTTCTCTTCAAAGAGGTTAACCAAGGTTTGTCAATGTCATTAGTTTTTATCTCATACCACTTACGTAAGCATTGTGTCCAAGATAATCGATTTGTGGTATCTATGTAAGGATAATGTCCTATTGCTAATTTGCTATCACTAACATTAATCGTTTGTTTCAGGTTCTCACAACTTTGAAGATATTAGGCCAGATTTGTAAAATACGTAGATAAGATATGCTCTCATATGTTTTGATAATGGTGCTTGTGTGATTGTTTCCATTTTCATTGTATCCTTTCTCTCAGATTCAACTCTACTTTGTGTGTGCAGATCTGTTGAAGTATAAAGGAAGTGATTCAAGAAAAGAGAAAGTAGGGTTACCTCTGATGAATGGTATACATGACTATACAATGTGAAGATTTCTATGTGTCCTGGCACATGACTATACAATGTGAAGATTTCTATGTGTCCTGGCACATGACTATCCAATGTGAAGATTTCTATGTGTTCTGGCACAAGAAGCTGTTTCACGTATTAAGTTTTGATGTTATTCGTTACTACTACTAAATAACTTAACCACATGTATCAGTAAAAGACTCAAGTGTATACCATTCATAGAGACATGGTCTTATAAGTATTTGAAAAGAGATTAACCTATCATTTGTGTTTGTTCAGTTTTTTCATGTTTGCTTTTCATTTCATCTTAATAAAATGAGACAAAAGGAAGAAAGAGAATATAGAAATCTGAATTACACTGCACAATACATTAATTTTTTAAAAATTTAAAATTAAAAGTTTGTATCCAATTTAATTTAGATTTTAATCGTTTTATACCGGAAAATATATCAGGTGACAAGAGGTATATTGTTAGAAAAGTTCCTGTCAATATTAATATAAATTCAATGTAATACCCCTTGAATTAGGCATCAAAATAAGAGTTACAAGACTTCTACTGACTTGTAGATAGAAAGAATGATTATCTGCTATCCGTTCAGCAAGAGATCTACGGAACACTCAGTAACAAGACACTTGCCATTTTTAAACATGAGTGATCCATTCCCAACTCAATTTAATTCCACTAATGATCCAATATACATCAAGAAGTTTAAGGCCTAAAGGGATATTTAGACCCAATGGATGTCACACAAAATTAACATAATACACTCAAATGTTAGTAATGTTAATACTTTTTAAAAAATTACTGACTCACTAACTATGTAACACAATCACTAAAGCATTCACAAACAATCCTCCCACGGTTTATTAAATACCTACCCAAAATAATCAAACAAGGAACTGCAACCATGTATAGAAAAATGCAATAAACAATCTAACCAACACATAACGAAAAATTTTAAATATGCACCAAAAAACCTACAGCCACAAATCAACTTACACAATACAATCTAAACTTATGAAATAAAAATAAAGGTAAAACAAAACCAATTTTGGAAAGAAACACAACATGATTAAAAAAGATTTTTTAAAAAAACATTTCACTAGATTATATGTAATGCAAAACCCCAAAAAAAAATCACAATCACATAAAAAAGAACCAACACAAACTAATGAACCACAAAAAATAGAGACGAAGAGATATTTACATAACAAATAAACAATATACAAAACAAATCCAAAACACACCCTAATCTAACTCCTGCAGCTCAAATACTAGTTTTATATATAGATAAGACAAAAACGTCCACGTTCAGTCCGAAGGCTTTTGGATCAATTGGTAAAAAGGTGTGGATGTTACATTTTATGGGCAATACAATATCAGTTAGAGCATCGATCCATGTCATTTTTATTTTGCTTTAACTCTTTAATCTATCTTGATTTTTTTAACACGCTTTTTCGAAATGACGATTCTCGAAAAACTTCTGTTAAACAAATTATTATAAAATACTTTGGTAAGGCCAATTTAAACTAGACCAGATTTAAATCGGATGAATGATTTTATACTATATGCATGTGTTTATGCATGTATTTTCAATTAAATTACCTCTATTAAATATGCGTCTGTGTAAATATTTAAGTGACAATTGCAAAATTGGGCCCTGATTTGAGTCAATTGTAAAATTGGACCCCTCATTTTCTCTCTCCAACATTTGCTACTTTCTCCCTACAAAATCCTCTGTTACTCCATTTATTCACAGAAATGCTATTATTTCTGATTTATTTGAATATCTTGCGAAAATGTTTATTACATACATATCTTCATCTTTTTCTTTTATTTACGTTTGTGCCACCGCCATCAATTTTCAAACAACCATGAACAACAAAATTTGAGGCTCTTAATGCTTCAACAACCCAAATTTGTGAGCTTAAATAACACTCAATGCTATGAGTACTTCATTTCTTCCATCTCCTCTCCATTTTAATCGAAAAAATTGAAATTTCGTTATATCTCGTGAACAAGGAAAATTGGCGCCATGTTTCTTCAGTGGTCACTAAATACGACGTCCTCGTTGCTTGACATTGCGAAACAACCACCGATAAGGTTATTTTCTGGTAGATTTAGTGATTTTCTTTGTTTTTTGTCGAAATTAGACTTCATTTGTTAGTCCAACCGTCATAATATCATCTAAAGTCTACTTCCGCAGAAACATCTGTCAGGCCAAGAAAGTTTACTTCGGGTGGACCTTCACTCCATACTTGCAAAGAATTAGAAGATGGCTGAGTGTAGCTGTGTAACCCCATGTCTGTGTGCAAAATGAACAAAAAACTATGAGAACATATATATTTTCGAACAAAATTAACTAAAGTGTTACAAAAGCAAATAGCCGACTTCCTATGATGAGAATACTTATCTGAGATGTCCTTAAATTTTGAAGACGATAAATGATGAGGATAGAATCTGAATTTTCGAGAGCAAAAATATCGGAATTTTAGAGAGAGAAATTGTGGAGAGAGAAAGCACATACAAACTAGGGTTCACCTACAGAAAGAAGTATTTATATGGTAAAGTGACCTTAGTGCAGTGGCCAAATGGTTGACAAAAAAAAAGTATTTATATGGTTACCAAATCCGGTTAGGTTAAAATTAGGGAATTGGTACGCATTCGGTTAGGTTCAGCTATCGGTTTGGTTAAATTGTCGGTGAGCTTAAAATAATATAATATTAATAGTTGATGGCATTACAAAGTCAACCACCAATAGTCTACAGAGAAGTCTACTTAAGCAAACCCTAAATCAAATAATTTTAACCTAATCAGCCTTACCTCCCTTAATTTGACTAGTTTATATGTAAATTTATTTTATTACAATGCAAGAAGTCTATGTGGTTATTATTTGGTCGAACGATTAACCAAATTATTTTTTATAAATTTTAAAATTAAAATTTAACCTATAATTAAGGATTAGACTTACTTTTAAGTCTTTCCTTTGACGTCAATTTGAAATCAACCATAAAGATATCTATTGCAGACTTCCTCGGGTTAAATATGTCATTTCGGCTTCTGTTTTTTGTTTGGTCGTAAGGGAGTCAACTGTAATTTCACCACCTTTAGTGGTTATGTTTCTCGAAAAACGAATTTAGGGTCTACGATTTCATTCAAATGCAAACAAGGGTATAAAAAATGCAATTGTCCCAAAATTTAACAGTATTCAATTTTATGAGCATCACATGGAAAACTATATGTCAGTGAATCACTAACTCATATCTCCTTTTAAAGAAATCTCATTCAGTAATTTTTTTTTTTGGAATATGATACCAAAATTAGATACATTGAGAATACATCACAACTAATTAAATCAGAATATACAATCACAACTACATAACCGATCATTAAAGAGAACGATGGAGAAGTCAATATCTACCATGCTTCCGAAACCAATTTTTTTTTCTTTAAATTACTAAGAGGTTTCGGGCTTAGGTCCGTACATCTTCTCCAGCCAGAGACAAGAGCACTTTATATGGTCTTCTCCCAAACGTCGTCCCCCGAACTGACAACCTCTAGACTTTGCTAGAAAATCTTTACCAGTTGAGCTATCGACGCTTGGTCGATACCAAAGTTTTTACTTTCCAATTGATTATATAATCTATTTCTTTTCGTCACCAGATTCAATCCAAAAGAAATCACCAGTTTTTCTTTTCTTTCATGGTTGAGACTCTATATTTATGTATCGTTGATAATACTCAATATTCTCGTATATTGTTGATGACACTCATTCACTCAATATCTTCTTTTTCATTGATTCGTTAATTCTCTGTAACATCCGTGAACCAAATATTGAGATTTGGGGATGGTTGTCGGTCAACACCAGCTTTTCTGGTTCGACCAAATTGTTTTAATTCACGATTTTTGGTTTGGTTGGTTTATTTGTTGTCCAAACCGGTTATTTAAGCGGAGAAGCGACAAAGTGAGGGTTTTAGAGTGTTTTTGTCGCCGTTGAGAGAAGAAAAAGAGAAAAAGGAGAGAACTTGTGAGTTGAGAGGTTTTTGGCTTGTTCTTGGTGGTTTTTGGTGAGATTTGTTCCTCTGGAGTGGAGATCTAGGGATTCGTCATCTTGTGATCAGAATCTTCCTACAAAGAGGTGAGTGCATGACTATGACTGATCTAAGCCTGAGATCTCTTATGTTTTGCTTGTTCTATGTTATTTGTGGTGTTGTTCTTTCTTTTGGTGGTTGTGTTATGGTTCTCATAGGTTCCTATAGCTTTTGGGTGAGTTTAGAACGGATTGGAGATGACTTGAAACGGAGATTCGATGATCGGCTTCGAGCATAATGTTTTTGTGGGGTCGGTGTCGATCGACACCAGGTGGGTGTCGGTCGACACCATGTAGGGGTCAGTAACGTTCGACACCATTTTTGATATGAGCACCGGATCGGACACTCGACCATGAACGCTCACACCGGACCCGGACACCATTGGGACACTTGTATCACCTGCAGGAAACCTCGGAGCAAGCATGCCTAGGATCATTCCCGGTGCAACCGCTCGGACCAAGAGCTCATCCAGGACATCAAGACTCAAGATCAACCACTTCGTCCAAACATTCGTCCAAGAAGACCAAGAGATCGACTTGGCCAAGGCAACCATCGGTGAGACCGTTCGTACGGCCTTCATCCTTACCCAAGGATGAGGGCGCCAAAGACGTTAGGATTATGACTCATACTCTTTTTCCTTACTTGGGGTTTGTTTCATGAGGTTTACCGGAGAAGGTTTTGAAGCCAATGATGTGGTTCTCGCGTCCAGCCTAAGAACGTGGCCTATTTTGTCCTTTTCTTTAATTTTTGCGTTTTGAACGTTTCTAGATTATTCCCTTGTGAACGTTGGAATAGTGTGACGTGTTCACCGTCTTTGGAGACGCGTCAAGGGCTACGTGTGCGGACCATTGCGAGTTCGCGTGTCCCTAGTTCCCTCTAAACTCAAACACTATTTAAGCTCCCAACGCCGCTAGCTTAGATTCTTTAGACTTGAATGAAATCATAATTTTCCAAAGAATGAATCTTTGCTTCTTGTCTCAAATCTCTTTCTCGCAACATAGTCCGGGACTGGACTTGAAAGAAACCCTAGAAGAACCGATCCGGGATCGCTCTTCTTCTAGCGGCGTACGATGCTACCCATCGCTCGTGTACACCGCCGTTTACCGTACCGTTTCTATCGCACCGCGTTCTTTCCGATCGTTGGTTGTGCTCCACTTCGACCCCATCTTTCTCTAGTGAACCGAGGTCGAGTTTCTTACTCGGTTTGCTAGCCGCCGTTCGATTCCACCGTACCATCCTTCCGCTATTGCGTTCATCCGTTAGACCAACCGCTATCACGCTGTCACTCGACCGAATCCGCGTTCGTTTGCTTTCAAATCTCGTTTCCATCGTCCATCCTTTTCCTACTTTCACCGAGTTTCTTTGGGTCCGAGGAAAGTCACCAATATCCTGAGCATCCCAGGAATCGGACCTCCGTCCGAGCCGTTTAGCCGTTCGGCGCTCACATCAATTTTGGTGTCGGTCGACACCAACTTGTCTGTTACGTGGTTTCTTGGTTTGTTGTGTTTGTTTGTTGTTTAGTTAAACATTGGTATTTCAGTTGCTTGTGTGTATACCCTAGTAGATGGGAGGATTGTCTCACTAAGTATTTATGATAATACTTATGCATCTCAATTGTTGTTTGTGGTATGCAAGTTTGTGACGTGGAATCATAGTGATGAGGAGGAGGATGATCTAGGGTCTCGTTTGTGTGTTGTTGGTTATGTATGGTTATGTTGTTAGAATTTTGGATAGAGTTATGCTAGGTTGTTGGATAGAATGGTTAAGAATGTTATTGTATTGATGTTATATATTTGTGATGATTAATGTTATATGTTTCCACTGTGCATGTTATTGAGTGTTGATAATATTGTTGGTTATTGATAGTTTGTTAGTTGGTTATAATTAAATATTATGAAATATTTAATTATATTATTATTGGAAAAAAAAAACGGATCGGGTTATTTCATTCTCCGAGTAAAACAATGCGTATCAACAACTACAGCGAAACTCTTGTGGGGTTTCTTGTTGGTCGTACGTTTGATTATCGCTTTGTATTAGCTTATCTTATTTCAAATATAGTGGACATAGTTACACACTTACACACTAAAAAAGGCCACAAGTGTTGAGTTTGTGATTTTTATGATGATTTGAATAGTATATCGTGGAAATGCAAACACAAACGTAAAATACGTAAAGAAAAACAGGCATGTGTTGAGAAGCCACTATATAATGGTGTATGAGATAGGAGAAACAAAGAGTAATAGAAGAGAAGAGAGGAATGTAAATAGTACAAGAAATAATAAAGAGAGGGAAAGAGAGGAGCAGCCGAGAGAGAGAGGTTTTTGAGAGACAACTTTTATATTTCTTACACTCTTACAACAACACATTAAGCACTAACACTTCTTCCTATTTATAGTGAAGTAAACAAAACATGAGTCACCTATTCTTTAGTTTTGGTAATAACAAGTGGAATTACACTTAGTTTTGGTAATTACACTAACAAGTGTCATGACATGTGTCTTGTGATGGAATAATCACACTTGTGTTTTACAATACTTCCCCTTGATTATCCATCACCATTGACGAGTTACGTACTACCTCATTAAAAACCTTGTCACGGAAAACCCCATTGGGATAAAAACCATGACAAGGGAAAAAGAGTATAGTAACGTGATCTCCCCCTCGAAAATATATGTATGATCCTTCTTCATAAATCTCGTAGATGACGCATTCTAATACTGTGAATATGCTTTCTGAATGTGGTAGTCGGAAGCGCCTTTGTGAATAGATCTGCTGCATTGTCACTTGAGCGGATATGTTGAATATCAACTTCCTTCTTTTGCTCGAGTTCTTGAGTGTAGGAGAAAAATCTTGGAGGTATATGCTTTATTCAGTCGCTCTTGATGTAGCCTTCTTTGATTTGGGCGACACAAGCAGCATTGTCTTCGAATAATGTTGTTGGCTCTTTCTTGGTGAACTATTCCACTTGATTCTTGTATGTGGTTGGTCATTGATCTGAGCCATACACATTCCCTCGATGCTTTATGAAGAGCAATTATTTCTGCTTGATTTGAGGAAGTGGCGACCAAAGTCTGTTTCTGTGAGCGCCATAAGATTGCAGTTCCTCCAATAGTGAAAACATATCCAGTTTGGGATCGGGATTTATGTGGATCTGATAAATATCCTGCATCTGCAAAACCAACAAGACCAACCGAAGAGTTTCTAGGATAGAATAATCCCAAGTCAATCGTACCTTTGAAGATAACGGAGAATATGTTTTCTCCCATTCCAATGCCTGCGAGTAGGGGATGAGTTGTATCTTGCAAGTAGATTCGTAGCAAATGCAATGTCTGGTCTAGTGCAATTCGCAAGATACATGAGTCCACCGATAGCACTCATATAAGGTATTTCGGGACCAAGTATTTTCTCGTTGTTTTCACAAGGTCTGAATGGATCACTATCGACATTCAGAGATCTATTTACCATTGGAGTACTCAAAAGAGTCGCTTTGTCTATATTAAAGCGCTTTAAAATCTTTTTCGTATAATTTGATTGATGCACAAATATTCCATCTTGGAAATGCTCTATTTGAAACCCGAGACAGAATTTAGTCTTTCCAAGATCTTTCATTTCAAACTCTTCCTTCATATGAGTTCTAGTATCATCAATCTCCTTTTGAGTTCCAATTATATTCAGATTATCAACATATACAGCAATGATCACAAATCCAGATGGAGATTTCGCTTAAGCGATTATACCACATGCGCCCGGATTGTTTTAATCCGTAAAGTGATCGCTGTAATTTGATCGCATAAATTTCATTAGACTTCGAGTCTAATGCCTCAGGAATCTTAAATCCTTCTGGAATTTTCATGTATATATCATTATCCAATGATCCATATAAATATGATGTCACTACATCCATAAGGTACATTTCTAAATTCTTAGAAGCTGTTAGACTCATTAAGTACCTGAATATAATTGCATCCATGACTGGAGAATATGTTTCTTCATAATCAACTCCAGGTCTTTTAGAAAAACCTTGTGCAACAAGTCGGGCTTTATATCTTGTGATTTCATCTTTCTCATTCATTTTTCGCACAAATACCCACTTACAACCAACAGGTTTTACATCTTTAGATGCAGTGACAAGAGGTCCAAAGACATTTCTTTTATTGAGGGAGAACAGCTCAAGTTGCATAGCCTTTTTCCATTTCTCCCAATCAGGCCTATGTTGGCATTCTGATACGGACCTTGGATCTAGATCATCTTTTTCATGATCGATTTCTTTAGATACAGAAAAGAGAATATTCTATTATCATCATCGATTTCATCTCTATACCATAACATTCCATTTTGGGCATAATTAATCGAAACCTCATATTTTTCTGTATCATCCTGAGGACTTTTCTCTTTATTTGGTTCTTCCTGAACCTTTTCATCTCCCATTTTCTTTTTCTTTCGGGGATTTTTATCTTTAGAGCCCATTGGCCTCCCCTTTTTCAATTGAACCTTAGGTTCATTAGCTTTGCTTCCATCAAGTTCCTCTCTAGAAATTTCAACTCTTGATGGTGCATTTGCAGCGGGGATATATGACTTTGTCACCCTTTTTGTATCTATGAACGCATCTGGTAATTGATTTGCCAAATTTTGTAAATGTACAATTTTTTGAACTTCCAGTTCACGTTGATTTGTAGGGGGTCAAGATATATCAAAGATGGTGTATACCATGTAATATCTTTTGATACTTGTTTAATTCCTCCCCCCTAACGCTAGAAATTCATCTTCATTAAAATAGCAATCAGCAAAACGTGCCGTAAACATATCACTAGTTTACGGTTCAAGATATCGAATTATACTCGGTGATGCATAACCGACATATATGCCCAATCTCCTTTGTGGCCCCATTTTTGTTCTTTGCGGTGGGGCTATAGGAACATAAACCGCACATCCAAAAATACGGAGGTAAGATATGTTTGGCTCTTGGCCAGATGCTAATTGTAAAGGGAAATATTTATTATATGCGCTTGGTCGTATTTGGACCAATATTGCAGCATGCAATATAGCATGACCCCATATAGAAATTGGGAGTTTTGTTCTCAATATTAACGGTCTAGCAATGAGTTGTAGCCGTTTAATCAAAGATTCAGCCATGCCATTTTGTGTATGAACATGAGGAACCGGATGCTCCACATCGATTCCTATTGACTTACAATAGTCATTGAAAGCTTGTGAAGTGAATTCACCGGCGTTATCAAGCCTGACTTTCTTTATGGCATAATCAGGGAATTGAACTTTCAACCTGATTATTTGGGCAACGAATTTTGCGAAGGCCGTGTTTCTTGTTGTCCATAGACACACATTTGACCATCTACTAGATGCGTCAATCATTACCATAAAATAACGAAACGGCCCGCATGAAGGGTGGATAGGTCCACATATATCACCATGTATTCTCTCTAAGAACAATGGTGATTCATTCCCAATTTTGGCTGGCGATGGCCGAATTATGAGTTTTCCTTGAGAACACGCATCACATGAAAACTCATCAGATCTAAAAATCTTTTCGTTCTTCAATGGATGACCATTGGAATTTTGCACAATTTTCCGCATCATGACTGAACCAGGATGTCCACGTCTTTCATGTCATATCTTATATGTACTAGTAAACTTAGAGTTTACTGTAACATAAGATGCAAAATTATTTATTTTTGTGCAATACAATCCAGAGGATAACATTGGCAATTCTTCCAATATATGTTTCTCCTCAGATATTATGCAAAGATATTCAATGCCATTCTTATTCAGAGTCTCTATATGATATCCATTTCTTCGGATATCTTTGAAACTAATTAAATTTCTATGAGACTTGGGGCAATATAATGCATCAATTTCAAATTTTGTTCCCCTTGGCATTGAAAATTTGGCTTTTTCAGAGCCTATAATAATCTTTGCATTACCACATATAGTGCTCACGCTTCTAGCGGAGTCTTTTATTTTGAGAGAGGAGAAATATTTTTTCTCTTTAAGTATTGAGTCTGTTGTAGCACTATCTGCTAGACACATATCTCCATCCTCAATCTCAAAATTTGACATTTTCTGAGATAAAATATTTATAAAAGAAACATTAATAAAATAACATAAAGTCTTACAAAAAAGCTTATAATATATTACAATAAAACTATTATCCAAAAAGACATTTTGTAAACATAAAGTACATATCAAACTATGACAAAGCATATCATGGCAAATAGGCCTTATTCGCATGATTTTCCGTTTTCATTATCAACGAGAAAATCTGCTATATCAAGATAGGGTTCATCGTTTAGGCCATGGAAAGAAGGTCCAGCTTCATCAGAGATGAGGTTGGTCTCAACATTCCTTTCTTTTGCCTGTTGAGATGCTTGATACAGATCGGCCAAATGTTTTGGAATACGACAGGTCTGATACCAATGTCCTTTCATGCCGCATCTGTAACAAGTACTTTCACCTTGTTTCTTTATAACACGACCAACATTATTGATTTGAAGATGCTTGTTGGTTTTTCTTGCGTTGAAGTCATTAGGAGAGAAACCTCTTCCTTTTCCTCGTCCACAACCTTCTCCACGACCATGACCACGGCCTCGACCGCGTCCGCGTCCACGTCCTCTTCCTTGCCAATTATTATAGCTGGATGTAGCAACATTCACTTCTGAAAGTGGAGCTGATCCAGTTGGACGGGTTTGATGATTTATCATCACGAGCTCATTATTTTGTTCAGCAACATGCAAAACCTGCATTAATTCAGAATATCGAGTATACCCTCTTTCTCGATTTTGTTGTTGTAGGAGTACATTTGAAGGATGGAAAGTTTGGAATGTTTTCTCTATCATATCATAATCAGAAACTTCTTCTCCGCAGAGAGCCATCCTTGAAGTGATTCCGAACAAAGCGGAATTGTACTCACTTACACACTAAATATAGTGGACATAGTTACACACTTACACACTAAAAAAGGCCACAAGTGTTGAGTTTGTGATTTTTATGATGATTTGAATAGTATATCGTGGAAATGTAAACACAAACGTAAAATACGTAAAGAAAAACAGGCATGTGTTGAGAAGCCACTATATAATGGTGTATGAGATAGGAGAAACAAAGAGTAATAGAAGAAAAGAGAGGAATGTAAATAGTACAAGAAATAATAAAGAAAGGGAAAAAGAGAGGAGCAGCCGAGAGAGAGAGGTTTTTGAGAGACAACTTCTATATTTCTTACACTCTTACAACAACACATTAAGCACTAGCACTTCTTCCTATTTATAGTGAAATAAACAAAACATGAGTCATCTATTCTTTAGTTTTGGTAATAACAAGTGGAAGTTGGTATAATATTACACTAACAAGTATCATGACATGTGTTTTATGATAGAATAATCACACTTATGTTTTACAATAGCATGATTTTTTTTCTGTTTTTCACGATAATTAAAATAAGCATGATCTAATTTGCCCACAAAAAAAAATTCTTAATGTACAAATGCAAACAATAAAAACACTATAATTATTATATTATCGCACGCATATCACCATACGTGTCGAAATAGTTTACAAAGTATTTGTTTACAGTTACATCTGTCATCTGTGTCGATGTAAAGCTGGCTTGCAGTTACCTTAGCTTGCATCAATTAGTGATACACAGTACAGTCTCTTTTTTTCTTTTGGTAAGGAAAGAAGAAAAAAAGCTCCAAATATAATTTCATACATAGATGATTTTTTCGATATGTTCTTTTGACTGTTTTGGCTGATAATTTGTTAAGGACAAAGATCAACTATTGGTGGTTGATAATAATAATAATGTTACAGTACGTTACATTTTTATTTTTGTATTGAACATTATTTTTTCTCGTATTTATTGGCATAAAACACATAAGAACTGTATAACCATGGAGTTTTCTTTTTCTCATTATTGATATACCAAACCTGAAGAAGCATAACATAATATTAATACAGGAATCAACAATTTGGTCTCTGATTACAGTGTGCTAATTGTTCCCATAACAAAGAAAATAATAGAGACAAATGTGCTTGATCAAAAAAGAAAAAGCACGGACTCACAGAAAAAAGAAAAGAAAAAAGCAAAGTGACTTACCTCACAACATAGAATATGAAATTTGTCAGAAGTTTTCTCTTGGTGTAGTTTCTGAAGATACATTGGTGTTGTTACTGGTTATAAAAATCAAGAGATGATCAAGAAGCAATGGGTAAACCTTATTCAACCGAAAGTACAAATACAGATGCAGTGAACATTGTAGTGAACAAGTTTGATACAAACACATGTTCAGACATAGAAGCAGTGAACAAGCTGGAACATGTGTAACCAGCTACAGACACAGACGCAATGATTCCTCTTGAAGAGAATCAGAGAATATTAGCTTAGCTAAGACAGCTCAATGTGAAGTCACATAGAATGAAGTGACATGCTAAACCTTGAAGTCTTATCGAGAAGATCCAAGAAGTGAGAGCTAAACCAGTCATGCTTTAAGCTCATGAGAACAAGTCTTCCATTAGCAGCTGCGTAAACCTCAAAGCACAACAGAGCAGAAATATGTTTTAGCAGTTGATTATACTTGAAGCGCAACAGAGAAGAAAATAGAGCAGACAACGTTAAGTGGTTGTGTAGTACAACAAAGCTGGAAACAAGATAAACCTCGTGAAGAGATTGTGTAGTGCAACAGAGTGGAAAAGCGTCAAGTTGCAGCAAACAGTGGAGCGGCTGTGTCAGAAAAGCATGCTTGTGTTAGGTGCGTCAGAAACAAAAGCATGGGTCAAGTTGACAAAAAGAGAACAAGCTTTTACCCAAAAGTCAAGAAGAAGAAGCTTGTGGAACTTAGGGTTTGTGGAAAACTCTAAGAGGTATAAAAAGAAGAGGTGGTAGCAAGAAGAAGCTCACGCACCCTAGACCTAAAATTGAGAGAAGCACACATGTTGTGTGTGATGCTGTCCCACCAACAAAATAGAGAATTTGTTGGTGGTTTTTGTAGAGGTTCACACTCGTCGGAAAAGACAAAGAGTTGTGGTTCCTTTAGTTCATGTAGATAAGAGTGGTAGGCACATGTGTGTGCTAGATACCATTGGCAAATGTGACTTTTGCGTTTTTATTCCAGTAAATGATTCTGGACTTGGTCCCGGGGATATAGGTTATCCGAACCCCATTAACAAATCTCTTGTGTCATCTCTTTACTATCTTTTTATCTCTCTGTTAAGCATCGTAAATACATATCTGTCATACAAGTCTGTAGATCTAGCACGCATCTCATTCTTTCAGTTTCGACATGATATGTTTGTATAATCTTTCCTACACACATGCAGTTTAGACTTTGGGGTGTAAAACTCGGCAAAACATAACAAATTTCGAAGATGTTTTGAAGTAGAAGACTCTCGCATTAATCAAGTTTTTCCGGTTTAGTGAACCAAAGAAGAATGAGTTGTTATTTCTAGTTTTACAGATTAATTAATTTTCACATAATTCTTTTATTTAAAACCTTTTTATTCTTTCATCCTTCAAAACATTTTCTTGATCTACTTTGCTTCTTCTACTAGCAGTTTTTAACGAACCCCAAAAAAAACAGGTAACAGAAAGCAGAGTATCCTCTTTTCTTTTTAGAACAAACAGTTCTTTACAACCTTAACTCGAATCTCGGTATGCATGCATGCAATCTCAAAAAAAATTACGACAAAAACATTAAAAAAAAAAAAAAAAAAAAACTCCATGAAAACAGCCAAGGAGCCTCTGATTATGATTAAGATCGAGAGAAAAAGACCAACAGAATTTGAAAAACACCAGCTGAACAGCCACCCCGGCGAACTGATACCAATACCGCATACCGACATAGAATATACATTAACAGCAATGTTCTTCGCTTGCAAAGCCATCTGAACAGAATCCGCTTGCTCATCACTGTTATGTTACGCAAAGAAGAGCCACCACCAATAGCAGCATACACTTCTTTCGATTTCGGAGCACCGATATCAGTATATCACCATAGACGTACGGTGACTAGACTGTTGACAGGTTGTACAGTTGATTCCTTAATAAAAAATTATTTTACCTGTATGTAATAGTATAAACATGTCAAAACATCTTGTGACTACCAGTGAATCTTAGTAATTCATTGTCATATATGAAAAGAAGATATTCCACTGTTAATCTTAGTAAGTCTTCTCTTGGTTTAGTTTCGACGTGATATGTTTGTATAATCGTTCCTACACAGATGCAGTTTAGAGCTTCGGTAACATGGTAAAGCCGAAATCATTTTCACGAAGATTACATGAAAAAAAGACTTAAAACTTTAGCTGCAGAAATTAAAACCAAATCAATTACACCAAAAACATATATAAAATAAAATAAACAATAAAATAGAGAAAGAAGGCGATTGTTCAACAAGCTCAAGCAGTTCTCTTCTCGACGTCATGCTCATCTTCCTCAAGCATAAACCTCTTCCAGTACCAATGTAGCTTCCACACACTATCTCTCATATCATCGATCGAGACTCCTTTCGTCTCCGGCACGAAGAACAAAGCGAAAAGTCCCATCACAACGATCCAACCACTGAAGAAAAAGAATATCCCTGACTTCATCCCGCAAAGCATCGATAGGAAGGCCTGAGCGATCACGAAGGTAAAGAACATGTTGCAAGACACAGCCAATGCGAAGCCTTCAGTTCGAGTCTCCAAGGGGAAGGTCTCACTAGGGATTAGCCATCCTAGTGGTCCCCATGACCAAGCGAAACCCATCACGTAAAGGCACACAAAGATCACCACTACTAAGGCTTGTGTCCGTCCTAGTGTACCCGTCACATCTAAGTTCTTGGCTAGGATGATTCCAATGACCAACTGTTTTGAGAAAATTGTTAGTTTGCGAGACAAGAAACGCTAACTTAACTAATGTTCCGTTACTTGGGTAACAAGAAAGACAGAGAAGAAGAAAAAGACCTGGCAGATGAGCATGTGAACTGAAGATTGAAGCAATAGAAATCTCCGGCCGGTTTTGTCGACGAGGAAAATCCCGACAAACGTGCTGAGAACGTTGATAGTTCCCGTGATAACTGCGGAAAGCAGAGCTGCGTCATTTCCAAACCCTACAGTCTGGAACAAAACCGGGGCGTAGAACATAATTGCATTGATTCCAGTGAACTGTTGGAAAAACTGGAGCAACATCCCGATCACAAAAGGCGGTCTGCTCGCGGGTTTCATCAGTTTCGTGTAAGGGTCTTTAACCTGCCTCGCGATATCGCAAGCATGAACGATTGATTCATACTCTTCATCAACATTTTCAACACCTCTGATCTTCTTGAGCGTATCTTTGCCTTCCTTGGTTTTGTTCCTCTCAATAAGACTAGTCGGTGTTTCGCATATGAGAAGCGATCCGAAGAGGAGGATGAGGGCGGGAACCCCTGCACCACCGAGAGCCAGTCGCCATCCGTAAGGATGAACTGAGGAGGTGAAATAGTTGACCAAGTTGGCGATTAGGATCCCTATTGTAACCATTAGTTGGAAAACAATATTAAGACCTCCACGAAGCCTCGCCGGCGCAATCTCTGATAAGAAAAGTGGTACCGCCTGCAAGAAATCAAGACACATTCTATAATCCTTAGTCGTTGAAAACAATAACAAATACCAAAGTCTTGCAACGTATCATACCTAAAGATAAACTAATCTCGAAACGAAAAAAAAAAAAAAAAAAAAAAGATCATAAGGTCATACCTGATTACCAAAGCCAACACCGAATCCAAGCAAGATTCTACCAATGATCAACATATACATGTTAACAGCTCCGGCGGCAAGGCCAACACCGATCAAGAAGAAGATGGAAGCGAACTGCATTGTGGGTTTGCGTCCGAGCTTAGAGCACGTAGCGGAAGCGAAGAAACTAGCCACTAGAGCCGCAAGGTATAAAGAAGAGGTGAAGAGCTGCAAGAACTGGTTGTCGTACTTGCAGTAGTTGTTCTCGTGCGCATGCTTCTTCCTCTCGTACACAGATGGGAAAAACTCCTTCAAGAAATCGTCCATCGCTGTTACTCCACCTGTGATTGTAATGAAGTTTGGTTTAAATATTTAATTTCTAACATTTCTTGAACCAAAAGCGACATATCTAAATACCTAATTAGCTGTGTATTAATTCAGTTTCTTGATTCATAAGTAAAGCGAGAAAAAGAACACAAGATAATGGGAGAGAAGAGAATCGAACCGGAGATTCCGATGTCGTAACCAAAGATCAAACCGCCTACAGCCGCGATAACGACACAGATGAAGACATAAACAGTCATCTTGGCTTCGAATGCCTGGGCATTACCACTAGAAGATACAACCACAGCCATTGTATAAAACGTCTATACTCTCTCAAAAGTTTTGTTTTGTGTCTATATGCTTCTCTGTCTTGTAAAAGAAGAGCGAGAGAGAAGCAGACACAAATATTCACTTTAAGATGAGGCAAAATATATATTAATACAGATCACGAAGATAGAGAAGACAGGAAAGAAAATTGAGATGATATCTAAATATAGAATACAGGTTGTGAAATGAGTAAGGATGAAAAATTTGATTGGTTTCTCAATAGATTCTGGATCAGTAATCTTGGTTGTTTTATGTAAGTTTTTTTTTTTTTTTCATGACGTCTAGATTTTGTTATACAAAAACATGGATATATAATATATCCCCAGTTTCTTTAATTGGTTCTCCACAACAATATGTTTCCTTTTTGTTACATGATATATAAAGTGAAAATCTTCATTTGGTCAAAGTTAATTATAGAATATATTTGCTAGATAATGATGAGTCATGAGTGAGTCATGTTATGACTACTGTAAGTTGAATATAGAAGTTTTACATTTTAGTCTTTTCAGTTTGATATTCTAAAGATAGGGGAATTTTCGATTATTATGTTTACAATTTTCATCATTACATAAATTTATAAACTTCGTTGCAACCAATAAACAAAGGATCTTAAATTTAGGCCATGAATGTTTTGCAGTTTTTAATTAGTTTATAGTTTTTGGATTTTGGCTTTTGGTTTTAATTTTTTTAATTTTTGATTTTTTGGTGTAGATTTTAGTTTTTATAAAATCTTGAATGGTAACTTGTTTAGTTTTTGGTTTTTTATATATATATATATTTACTTTTTTAAAACGTTTTTAACTTATTATATTTCAATTTGTATTTACTGTTTTGGGCTTTTTTTCTCAAATGTAACGTAAATTTGTTTTAAAAATCCACAAAATTTGGTTTTTGGATTCTGAACAATTAAGCAAAACCACTTAAAATCTAGTTTTTACAAAATCAAAAACTAAAAACTGGTTCAAAATCTACAGCCATTCAAGGCTAGTCATCTCAAAAACCAAAAACCAAAAACCAAATTTCCGAAACTTCTTCATTTCTATCAAGTTGAATAACATAAAAGTTATTCCCATCTAAAAGTTTTCAACTCTGGATACGAAAGTACATATGATTCATCTTTCCCTCACGGTCGTATAAATTGTGGTTTTTTTTTATACCGACATGGTATAAATTAATCAGGTAATAATAATATATCAAAAGCTGGATTATTTTACAATGACCAAGAAAATATTCAAAGATCGCACAATTACAACAATGAAGCTCTCTACATTTATAATAATCTTTCTACTCTCTCTAGTAAACGGCCAATGAGACCGGTTAACGAACAACACAAATCCCATCTCACATACCCTTCAGACCGGATTTGGGGCTAAACGGGGGGAAAAAGCTTGTTTCGTTTTGTAGTATGGAAGAAGAATTGCCCTGAGTTATTCAAACTCCTTGTATATGTTTGACTGTTTTATTAGCCTAAAAGATCGTCTAGAAGCGGACGCGTAGCATCCATCCGCGTTGTTGTTGTCTCACTGTACCGACCTCTGTAGGCAAAACAAATCGGTAATAATAATAAGGTTTAGCCAAAGGGAAAAAGACATTGGAGCAGACACTTAAAACTTAGAATGATCCTTATACGAGGGGTTTGTTTAGAGGATCATAAAACAAAACTTGAGAGACTCCCAAGGTTTTTGTGATTCGACACAAGAATAGCAGCAAGAGACCTTACACTAGTTGACTGTTGGAGTTCCACTGCTGGTGTTTCCCCGTTTTCCTGCATATCGGACCAGCAACATCACCTTTGTTATTCCTTATGTCAGATTTTTTGTCAACGGAAGATTGTGTATGACTATCTACTTATGTAAGAGAACGGATGCCTCAATTTGACTATCTACTGATGTAAGAGAATGGATACCTCAATTAACAAATCCTTTCTGGTGATCAATCCTATCACACGGGAAGGACGGGGAACGACAAATAGATGTCTCAATCCAAGTTGCCGGAAAAGGTTGTAAACCTGATCCAAACAGATCAATTCTCAACCAATGACGATGGATATTTGGTGTATCAGGTAAAGAGATAATCGGAGATTTCACTCACCTTTGTCAAAGACATGTCTTCGGGAACAACGTACGGAGAGGGATTCAAAAATGGAGCAAGATCTATGTACATCTCTAAATCATCTGAAGTTAGATGTACATCTTCTATGCATAACCCTTTCGATGAAACAGGTTTCGCAAACTCGCTAAAACTGTGCCTGGAGAGTGCATGTTCAATTTATTTATCAGACAAAAATACGACTCCTTCAAAAGAGAATGAAAAAAGAAAGAGTGCGGAACATTAAGTTACCTGATATTTCTGGCACTTGGATCACAGGGCAAAGGACTATGTTGGAAATCGACTTTAGATTGAAGTAGAACAAGTAAGTGACTGCATGGTGAACAAAATTCAGAATGACATATTTCTTTTACAACAATTCTTTTTGCAATGTTCAATCACGTACCTTCGAAGAACTAACCCAATGACAAGTGTTTCACCACTTCTCGTGTGGTCGATTACCTGGTAGAATGTCAAAATGTAAAAACATCAGCACAGAGGACTAAGTAATCACGAGTCAAACCTGTGTAGCACAAAGTAATGCATACCGGAAATCCATTGTGTTTATTGCTGCCTAAAATGGAAGCAACATCTGCAACCCTGATAACTCGAGGTAAAGAGATTACCTTCAAAGACAGAAAAAAAAAAACAAGTTATGATATAGCATAATATTAAGAAGCATGTATTACAAGCTCCATCTAGTGGTTCGCTGATGAGGGAGAAATGATAACAACCTTCTGACTTTGACATGCTTCCTTTGCTACCATTTGACGCATATGATACTTAGGTCTCGATTCCAGTAAAGGAATGCCCTTCAGGCGTGCTTGCACTTCATACAACCCCTCATTGAAAGCATCACCGACGGCCTAAGGACAGAACAAATTAAAACAAGCATATTTCCACAACAATCAAGATAACTAATAATGGTTGGTAACTCATACCTTTGAGATGAGAAGAACCAGCATTATAAGAGGCAAAAGTTTCAGGTTATTTGTGATTTCAACCATGATAACACATAAAGATACAGTCATCCGCATCGAGCCTCCAAGAAATGAAGCAGCTCCCAGCAGGGCATAACTAAGGTTCAAAGACAATTTGTATGGAAGGCCCAAAGTTAACCCACATAATTTCACATAAAACAGATCAACAAAGCAATACCCAAAGAGACTCACGTTCCCTCCTCAATGTTGAGCTTCTTGTAAAACCTGACCACAAACATGCCTACAAGGCGCCCATAAGTTGAACCTATCATTATTCCAGGAACAAACTGCCCAGCGGGAACAGCAGTGCCGAAGGTCACCACTGCTAATGTATAAAACATAGCCTATACATCAATTAAAACAAAACAAAAGGACGATGAATCAGAGAAATAAACAAGTTGAAAGCTATTCCTATAGATAAAGAGATGGAGTGATGTAAAAAGTCAAATCAGCATGTTCCTTATCCTATTGCAAGCATGGACATCATTCAATCAAACTCAAACCTGCCAAGAACTATAGACCGAATTAAGAACAAACCAAGTAGAAGAATATCATACCAAAAAAGTCAGTAGACTCTGAGCACTGAACTCTCGCATTGTTTTTGCGCTGAACAAATTCCTTATAGCGTCATCCTGTCATCAAAATGAAAAGCAAAACAATTCAACTGAAACAGTCAGGAATGATAAAGCAAAGTAGAAATTGAAAAATACTATTGTGAAAATATTCTAGAAGAAAAGACCTGAGTATTGAAGAAAATGGTAGCGAGATCATTGTATTCATTATCCGTCTTGCAGTAGAACTGCGATGATTGACACACACCCACAAAAAAAAAAAAAGCAACAAGAATGAGGCAATGTTAAAATACAGAAACGTTGAGGGAAGTCAGAAAGCTCAACAGGGAAATGGTTATCATTGCTAAAGTTTCGGGGCCTCATTATTTAGACTTTTCTAGATACTAAAGAATTGCGCATAAGAATAGTGTTCAAAATTTTCTAAGGTGTACTAAACAAAGCCTGTCAGTTTATGTATAGCTGCACACTTTTTCCATCGGGAAAAAGGTTAAATTGGCTGAATTTGATCATAACAGATCGGCATTGTAAAGAATATGCAACAGATATTATCAATAACAGTGTCTTACATTTACGTAATTCCCATACATTCCTGGAGGCCGTGGGCATTCAATACCAGAGTCAGCAACTGACTCAGGGCATGGACTGCATTTTCTTAGGAGAGGTAGCCCAAATGAGATTGCTGAAGTTATACAAGAGATGATGCATGCTTCAATTATCTGCATATAATTTTTTTAGCATTTATTTAAATCCAGCAACGAAACAATCAATCTCCAAGAAGATAAACATAACCAATTAAATGAAGAACTAATTGTAATAGTTCATCAAAGTATACCTTCACTCGATTTCCTCTCTTGTGCAAAGAATTCCGACGCCAAGATGTCATATAGAGTGTAAGTTGGTTAAATAATGCACCTGGTGGAAAAGGCCATGAGGAATGAAATAGACAGCAAAAGGTAAGTGGAACCAAGAGTGCAGGAAAGGAAAATTCCTTACCAAGTAGACCTCCTATTACTCCAATTACAGCCATTGGCAGTAGCTCTTTGAAGTAATAGTCATCTTGACCACTAAATGAGAGAAAGAAAAGCTCCAAGTCAATTCTAGCACTATTAATCTAACCCAATATAAGTGAGCACTGAAGCTAGAACCTTACTCTGATACATCCCATATAATGAAACCACCTCCACCAAAGTGTCCACATATTCCACTTTTGCACCATCCCATGGCCGTACGTACCACAACAGCCACAATAGCAGAAGTGAAAAAGACACGCCACATAAGTTGACTTCTCCACCTTCAATACACATGCAAATTAAATTAAACGACAGACCGAATAGTATCCCAGACACACAGTAGCTAAGATATTCAAAAGATATCTAAATTGCTGTCAAGAGACAGCAGTTGCTAATGAAATAATTGAACGACAACATAAGTTCTTCAAATGGCTGTTTCTCAGGACAGAGTTATTTCAGGCACTACAATGAGGGAAAGGAACGTACCATGAGGTGACCTCCTCTAATGCAAATAACACTCCTCCAACGGGAGCTCTAAAAGCGGCAGCAACTCCAGCTGCACATCCACAAGTGACCTTTCAAGGCATCGGAAAATTAAGGAATAAGCTCTCAAAGAAGATTTGGACCTAATCTAAAACAAAAAAAAAAAAAAAAAGAAATCAGATAGCATTCTTTACAAGAAGCATCTAGTAACTTACAAGATCACGACGATCTCTGTCACTCTTAAAAAGTTGCGGCCATCTAGAATTCAAATGATATTTCGTCGACCCACCCTGAAACAAACAGAAGCAGAAGGAAAGCACAGTTTTAGCTTCCTGAGAGAATGCGGGAGTACTAAGAAAAAAAGAAAAAAAAAAAGCAGTATGCATCTCTATGCCTGAATAACATGGAACTCAGATGCTCACCTGACCAAGCAACGAAGCGATGCAGGCACCAGTATGTACAAGGGGGCCTTCTTTCCCTAAAGCTAAGCCACCCCCAACAGAACCAATGCTTCCAAATATCTATGAGAGAGGAAACTATAAAAAAAACAGTCTTCAAACTAGAAACGAAACAAAAACTTCCACAGGAGCATAACATTCCAGAAAAGCTAAACTCACCTTTCCAATAAGCGTTCTAAATAGCAAGGTGCCAGGAATATCAATTCCTACGCAATCCAATTGCATAATTATCATAATGCAAGAAGATTACAGATTACGAAAACGAGAGAGATGAAGAAGGTTAGTTTTTAGTAAGTACCATTGAGATAACCCTTAATCTCAGGAATGCCAGAACCAGCAGCAGCAGGAGCGAATTGAGTAATGATATACGCAGAAGAAAACACTAAAACTAAATTGATGAGAAGATAAACTATAAACCCGGCGAAATAAGACTTCTGAATGATTGCAAAAGTGAGTGCAAATTTCCACCCAGCGAAATTCTCAACTGAGAGATTGATAAACACAGCAGCTAATCCAGTTCCTACGAAATCATCAACAAGAGATCTGATTCTGGAAAACCGAACAGATAAAATCCGAAGAGAGAAGGAAGAAGAAGACGTACCGATCCCGATGAGTAAAGAGAAGAACCATTTGACAGCAACGTAGTAACCTACATAAAGCTTCCCACGATGAGCTAGTTCTTCTCTGTAAGCGTAATTCTCGATGACTTCGTAATCGAGACTATCGACACCACCTCCGCCACCGTCACGGCGGGAGTTGAGTAGACCAACGCCGTCGGTGGATGTATCATCGGATTCAGGGACACGAGACCAGATCAAGTTATCGGATTCGATCCCGTTCTGGAGATGATTCGATAACATGATCTCGAATGGTTTTCCTAGATTTAGGGATTTCGAATCACAGAGACGGCTTTTTGAAATAACAAAAACTGCAATCCACTACCTCCTTATTTGGGGCTTTTAGGATAAAAATGTTTATATTTTCTGATTAAATTCTGTTTCTTAAGGATCAGTTCTGTTATAAGTATATAATAAGATATGAGTATGTTTTCACTTTCCTTATCAAATTACTTACAAGTTACAAAGGAGTGAAAATGTATTTTTCTTGTGTTTTTTTTTTTTTTTTTTTATATTGAAAGTATTGCTATCAACATTCCCCAAATATAAAGTCAATCCTTTTTAAAACAAAAGAAATTATCTATCATTCATTGTCAAAAAAAAAAAAAGGAAAGAAATAGGAAAAATATTAAACTAGCTTACCAATAAAATGAATATTATTAGTAACCAGAAAAACAATAAATAATTCAAAAAAGGCTGGAGAAAATCGTAAACAGTTCAAAAAATAAAAAAATTAAAGAAGAAAGAAAGACTGGTAAAACGTATTTGCCTGTTTGTTTGTTTGTCATATTTTAGCTAATCACTTTTTAAAAAAGTAGTTATAATAGGAACGGTACATACGGTTTTATATTATCAACTAGATTAGTACCCGTGCTAGAGCACGGGTTGAATTTTTTTTTATTTATATTGTAATTTTTATATACAATCTAATTTATGTGATTTATTTTAAAAATTGATGTGAATAAAAACATTATATAATAAAATCATCTACTAAAACTGATGGATCCGTGCTATAGACAAATTTTTGTAATTTTTACTTAAAGCACTACAAATGTGATTGTTTTATTTATTTTAAAAGTTATTTTTTTAGAAAACACTATGCCATTAAATCATATGTTGAATATGACTTATGGAAATAACGTATATTTTGTATAGATTTTGATCCGTGGTACACCGCGAATTAAGTTATTTGATAAAAATAATAATTTGTTTGTTAATTTTTGTTACAGTATTAATTTAATCAACTTAATTAGATATGTCTATTAATTTAATATTCATATTATTAACAAAATAATGAAATGATATTTTACCCGTGTAGCACCGAATTAACAAAAATTTAAATTTATATTAGTATCTACTCAAACACGTGTCATATAACTCCGTCGTGTAATATTTTAACTTGCAGTCCACCATGAATTGTAATGTACTAATGTGTATAAACATAATAAGCATCGTTATAAGTATGATAAAATTGAAAGACATGAACCGAAAGATGATACCTTATCAAAAGGTAACGATAGATTATTGATCGGTTTATTTTATAATATAATCGGAAATCACTCTCAATCCGTGGAAGAGTGAATTTTTTTTAGATTTGTTTGCCAATATATATGGTTAACTAAATATTTTTGGAGATTTTATTTTATTATTTCGATAACTTGTTTTAGAAGATCTTAAATCAAGATTAAATATTTGAAGGATATATTTTGGTGTAAAAGAGAATTAAGATTATTCTCCTAAAATCTTGCGAAAATGAAGAGTTACATATTAAGACTTTCAACGTGATGTAACATATATCTAATACAAATTAATATTAACTTTTTTTATAACCCATTTGTAACCTACTATTAAAATTATATAGTCTACAAATTTGAAGTTGTGTACTTCCGTTTTATTAAATAGGGGATTCGTATTCGTATTTGATTAGTCATATATCCTACTATATTAATTGAGAAATACAAATATGAAACTAAGCTTAAAATGTGTAAAAAATTACATTCAATTGTCATTGGAAAATTTTAATTAAGATCAATCAATTAATTACATAAATATAACTAATTAAAAATAAAAAAACTTGACAGATCATATATAACAAAATCTAGAAAAATAAAAGAAATCTATTCAGATCAAAACTAATTTGTAATTGAAAAAAAATAAAAATAAAAACTAACTGCTAATATAATAGAGTTTATTTTCTTTTTTAATTTTACATTGTCATGCCATTGATTTTAAATAATTATTAGTTTAAAAAATATTTTCTCTCTCTAATAAATTATGGACGAAAATTACAAATATTTTTTAAAAAAATATAAACAAATCACAATTTCTAAAACTAAGATTTTGTATCCAAGTAGTCAATATAATTATTTTAATAACAAGATTTTGAATATTTTGTTAAAATTTCAAATTATGATTCTCATATCAACTTTATTTTATTTTATTTACAAATTGTTTGGAATTTTTCTATAATATGTATGATTAGTAAAATGCATATTTTTTTCTACATATGTTGTGATTTGAACTTTTAAAAACAAAGATATATTACTCGATCTATGAAAATAAAATGTGTGTTTTAATTTTCATATTGGCGGATTGGTAAATCTAAATTTATATAGCTGATAAATTAATAAATTTTATTTGTTCATAATTGTAATATTAAAATTACTATTTATATTTCACAAAAAATGATGCAAATATAACAAACAAACAATATAAATTTGTATATATATATATATATATATGTCAAAAATAAAATACTATAATATTCTAAAATAATTAGTATTCAAAGAAACATATATATATATATATATATAGAATAATTAAAAATAAATATTATCTCAAACAAAATAATCTATACTATTAAAAGGGAAGCATTTTTAATAAAAATACATAGGATTAGAGATTATTACAATGAAATGTCACTGAAAACTGAATAGGATAACTATAAATAAGGAACCAAACAGATTGATATTGATAGCCAAACAGATTAATATTAATATGATCCAAACAGATTAAAATCAAATGCAATTAATACCTAACATATACAATATCACATCAAACAAATACAATCCAATAATAACAATTACCTAATATTTATGAAAATTAAATTTATTACCATAAAACATCGGACATTTAAATTCGGAATTATATATATGTAAACATGTTTAATTGGGTAATATATTTAGAGATATTTCTGGAAACAACAATTTTTTAATATAATGATAAATATTTAATTGGGTAAATAATTGGTCAAACCTAATTTGATATTTTAAATGACGTGGTTAATTAAAGAAAATAAATATATGATTATTAAAAATGGAAATAGATAACGGTAGATTTTCAATTTTTTTTTTTCATTTTTTTTGATTTTTTCTTGTTTAGAGGTTATTTTTGTGTATTATTAAAGTGTGTGTTTTGTTTTTTGTAGATGGAAAACTTTGGTTTGATTTTAGGACTCGGGAATCAAACACATTAAGAATTTAATTGTTTGGTATTTAAATTAGCTAATAATTAGGATGTGTTTATGCAGGGTTTTAGCCATGGAAAATCTTGGATCACACCAGAAACAAATACGAAACCATTTAAACATGCAGCTAAGGAACTTTAATTGTCACGTGAAGACTATACTACTTGTGATTGATTTTATTGTGTTTAGACTTTTAAATAGGAAAACATGTAATCGGAGCAAGTGCATCCACTATATAAGATATATATGTGTGAATAAATGGTTTATTAATATATTTTATAAAACTATTTCAAATACACTCCTGACTAGATATTGGTTCGTAAGTGAAAAAATCAATTTTAACTATTAAAAAGTTTTAATGCTATATACCATAGTTGTTGAGATTCTAACAAAATTAAAATTATGTTATTAATCATCATCAAATTCAATTATGCAATTAAGATTTACATTTTTTTGGTAAAGCTTGAATCGACGGAAACCTAATTTTGTGTACAACATAGTTGCAGAATTACTAGAGTTTTGGAACCAGCATATACAACAATCGTACATACACAAATATATATATCTTTTAATATTATAGATTTATAATAAAAAGTGTTAAATAAACTTTGGTTAAACGATTTACTTTCAATATTTTAAATATATCACTAATCTATAAAATGTAAATATATAAAATAAAATATAAACACATTCGAAATAATTATTATCTAGCAATATTTGAGCCAAGTAAACTATTTTATCTTATCAAATATTTTTTTTCAAATAAAACTATTACGTAATCGGATGAAACGGGATGCAGGAGATAAAACGGGAAAAGAACATAAATTTCCAATATTCTATGTAACATATTCATTTTAACTAACATAAAAATGTTCAAAAATAAAGATATTAAACTATGTTGTATAATAGCTAAAAATTTTAGCAACAAAGAATTGTAATCCAATATAAATTAACCATATGTCAAAATATAAGAATAAAGAAGTCATCTAATTTTGTAAATATTTTTTATGATATGATATAATATATTAATTTAAACACAAACTTCAAAAATACAAATAAGCTGGATAATCCAAACTACAAACATTAGCTCTCCAAAATGTAATTAACAATATGTTTACTATTATCCTATAAAAGTACTTTAAAAAAATCATTTTCACAAACTTACGTAGCACTGAAGCGGGTACGGGGACTAGAGATAGATAATACGAGAAACGGCAAAATAAAAATTTATAGATACGGGAACGGCATGGGTACTTCAATAGACATATATCAATAAGTCATCATCTTCTACATATTGATTAGGGTTTTTGTTCAGTCTCCATAAAAGATTAAGGTTTTTTGACAAAGCCATTTAGGTTATTATAGAACATAAATTGCTACAAACTCAGGAAAGAAGTTTGTAACATTTCTAGATATCAGATACACTAAGTTTTTGAAAGAATTGTCTTGAAAACGTCCCCAAATCACAACTATCCCGTCCCCAACAATGACCAGCCGTCCCTAATAGTTTGAAACGTCTGAGAAACGTTTCCATATTATTTCCTAGCCATTTTCTTCCCCAAAACGTTTATGAGACTGAGACCCACAAATCTACAAACCCACCATTATGTAGCACGTGTACCTAATGGTGTCCACGTGCTACATAACCACAAATCCACAAACCCACAAAAAAAGAATTTATATTAATAATAACATAACTATATGTTACAAGAAATCAAATATTACTTATGAAAACAACCCCGCACGTACGTGCGGGTCTGTATCTAGTTTGTTTTAAAAATATAACAATAACTTTTATTATTCTATTATAAATTTTTTTTTCAAATGTTGACCCGTGCTTTAAGCATGGGATATTGCCTAGTATAGAGAAAATGAACCAACAACATTCATAATTCTAGTTGTTCAAACCGAATTTATATCAAAAAATTTAAGGATGAATCTAAAAATTCTGAAGTGTCAGAAAAATAGAAAACTCAATTAATAAATTCATTTTAAATAATAACAATAAAATTTATTTTTTAAAAAAAAATTGGAGAAATATACCTCTCGGAAGGAAAATGCGTTATTATTTAGTTTCAAATTATATTGCTAATATTTTTAACTAATTAAATTTCAGTAATTGAATCCAATTCTACTTTAACTAGCTACGGTTTTGAATTTTATATAGGTAGTTTTAGGAACGAGAAGAAAAAAAAATATGTGGTGACTGGTGATAATCATATATCTACGTGGAAATAACATTAATATAGCACCTTTACTATTCTTTAAAAAAAAATGCAGCAAAACAAAAATAAAAAAGGAATACAATTTCAAATGGACTTTGTCTTTGTGACCTTAAAAGAGCTCCTTCGCCTTCCTGCTTTTATTGGATCCCCTCAAATACAATGTCACGAAACTTTATTGGGAGTGGAATCAAACGCAGCAAGCTCCTTGTACATGCTTGTTGTTGCTTCTTTCCTAGTGGTCTTTTTATCTGCAATATTCATCCACACCTTTTTAGACTAAGATCCCTTTCAATAATGGTCCTTAAGGTTAACTTATACTAATAAGATTAAGACCATACCAATCCTATTCCTTTTTTTTTTTGTCAAACACCAATCCTATTCCTATCTATCAAAACTTGACCTCAAAAGCTAATTTCTTAATTCTTAGATGTTGATGTCATCTTAAAACCATATATAATTATTGTACGCATCAACGTACCCTTTTCAAGTTATGTTGATTTGCACTCAAATTTTTTTTTTTTTTTTTTTTTGTCATCATTGAATCACAACATCCGATCTATAATCAAATCCTACTAAGTAGGATAACGCGACTTTAGTGAAATCAAACTCCGATAAAAGTGGTTGTAGAGGTGGTGTTGTAACCACTTGACTAAATACACTTCCCCAAATTATTTTGATAAAAAAACATTTATTAGAAATTATTTTGTACTTACCTTTAATGTAAGATCATGCTGCAGCGAAAATGTCTCTAACACCAATTTTACCGTTGCATAATAGTTGAGGGTTATTGTTGTGGCTGTGTTTAAATAATTTGTCATATACAGTTTACATACTTTACGAAATCCGGAAAGTATTCGGTTAAATCAGGGTATGACACAGAACGTTTGGCAAAACAAAGGTCTCAAGTGTCTCGGTTTGGGCCGGACATTACTCCGCTCCTAGCGGGAGTTTGGCGGGTGGCTTGTCCACCGAAGATACAACACTTTATGTGGCAAGTCTTATCTGGGTGTATATCGGTTTCCGCAAATCTGAAAAGGCAGGGCATTGCATGTGATTCAGGTTGTGATAGATGTGGGGCTGACGAGGAAACGGTAGATCATGCTATTTTTTTGTGTCCGACAGCTCGACAGGCTTGGGCCTTAGCTCAGGTGTCGGTCGGACCTGTTTCTTTTCCTACAGACTCTATGTATGCAAATGTGGATCATTTCCTGGGTTCCGCTAATTCGGGTTCTCAAGGTGCGGCCTTCCCTTTGATTATGTGGTATATATGGAAGGCACGGAACGCTCGTGTATTTGAGGATATTATGGAGAAGCCCGAGGATGTCGTTAGATTAGCAGTAGTGGAGGCTTCTACATGGTTACAGGCTCAGGCAGAGGATGAGGGTGAGGATTTATCACCGACTCATATCGCCACTAATGCTCGAGCATCGGGAAGTGCAGGGTCTCTGCCTACTGTTTTTCGGTTATAGGTGTTTTGTCGATGGATTGTGGAAAGCGGGTGACGAGTTTGCGGGTGCAGGTTGGGTGTCTTCAGCTGCTCAAGATGTTTCGACGACAAAAGAAGCCGCCAATTTCCGACGGATTCTTTCCCCTTTGCATGCATAAGTAGAAGCCTTTGTTTGGTCTTTGAGGTGCATTATTGGTCATGACTATCGAGAGGTGGCTTTTTATACAGATTGCTCAATCTTGGTGAAGATGGTGTCTTCGCCTCAAGACTGGCCGGCCTTCAAGACCTATCTCGATGATATCAAGATGGACATGGAGGAGTTTTCTTCCTTCTCTTTATCTCTTAGGGTCCGAATGGTAACAGCAGATTTGATAGTGCGGGACAATCGATTTGATAGTGCGGTACAGTGTTGAACTGCGGTACGTGCGAGACAAATATATTTGCGGAACAAGTGCAGTTAATGCAAAATAAGCGGTACAAAATAATGTTTGATTGGTGAAAAACTATTTATAGTGCGGATTTCATATATTTTATTAATAACTAGTATAATTATATATTTTAATTTGTTTTGTATTAATAAATAAATATTTTATTTTTGTATATATTTTATATAAAGTATAATTATAATGTAATTTATAATGTATGTTCACAGACTTTGTAAATTTTTTTTTGTACAAAATATATTTAACATAAATAACATAATTGTATAAAACCTACTAACTCTATACATAATGATTTTTTTGAGGCTGGTTCAATTCATTGGTAGATCCGGTTAAAGTCAAATTGATTAACCATATCATATACCAATATGGTTCACTCGTTTGGTATCTTTCATATGTTGTTTATCAGGTCTTTTTATATATTATTTAAATTACTGTTTTGTTATGTTAATCAAATGAACTTTACACTTAAGATATAGAGAGATTGCTGGAGAGTTTTATGGTTAAGCTATGTGTGTGATGAGCAACGTGAAGAAACAAATGTCAAAGAAACCAACTATCGAGACCGAGTCTTACAGAGACGTGAAAGTGAAACAGAGATTTTGACTCTGTTCAATCTGACCCGATTCCCACTTGGAGCTCCAACGTGACCAAGACCCCACTCATTAACTTTGTCGTTTAACAAATTGGGGTATTAGCTTTAATGGGTTTGGACTTCTTTTAACAAAATAAACAAGAAACGATCTAAGGAGCCCTCTCACGATGCCGTGGTGGCCGCCGGAAGAGGCAAATCTGAGAACTCAAGACTGTAGAAGGGAAGGCTAGACCTAATCGCAAGAGGAGAGATGGTTTTTATTTTTATTTTTTAACAATTAAGTTTTCCTGATATATAGCAAACTAGTGTTAGACCCGTACTACGTACGGGAATTACTTTTTAACTTAAAAATGTTTGATTTTTAACAACTAATTATATTTAAAATGTTATTACTGTCTAATCAAATATCTAAACAAATAAGAAAATAAATGTTGTCCTCTAAAAATATCATCGCTTGAGGGAAAAAACATGTTGATAATGCATCTACCCATGGGTTAAAAGCGAAAGTTTGTACATCAAACAATAATACCAGCTAGCATCACCAAAAGACCAAAGTAAGTGAAAGTTTGTGTATCATCTATACGCTTTTAATCTGTTCTTAAGAATCATGGAGTAGTAGTTATACACAATATCGTCAACAACATATGCATACTCCCACTTCTTAGAATTCAAAATCTCATCCATTTCACATCTTCTACCTTTAGACCTTAAACAAAGTTATTCGCTGGATCTCTTATGTAAATCTTACCCTCCACCACCACACAACCAGACTACGTTTGACCTATCTTCATGGCTGGCTTTGTCATCTCAGCCTCAAGCTCTCACATTTTTCTCTCTGTATTAAGCACCATTAAGCACCATGACCTTTTTTTATCCTCCGATGACTAAATACTCTCCGATTACGTAGATTTTGTTGATGAGGGTGGGATTGTATCACCAATAGGCCTAGGAATGAGGGAGACGGGCTGCACCGTATGAGACGTACGTACAACCAATGGCTAACACATTCGAAGTCACACCAAAACTGTAAACATCATCCAAACCGTATATCTTTGAACCAACAGCCACAAAAGAAGCTTTGAATGTGTTTTGATCTCTGCAACAACAAACAGATATCAAAAACCACAACGAACATAAGAAAGAAGTTACCATTTAACAAAAAAATCATCTATCTTAATTTTGATCCTTGAGTTTAATAGTGATTCCCTTATCATTCATAAATACAAACTGTTAATAGTAAATAAACATATTTCTAACTCAAATGACTGCAAACAGAAAATCAGAACTTGTCCAGAATTAAACAGACCTTTTAGTTCTATCAAGCTCTTTCTCCAATCAAGCCTGCAACTCGCGCGCTCTGCTCCTTTTCTAGTCTCTGTATATGGAAGTCCCGATATGGCTTAACCATCTGATATGTATTCGCCTCTGCTGCAATAGATATCGCAATCTGCAAAAAAAAGGATTGAATCCTTTCATGAAATATTAACATAATAAACAAAACAAAGAGAGAGAGTAGCTAAAGATTGAAACTTACGTTCTTAGCCTTCATTTTTCTTCTTTTTTGGTCTATTCTCTTTTTTCATTCGACGAATCTCCTAAATGGTCAGTTCACTTCATTTTCACACAATCTGATACTAACTGTAGAGAAAATATATGTCTCACGTTAGAAGCTTCTTTCTTGTAGGAGAAAGAGAAGTTGACGAAATGTTTTTTTGGTAAAATTGACGAAATGTTTTGGATGAAATAAAATACAAAGAAAACTGAGAGACATACCGATGGAAAAAAATTAGAATTGTAAGGACAATCCAACGCTGGCTGATTTCACATGGTTCTGCTTCCAGACTTATTTTGAAGGAAATCTGTGTAAAATCTCAAGTGGCATAACTGGAGACTTGATTTTTTTTAATATGAACCTATAAATCCACATGTCAATTCATAATTTTGAACACAGAAACTATCGTTAAACTCATAATTTGATGAGTATATAAAACCACGATGAACAAACTGAGAGCCAAATTTGTGAAATATGAAAACAGAAATTGTAAATAGAAAGACAAAGACAAAGAACAATCAATCTCGATCTAGACAACAATACTTACCTTTGGCTTTGTTGCCCATGTCCGTGAATATCAACATACACATCAATTTTGGAAATTCATTTTGTTCCATTGTTAGGAAGCGTATAATTATAGATCGTAGGGAAGAAGGAGGTCAGTTTCAAAGTATCCAATGTTTTTTTTAATTCTCTCGGTACATTTTTTTCAATAGAGATATATGATGAAAAGGAAGTGGAGATCGTGGATGGAGCAGTTTAATTTACCGATAAAATCTATTTTACACATCAATTAGATTTTTTTCCTTTATTCTTCGGTTCACGATCATTTGTAAATAAAAAATTGATTTTTAAAAATAAAATAAAATAAATTTATGTGACTTATGCTTTATATGCTTTATAGGATAAAGAATAAGAAGAAAAGAAAAAAAAAAGTGGAGAGGAAATACAGAGAAAATCGTAGTAAACAAAAAAATGTATGGAAAAAACAAAATTTGGTGTTAAATAGAAGATTAGTTCAGTTATTAAATCTTTATCGTGGAAGTGTTAGTGAGAGTAATATAGGGATATAATTTTTTTTTTTTTTTTTTTTTTTTTCATCAAAATGGAATTTTATTTATGAATTTGAAAGATCATTACACAATTGTTCATACAGCCAATAGAGGTTGAAAACAACTAGAATAAAAATTACAATTGATACACCCAAATTTAGCTAACAAATGTGCAGCCTGATTACATGATCTTTTTTTTGAAGCAAAGTCAATATGTTGAAATCGAGCTGCCCATACTAAAATGTCCTGATAAACTCCATCAATGGATATATCCACAGATTTGCCAGTCAGAATGTTGGTAAGCTGTTCACAATCACCTTCAAATAAAACAGATGTAAATCCGCGAATCCATGTTTGTTGTAATGCAATCAACAAGGCTTTGCCTTCAGCTTCAAGAGGCGATGATGCATTTGGTGGTTTTGATGCGCCCCAACCCAATGATGCACCTGTACTATCTCGGAGAATCCATCCAACTGTAGTTTGATTGGATTGGGAGTTATATCCCGCATCATAATTGCACTTAATAGCATTTGGCGGTGGTCTCTCCCAACAAGAGTTCAAACGTGTAGAATCCACATTTTTAATTGCTGGTGCATAACAGAATGCGTGATCCATTCTAAAACTTCAGCGCGAGCCCGGTAACTAAGTCCGCAGGGACCTCGAATTTGGATTCAAAAATAAATTTATTACGTGATTTCCAAATAAACCAAAGCAACCACAATGGTAACAATTGTTCATCAATTGGGGCGATAGATTCCGTTGAGAATCGAGAATGGATGCTAAATTGTCTTCAAAGTCACTAGAAGATATAGTATACGATGGAACAGTGATGTTAGCTAATCGCCATATATTCACCGCAAAAGGACACATGAACAAAATATGATTAATCGTTTCATCAGCTTGAAAACAACGTGGACAAACATGATCTAAATTCATTCCTCTTGTATTCAATCGAGTTATGGTCGGAAGGGCTTTGGACAATAGACGCCAAAGGAAATGCTTTATCTTCGGTAGAATTGGTAAGTTCCAAAGGATTTTTTAAGACGAACCGAACCGTGTGGTATAAACGGACGATCTTCATTTGAGGTAGGATTATGAGTGGACAACCAATATCCTGAACGAACAGAATAATCTCCCGATTTATTGTAGTGCCAAACAATTCTATCCGGCAAAACCGATTGAGAAAGATATATTTTTTACAGTATCATGGTCTGAAGGAGAGATTAGCTCATGAAGCTTTACATCATTCCAATAACGATAACTACCATTGCTAGATATGACCTCGTTAAGATAAACATTGGTATTCTCTTGTGTACCATTGATAGGGCGAGGAGGATGAGTGGGGGTCACATTGTCTACTCCAATTCGAATATTGTTTCCATCCCCAACATTGTAGCGAACTCCTTGTTTAATAATATCCAAGCCAGCGAGTAGAGAGGTCCAACCATAAGATTGTTTGCTTCTCGGTTTAGCATCCAAAATGGATTCATCACGGAAATAACGAGCTTTCATTATCCGTGCAAAAGGCAGTTTGGATGTTTAATGATTCTCCAAACTTGTTTTGCTAGTAGAGCATCGTTAAACTTTTCTAAGTTTTTAAAGCCCAAACCTCCTTCCTTTTTGAGTATTGAAGACGTTCCCACGCTATCCATGGTATACCTCGTTCATGATTTCCTTTTTCCCACCAAAACTGCTTAAGAATTGATTCTAGCTCATCAGTGATACCTTTTGGTAACTTGAAACATGACATCGAATAAACTGGCATAGAAATGGCTACCGATTTGATCAAAATCTCTTTGCCCGCTGGAGATAAATATGTGGCTTTCCATGAACTTGTTCTGTTTTTTACCCTCTCTATAACATAGTCAAACATTTCTTTTTTCTTTTTCCGAATTGTTCCGGCAATCCCAAATATTTTCCTCCACCACCATGGTTAGGTATTCGAGGATTTGCTTTAAACGATTCTGGAGTTGGCCATTGACCTTAGCTCCAAAGGTGATTAATGATTTGCTTGAATTTATTTGTTGACCCGAATAGTATTCATAAACATCAAATACATCCCGTAATGCTCGACAATTCCTTTGATTTGCTTGGATAAAGAATAAAGAATCATCCGCAAATTGAAGATGTGTAACTGCTGGAACCCCATTTCCAATACGGACACCACGAATATCCCCCGAGTGTACTTTAGAGTTGATCAGGTGGCTCATCATATCAGCACAAATAATGAAGAGATAAGGCGAAAGGGGGTCTCCTTGACGAATCCCCCGTTCAGGAACAACATAACCATGAGGAGTGCCATTTATGAGGATTGAGTAGCGAACTGATCGTACCGAGGACATAACCCAACTAATCCACTGATCTGAGAACCCAAAGAGTTGTAGAGCTACTTGTAGAAAATCCCATTCTATCCTATCATAGGCCTTACTAACATCTGTTTTAATCGCCATATAGCTTGTAGCAACACGTGTTCTTGTTTTTAGAGAGTGCATAACCTCATGTGCTATCATGACATTATCAGTAACAAGCCTACCAGGTATGAAAGCAGCTTGAGAATCTGATATTATGGTGTCTAAATGCTTCTTTAATCTATTAACGAGGCATTTGGAAATGACTTTGTACAAAACATTACACAAAGCAATGGGTCTGAAATTGGATAAGGTGTGTGATTCTTGGTATTTTGGGATCATACAAATATTTGTATGGTTTATGCCTGGCTTCATATAGGAGGTTGAGAAGAATTCCTTCACCTCCTTGACAATGTCCTCTCCAATAATAGACCAGTAATGTTTATAAAAACGGGCTGTGAGTCCATCTGGCCCTGGTGCCTTATCATCTCCAATTGAACTAATAGCTTCAAAATTTCAGATGTTGTAAACTCTCTTGTCAAGTCTTCGTTTATGTGGGGTTACCATTGGAATAAAATCACCAAAATAGGGAAACTGGGATCCGACTAGAAGTGTATGTTTTAGTGAAGAAATCCTGAGCATGTTGTCCCACATCTTGATCACCTTGATATATGTTATTCAGTTCGTCTTTGATCGTGTTGATGTAGTTTCTGGCATACCTGGTTTTAGTGCTTGCGTGAAAGTATGATGTGTTACGATCCCCAGAGTTAAGCCACTGGTCCCTGCTCTTTAGACGCCAATAATACTCTTCGTCACGATATGCTTGTAAAAGTTGTCGTTGTATCTCAGGTATTCTTCTCCTGCGATGTGGATTTAGACTCTCCATGGCCTTATTTAGAGCAGCTTGATAAGTATTTATGCGAACAGATGCATTTAAGTTGGCCTTGTGTTTACCCTTTGCCATAGCACGACGACAATGTTCTATTTGATCTGTGATGGAAGACCCTGGCTTATTTTTGCAATCGTTCCATCCTTGTTTCACCACTTTGTCAAACTCGTGTATTTGTAATAAACGTTTGTCAAAACGAAAAGGTTTAAAAATCGTATTCGAGGTTGGAGTAAAGCTCGTTAATGTAGGCTTATGATCAGAGCCATTGAACTCCAAGAATTCAACATCTGCAGACGGATGATCAGCAAACCACGGGGAATTTGCCATGGCTCGGTCAAGACAGCATTTAACTGTATGGTTTCGTCTCTCGCCCACCCAAGAAAAACGATCCCCTTTAGCAGGTAAGTCTCTCAGATCACAGGATGAGACCATGTTATGAAAGTCTCTAAAGCTCCAATCGTCTCTAACAGGTCCCCCTTGTTTTTCTGAGTTGCTAAGGATTTCATTAAAATCACCAACTAATAACCATGGTTCAATTCTGATTCTTCCTAAAGTTTTCAGTTGTTCCCAAAACAAATAACGTTCACTTTGGACAGGATGTCCATACACACAAGACAAATAAAAGTTCATATTATTATAGATAACATGGAGATCGATCATACGATCATCCTGAGAAATACAGGACAATCTGACAGATTTCATCCACATTACAGCTAAACCACCACTCCTACCATGAGGGGGTTGAGTGATAACAGAGTCAAATCCTAAAACAGAAGCAAAAGCACACACAAATTCACACTTATTTAGTGTTTCACAAAGGAAAAGTACATCAGGTTTAATAGTACAACAAAGGCGCGTCAAACGAGCTTGAGTCAGGGGCGCACCAACACCCTGACAGTTCCAGGAGATGACTCTCATGGCGGTGGTGGGGGTACCGGGCCCCCCGCGCCTCCGAGCAAAGCTGTACCGGAACAAGAGCCCTCCGATTCAGTCCTCTTCTTCTTGCGTATGTAGGATATCGCTTCCTTGTCTTGATCCGCTTCCCAATCCTGATAGTAGCACTCCATGGACTTCCTTTTCCCAGTCATCGCATTGACAGTAGTGAACTCTTTGTATTGTCCAACCTGCAGTGGGGAGTCAGTTACAGGGTTCTTACCTTTCGCAAACTTGGCAACCAGATAGCGGAGACGTTCAGCCGTAAGTTCAGTGTCCTCAAAAACACTTGGAACAGAGGATTCATCAGAGTTTTCAGAAATAATGAATTCCTTTTTGGCCTTCGTAAAATGCAGTCCCGGAATTTGTACCACAGGAGTGTAAGACTGGTCATCGTTGTCTGCTGTGTCCTTGTCAGAAGACGGATTAACGGAACCAGGAGCATTAGTGTCATCAAGGGGAGAGGGGTGGTTGTCATCCTCATCTTCCTCTTGTGGATCCCTGTCGTCTGCATCATCCCCCTGATCCGGATCGTAGGGAGGATCCTCAAACCCCATTGGGCACTCTTTAGCATCATGAGTAAGTGCACCACACTTTGCACAAAAGTTACGGAGCCTCTCGAACCGAAACTTCAGGATTGTATTGTTGATCCCATCAAACTGAAAGTTGCGCAGAAACGTAGAGGCTTATCAATGACCAATTGACGCAGACTTTGACGAATTCAACCCAGTTGGCATTTTCATCATAGTCAACAGCCGTGACATACCCCATTGACTACCAATGTATTCCACCATCGGATTTGTCGATACAGAACCGGAATACCTTTGATTTGTATCCAGAAGGGAATTGTCTTCTGTTCTTCCTCCGTAATGTTTGGATACCAACGTTGAACCGCCAACATCCAATCGTTGAAAGCCCAGGGGCCACGCCGGAGTACCAGATTCATTGTTTCCTCCGAATTGAAGATGAACAAAGCTTTCCCGTTTCCCAGAATTCGACCACGACAAACATTGACAAAGCCCCAAATCTTTGGCATCTGACTGACCAACGCCCTCAAATTTTGTTTCCTCGGGTTTGTCACAGTAACAATCAGCGCGAAACGATTCACTGCAGCGGCTTGCCCACATAGTTCCGGTGGGAGAGCGATTGGGACATCGTCGATTCCCAAATTCAGATCTTGAAGTGACTTGCGGACATCACCCATTGTATCTTTCAGTCGATAATATAGTGGAAATTGGAGGGAGAAAAACGAGATGAAAGATAATTTTTGTTGTCGGAACCCAGTGCTTTTATAGACTTCCCACGGCGGTTTTCTTTGGCGGTTACTCCCCGAGACATGGGGAGAAAAAAAACTGCTACCCGAAAACGGTAACAGAAAGAAACCGTCGCCTTTAATCAACAGAAAACTGATTTTTAACGCCGGAAATAAACTCCGTAGTGGAGAAATTTTTGGATTTGGGGTAGAATCGCATATCCCCAAAATCGCTCTCGAGAGCGAGAGAGAAACCAATTCAAATATGTACTTTAAAGATTTTTCTATAGAAAAAAAAAAAAAAAAAAAAAAAACAAAAAGAATAAAAAGAATAAACGATGAAAATCCTTATTCTTAGAAATCCTTAGAAAAATAAACGATGAAAAAGAATAATTAAAAGTATTTTTAAAAAAATTGTACTTTTTTTTCTTTCCACGATCACCTGTTTTTTATTTTAATACATATTTGTTTTTAATTAAAATATAAAATAGAAAATTTATGTGGCCTAATTTAACTGGTCCAAAGAAAATCAAGAGATTCAAATAAAAAAGAAAAACCCATTAAAAGTTCAAAGAATTTTTAATTTTATTTTTTTGGATTAAGTTGGTTATGTTTTTTTTTTCTCGAAAAACATGTTAGGTTTTTGTTTTCTGAATTTTTTTTTCCTCCATCGTGTCTAATTATTTTTGGTTTTTGTTTTTTTTTTAAGTTAAGAGCCAAAATATTCTGATGTGGCTTAATATGATTGGCCAGGTGACTTGTGAATTATAATATAAAGGATTTAGTTAAATTAAAGAAAAAAAATATGTTAAAAAATATTTTTATCCACTTGTCACTGCGATTTTGTTGAAATCCGTTGGATAATATACTGATCTTGTTTGAAAAGTGGTCTAGTGCAATTTACTAACTAGAAATCCGCAAAAAAACTTTTTAACGCAAATTGTTATTACTATTTGCTGATTGGTGAACAAAAGTGGAATTCACTTTTTCCTTTCCAAATACGCCTTTTATTGTCACCGAACATGACCTTATTTCCAGAAATGCTAATAAGTGCGGACTTTTGGTACGCTAAGCGCGTACATCGCCACACCATGTTTTGTTTGTAAACGTTTTTCCTTCACATTGGCTCGTATGAGCTGATCTATTTGTTGTAAAAAAAAAAAAAAAAAAAAAACAGTTTACAAACTTTGTGACCTTTTTATTTTTTAAAAGAAGTCACACCACACAGTAGATTAATTATAAAACAGAAATTAAATGAGAAAACAATAACTTAACTAATAACGAAGAAAAATGAATCAATTTCCATTTTTTAGAGCTACAAAAATTATTGCTCCTTTCATTTCATTCGCTAACGGCCTAATCATTGTTCATGTCATGTCACTAAAAGCTTCTCCACTGGGAGTTATTCTCAGTGGTTCTCTCTAATTTGGGCCCCAAATGTGAATAAAAAAATTATATTTCGCTCCAACAGACTGAGAATCGATTCTTGGAGAAACACTTTTGAGCATCCCATGAGAAACGATATGTGGCGTTTTGCGATTGGATGATAGGTAAATATAAAAGAATTTTTTTTTTTCACCATCTCTCTCTCTCTCTCTCTCTCTCTCTCTCTCTCTCTCTCTCTCTCTCTCTCTCTCTCTCTCTCTCTCTCTCTCTCGACCTAAATGACGACTCGAGGGCAATTTAGATTGAAACCGGAAAATCAGTGGATTCAATCCTTTGATTTTTCCGGCTAAAAATGGTGGGTTTTGGGTTGACGAAGGCGATGGCCACTCCGATCGGCTTAACCCGGAAGATTTCAGTTCTCACGACGACCTACCTCCTTCTGCGACAACGACGGTGGCGGTTTCCTCATAGATTTTCACCGGGAGACAAATCGGACAGAGAAGGTTTGTCGTCTCATCTCTTACTTATTGCATGTTGTTAATGTTAGAGTTTCGTTTAAATTCGAGTTGTTTGTGAGAGTGGTTAATATTTGATGTTCAATTGGTTTTGAGATTTGTCTGTTTAGTAGTATAGGGATGAACCGTCTATTGTTCTATTAGATTACTTTCTAGTTACTTACTAATTTACTTGGTTGTTTTTGTATTGCTTTGTTGTTTTGATGCAAATTGTCGTCACAGTCCAGTCACTGGAGTAGCTTTGTTGAATTGAACTTTATCTTCTCGTCAAGACTCAGGTAAGGTGCGGTGGTGTGTGACATTCTTCTTTGGTATGATTTGTATAACTTGTTGTTGTAGATTCTATGATGATGGATGATGCTATGGTCGATATCGCTGATTTGCTTTTTCTTTTCTAATGTCTATTAGGGTCACTGCTACTAAGTGTGATGGACAAGGCTGGCCATGTGGTTTATACTAGGTACTTCCTCCTCTTTCCCTTTTGTATATGTCTGCTATTTTAAGTTTTGGACTCTGCCACATCAGAGACTTTTCAAACATAATTTTACATGTCAGTCTCTCTTTTGATGCAGATCCTCAAGGCACCTGGATTACTATGTGGGAGTTTACTTTTACATGTTTGACGTTATGCTTGATTAACTCTGTTACGGTTACCTCTCTATATTTTGTGTGTGATTAATATTCACTCTTTTGTCATGGTTTGTGCGAGGTTTACATCAAGTGGAAAATGGGGTTTAATGGTGAAGAGTGGTGTTCATCAACTTCATTGCTCAAGCACTCAGGTAAAGTATTTGCTCTGTCAACTCACCAAACCCCAGTTTTTTTTTTTTTAAAGTTCATCTCTGCTTAGTTGTTTCCATGAATGTGGTGTAGGGGTGAGGCATTGACAGTTCAGAAACCGGGGAGACAGACCCGCAGTTTCTGTTATGTCTCTGACATGATAGATTGACATGATAGATGGACTTATCCGTCTTATGGAAGGTGATGATACTGGCTCTATCAACATTGGTAACCCAGGTCAGCCTTCTCATTCCAACCTTTAACTTTAACCCCTATAACTAGAGTGAGCAACTCTAATCTAAAACTACAATTCTCTCTGTTTCTCAGGTGAATTTATAATGGTGGAACTAGCTGAGACAGTTAAGGAGGTATGAGTCGGGTTTACTGGAGATGTGATCAGGTTTCCTTATGCTTATCTCTGTTACGGTTACCTCTCTATATTCGTGTGTGTGATTAATATTCACTCTTTTGTCATGGTTTGTGCGAGGTTTACATCAAGTGGACAATGGGGTTTAATGGTGAAGAGTGGTGTTCATCAACTTGACATTAGGAGTGGATTCTCTTACTTGAAAAGGTATGCTCCTTTTATGTCACTGTGTTTTTGTTCTTAGGTTAGGCTAGGCTATGTGTGTTGGGTGAACCGTGTTCTGTTGTGTTTTTTTGAACAATTGTTTGTAAATTTTTATAACCTGTTTCTTGTCCTTTTTTTCCTGTTATTGTTTGTTTTTTTAAGTCGATTTTGTTTGTTTTTTAATCAAAAGAACTTGATATTTGATTTGAATCTTAGTAAAAATAAATTAATTTACTGGTTTATTCCCAAAATGATTGAAATTGAAATTAGTATTGACTTTAAGCACAACTTTTGGAATACTTTTGAACCTAAAGATTTTCTGAAAAAGTATTGCAGTGGTCTATTCAAAGAGATATACTGCAAAGTATATCTCCTTTGTACTAACCACTCATTAACTTTAAACAAACCTTCACCTCAATATAGACCCTTAATTTTTAACCCATAACCTAAACCATTAAACTTTTCTCTAAAACAAAATCAATGGATTCTACAAACCCTTTTGGTTTTCAAGCGCCTAATTTCATGGATCTTTTGAATTCTCAAGAAAACTCCAACGCTTCTAGTAATTTCGCACAAACCTCTCAGTCTATTCAGTTCAACACCCCATTCTCATCTCAACCTGTCCAATTTAGCTCTCCATTCTCTTCTCAGCCTATTCACATTAGCCCTGCTTTCTCTTCTCAACCTGTGAATCTTAGAACCCAATCAGAAGACGATGACTGTTTTGAGGTTACGGTAGATGACAATGAAGAAGAGGGAGGCAGAGGAACTCGCAAGAGGTGGAGTGCACAAGAAGATATCAATCTCATAAGCGCCTGGTTAAACACAAGCAAAGATCCAATTGTAAGTAACGAGCAGCAACTAAATAGCTTTTGGAAGAGGGTCGCAGACTACTACAAAGCAAATGGTGGAGCATCCGGTTCAAATGGTCGAGGGGCTAGTCAATGTAAGGCTAGGTGGAACAAGATAAACCATCTAGTTAACAAGTTTGTTGGATGTTACACACAAGCGAGTAGTGGAAGGAAGAGTGGAGAATCAGAAGACGATGTGATCAATATGGCGCATGAGATTTACAAGAACGACATCAAAAAACCATTTATTCTAGAGCATTGCTGGAGGGAACTGAAGCATGATCAGAAATGGATCACAGAGGAATGTACTTACAAGAGGACAAAGCTTGCTTCAGACGGAACATACTCGTCGACTTCGACCAATGATGGAGCTGAGGCGAGGCCTCCGGGAGTTAAAGCATCTAAGAAAAAGGGAAGAAACCGGTAGTGAGTGAAGTAGAGTATGGGTATGTGGGTAAGTTAGATAGAATCATAGCAATGAAGGATCAAGAACAAGCGGCTAAGGAGAGACACGCCAAAATGAGATTGCTAGACAGCCTGATTAACAAGGGTGAACAACTAACACCCGCTGAAGCTATACTTAGGGACAAACTCGTTGACCAAATGTTGACAAACATCTAGGTTTCATTTCTCTTCACTTGTTGTTTTTAAATCTTGTTGTGTTTAAATCTTGTTGTGTTTTGTTTAATTTGTGTTCTCAATGTTCGAATAGTGTTGTTTTTAACTGTTGTGACGTGTGTGGGTGTGTTTAATCTGTTTACTCAATGTTCGAATAGTGTTGTGTTTAACTGTTGTGACAGGTTTCTGGAGAGACATGAAGCTGTCTTGTTGTCACGTGAAGGGAAACAAGTAGCTAGTTTTTGTTTTTAGTGTACGGCCGTATGGTGTTGTTCAGGTTTCTGGAGAGATATGAAGCTGTCTCGTTGTCACGTGAAGGGAAACAAGTAGCTAGTTGCTTGTCTTTTGCTCTCACGGGTTTGTTCTCACGAGTTTGGTGTGGTGTAAGTTTGTATGACTTTTGTAAGTTTGTATGACTTTTTATGAGGACACTGACGGCCTGTCCAACCCGTGAATGGGTTTTGTATTGTTTGTTCATGTGTCTTCTTTGTGTAATCTATATATTGAAGATTACTAGTACTTCATTTCTCTACTCATCCGACTCTTCTTCTTTCATTTATGTTCTCTTCATTGCTTCTTCATTAATATTCAACAGAAAAAAAACAAAAAAAATCTTTCAACCAAAACCAAGGTCTCCTAAACCTTTACAACCAAAACCAAAGTCTCCTAGACCCTTACAACCAAAACCAAAATTTCCTAAACCCTTACAACAACAAAAAATTTACATAAACCCTTTCAACAAAAGCCCAATTCCATTACAAAATAAACCAAGCCACACAACAAACCCAAAGTGTCAAAAAATGGATAATTGGAGTTCTGATGAAGAAGTTGAGAAAATGGTAGAAGAGGAGGTTGATAATATAGTGGAGGAGATTCAATACCACTACACTCACCCGGAAGTACCACCAGCTCCAATAGTCCAAAAAGTGCACATTAATATAGAAACCGCGAAGAAGGCCACAGTCAGTTGTGGAATGATTATTTTAGTGATAATCTGATGTACACTCACGCTATGTTCCACCGTCGCTTTAGAATGAACAAACCATTGTTCATACGTATTGTCAATACTATTGAGAATGGAGTCCCATACTTCAGACAAAGACAAGATGCTACTGGAAGGCTCGGTCTTTCTGCACTTTCAAAAATGTACGGCAGCTATCTGTATGATGGCATTGGAATGTTTGGCAGATGCGGTGGATGAATATTTACGACTGGCTGAAACAACCGCCCACAAATGCCTTGACAAATTTGTAGACGGAGTTATAAATCTTTTTGGAGACGAGTATCTCAGAAGACCTATGGCGGAAGACCTCCAACGATTACACAATATTGGAGAACATCGCGGTTTTCCTGGAATGGTAGGGAGCATAGATTGTATGCATTGGGAGTGGAAGAATTGTCCCACTGCATGGAAAGGACAATATTCACGTGGATCTTGAAAACCGACAATCGTACTAGAGGTTGTGACATCCCAAGATTTATGGATTTGGCACGCATTTTTTGGACCACCGGGTACGTTAAATGATATCAATATTTTGGACCGCTCACCGGTGTTTGATGATATCCTAGAGGGCCGAGCTCCGAGAGTTACATACGTTGTCAATGGACGACAATACAAAATGGTTTACTACCTCACTGACAGTATCTATCCCAAATGTGCAACTTTCATCCATCCATTACACTTCCACGTGGCCGAAAAGCAAAATTCTTTGCTCAATATCAAGAAGAATGCCGGAAAGATGTAGAGCGTGCATTTGGAGTCTTGCAAGCTCGATTTGCAATCGTGAAGAATCTCGTACTTTTTTGGGATAAAAGAAAAATAGGGAAAATAATGAGAGCATGTATCATATTGCATAACATGATAGTCGAAAACGAACGACATGACTACAATTTCTACGATCCATCAGAGTTCTATCACGGAGAAGGAAGCGGAACTTCTCATGTTGATTTATCGTATTCTACAGATATGGCAACAAATCTAAATAACATGATGGGCACTCAAAATTACGTTCAAGATACAGAAATGCATGATCGTTTGAAAAAAGACTTGATTGAGCATATCTGGCAAAAATTTGGTGCAACCCAACTATAAATATTATTCCAAATTTTGTAAAATATGTTTAATATTTTTAATTTTGTATCTTATGTTTAATATTCTGAATTTTGTAAAATATGTTTAATATTCCAAATTATGTAAAATTTTATTGTTTTCTGTTTAATGTAACATAAAGAATATAAATAAATTTTTTATTCATGATAGATTAGTAAAATTTGATAATTAATTAACAAAAATTAAAAAAAAAAATATTTAAATGATGAGCAACCTTTATTGGGGTACTCTAGTAGAGAGATGATTTTGGTTAACTTCTAAGTGGGTTGCTTTAATTATTTTAGTATTAATTATATAATTAATTAATCCTCAAACAACTTGAGAGGGTTGCTGGAGTAATGATGCTCTAACTAGAGTTAAAGTTGGGTTACAATTATGTATGATAGACGGGGCATGTACCATTACATGAAGGTTGACTGACACATTTTTGTTTATGTCAGAGGTGGTCTAAAAAAAATTCACGCACCTACTAATCCATTTAGAATGATTGTAGTTATTAAGTAATGAGATATTTGGCATTTTAGACAATTTTCAAAACATAATTGTAAAAGTAGTACAATCACTATCTACAATTAGTAAACATAATTTCACAAGACTTTCTAACCTCATCAACATTTCACATTTACAACACATGCTTTTGAGTCTCTCATTCTTTTTTAATTAAATATATGCTCCCTACAATTTTAAAAACAAAAATGCTGGGTAATTAAAAATTATTTTCTAAAATTTTAAAAATGTATAAAAATCTATGTCTTTTCATTATAATTTGATATGTATTTTGTTTGATGAGTTTATTTGATAATGTTGAATATCTTTTTACAAATTTTGTATTTGTATACATTATTAAGTGTACAGATGTAATTTGTGTAATTTGTTTCATTTTTAGGGTTTCAGATATATGTATTGCAATGGTTTTGTACAAATTACATATGTACACTTAATAATGTGTGTTTGTACACTTAATAAGATACTAGGTTTTAACCCGCGGTATACCGCGAGATAGTTTTGATATTATTTAATATATATATACACTAAATTATGCTAAAGTTATTTGTATATAGATTACATAAATTTTTAAATAAGTTTTTTTAAGTTGTAAGTTACAATTTTCATAAAAAATGTTTATTTCGGAAATGTGTAGTAATATTTGTTTTTAATAATATCAAGTTATAGTTGTTTTTTAATGTAGTTTTAAAATAAAGTGTAAAGAGATGACGTAAAAGTGGCTTTCTAATATATAAGACACATTAGTAGTGTGAATCCAAAAAATTTATATTTTGAATATTTTTATAATTAGTAATAAACCTTGGCTTACTTATTTATTTTGTAATGAAGTTGTGTGTACACGGTGTTTTGACGGGCTTTAGACGGTGATACAACCCTAAAGTAGATATTTGGTTGTTTTTTTTTCAGGAACCTTAAGCTGAAATCCATTTGTTAATGATTATATTCATTTTTCTTTGAAAATAAATTATCTGCCAATTAGAAAAGTTTTTGGTTTCAAATTTTTAATATGATTGTAAATAAATATTATATTATTTAACCAAATAAAATTTTTCATTACGTAATCGTTTTAATATATTTTGTTATATATTTGAAAAACCTATTATGTATTAATAAAAATTTCAATTTTTGAATATTCTAATGTAAAAGAATTTATTATAAACAGATTTCCCAAATAAAAGAAGATGGGCTACGTATGGACAATATAGCTGGGCTTCTTTTGGCCTACTAAGAATACATATATTAATGGTGAAAATAATAAAGTTAATTAAATAATTTTCATGGAAAAAGGAAAATTGTAAACGACATCTTCGTTCTTGTTGCTTTCCATCGCATCTGTCATCGAAAATATTCTCTTTTTAGTCAGTAATCAGTTGTTCCATTCAATTATTCTCTATCCTTACATACTCTCACTATATCTGCTACATCTGTCCCGCGGTGTACCGATCAAAAATAGTCTCTTTGTTTTCCAGTTTTCGCAATCCCAGTAAAAGCTCCATCAGCAGATTTATCCGATAATCTGTCTTTTTTTAATTCTCAGATTTCGACATCAATGGATAAGTAAGGTAACAGATTGATCTTTTAATTCAACTAGGTTAGACCCGCGCGATGCCGCGGGATGTTATTCTTTAGTATGATTTATATTTTATATTCTCTGTATGTTATTTTGAAATACATTTGATATTCAAAGTATGATTTTAATTTTTTTGGAATTATATCAGTCATGAATATTATGGTTTACACAATGCTAAGATATAGAAATGAACTGAAAAAACCTACAATGGTTTGTAACTCCGTAGTATTCGTTATTACAATCATTTACTCGTATAATTTGCTTAACTCTACTATATGCTCTGTTTTTTTTCTCCTATTATTATTGGAGATAATAGTATAGTGTTATTTTGTGGTGTATTTTTTGTAGTTTACATATTTAATAATCTAAGTTTATATAGTTTGTGTTGTTGTTACGTTATTATTTGTTTGTTTCCTTTTGTAAATTACCTATTCTTGTTTACAACAAGTCCACGTATGTCAAAGTAAATAGACATATTTTTACTTTAGTTTGGTTTTGTGTTATTATTTAAATATTATACTTATATTAAAGTGTATACAGCAATTATGTTAATTGTCAAAGTTATTTTAAAAGTTATAGATGATTTAGTTTTCTTAAATTAAACTTTTGGTTTTGGATCTTAAACATTGTTTAATTTGTCACTGGTGTTATTATATGTAAATCTTGAGAGGCAAGGAACCTTTGTTATCACACGCCAAAATTCAAACACTGCAATCATCACTGTGAAAAGAAATCATATAGTAAATATATAAGCAATAAAATAGACATATGAGAATTTTTGTTTGATAATACATAACTAATTTACTCTAGTTTATGTATGCTTCAGAAAGAGAGTTTATCCTCCAATCACGCTTGAGAGATTACTCTAGTTTAGTTCATATCTCTTATATGCATAAGTTTTCTCACAAAAACAAAAAAATACTGACATGTTGCGCTCACAAAGCTCGAGAAATAATTTCTTTATTTGTCCTTAGTTTTTAATAGTATTTTTATTTACATACCAATGTATATATATTTTTCTAAATGACACCCAAAATTTAATTCTTTTATTTTTATAACTTAATTGAATCACTTACTTACATTTCCATAAAATTTTAAGAACTTTTGATTCATATGGTGAGATAATATAAAATTCATATTATAATAATTTGCATAAGATAAATCTTAATTATTATACAAGAATTTTATATACTCAAAATAAAACCAAAAAAATATCTACTACACAAATAAATTTTAGATCCCAAATAATAATTTTACCGATAAATATTATAGATTTTGTATATATAAATTACAGTAAAATTATTTATTAACTATTTATTCTGCACATAGTGCGGATTGTAATTCAGAATAAAATAAACTGCCAAAATGATGTTAGATTACAAATAATACGTAACCAAGATGTTTAAAGAACATTGTGTCCTTTAATGGTTACCTTTCTCAGTTGTTATACACATATTAATTTGGGTTCTTTTACTGTTTTTCTTGGACACTATTGCAATTGGGCTGGGCCCATAACAGAAATCAGAAGGAATGATGTGGAATGGAGAAAGATTATTATTGGATAAAAATATTGAGCTGTATTAATTCTTATAATTTGATTGGCTAACTGTTTTAACTGATGTGTCAACTCCTCCTTCAACTAAAAAGCTGAGGTGTCAACACAGGAGAGAAACACATTCAGTTTTTATTGTATTGATTTTCTCCTTCTTCGTCATAGATTCGATGTAGATTCCTCAATTACTAAATCTATTATGTATAAATGGTCCACATTTACTTATTCTATTATTCTTCGTCATAGATTAAGTGTGGATTCCAAACGTATTGGATCGAATATGGGTCTTCTTTAACAGGTTTGAATCTTTTTCCAATTTGTAACTTTTGGTTTCTTGTTGTTTAAATCGAATTAATATACTGATTTATCTTGAATTTTCTATTTTCCCTTTTTGTTGATTTGTTCTTAAAAACAGGAAAACAAATAAACGAAGCCTAAATGAAAGATAAGTATCCAGAACCCTTTTAAATTCTCTCTTTACATCTACCCTGTTTAATTCGAAAGTCTAATGTTAACCGATTTCTTTTGACAGGGTTTAATTTCTTTGAATTATACGCTCATTGGAATTGCATAAACTGGATTGAAGAAAGACTATGAACATACTTGTGTATTGAAAGCAAATCAATGGTAAGAAAGCAAATCAATTGTGGTTTAACACCAGCTATATATATCATCTTCTTTAAACAAATATAATGTCTACTTTGCCTATTTTCTCTGCTAATTCTGGTTTTTTCGTTAGTTTAAACTGCCTTATAAAATCTGAAGTGGAGTAAAGAAAAAATCTCTATGCAATCCTAGTAAGTTATTCTCCTTGTAAGTTAGAGTCAGAGTTAATAAACCTCTTGATTTGGTTTGACAGAAATAAACAGAACATGAAAGTTTTATTATTGATGAAATTAAGCCAGAAAGCAATATAGAATAGAAATTTTAAGAAGATAAAAACCAAACAGGTAGATGGATTGTGATCCTTAACATTTTATTCTTCTAATAAACCTCTCGCCAAACATGCTTTTTTGTATGAATCGTAAATCACACCATTGTATGTCCTCATATCTTCATCACTTATTGGTCTCTTGATATACCTGAATAGGAGTTTCAAATATATATATCACCATCAATCTTACTTGAAACATATGTTGTTCTTTGCCTCTTGATGGTTCTTAGCCTTCTTATGAATTTTTTTTCTTTGGGATTCCAATAATAAAAACCTGGAATATCTTCGAAAGTGAGTTGTCTTGCATATGAACATTGATTGTTCAGATCAAACCAAGCGGAAAGGAGTGGATGTTGATTGTTTTTGTTGTTTTGACTGGTAGCCATACCGAGAGTTTAAATTTAATAAGAATAGAGGAGTGGTTGCAGTTATGAGTTGCAGGTCCTGAATAATGTGTAGTTATGAGTTGACATTCTCCAATTTGAAATTAAACAGGTAGATGAGGAAAATGTTGCAGTTTAACTTACATGGACATTTGCGAGGACCATGTCAAAGTTCTCTCCAAAAGCGGTGGTGTAATTCTTCCAAGAATGAAGGACTCGGACTTGCACTTTCCAGGATGTCTTGTAGGGCTTGACATCATTGAGGTAAGCAATTGCTTGAGCCATTAAGAATTACTGAAAGGACTTTGAGTTTTGCTATTTGAGTTTTCGATGATGATTGATGTGATGAGATTAGAATGATTTTAGAATAGATCTATTTATACTGAAGTTGGTAACATAGGGTTTCATAGTGATTGAGGTGTGATAATCGTGAATGGAAAGTACGAAATCTATTTATTCAATTTGTTTTGATTTTATGATTTTTTTTTTGGTGAACCACCAGGAGAAATGTAACACCCGCAAACCAAATTTTGGTATTTTGGTAAGGGTGTCGATCGACACCTTCTAGTGAGGCATCGATCGACACCAATTGTGGCCGGTTTGGTCGGTTCAATTTTAATTGTCCGGTTTGCGTGGTTGGTTTAGTGAATCCCTAAATCGAGTTTTTAGGGTAGAAAACGACCCAGGGTCGTGTTATTTGGGAGTTAGTCGCCGTTTTTGAAAGAGAAACAAAGAGATAGTGTTCTTGAGCTTTTGGGGAGAGATTGAGAGATTTCTTGCTGTGGGATTGAAGATCCAAGGCTAGGAACGTGTTGGAAGGGTGCTAGGAGTGTTGGATTCGTTCTTGTTGGTCAGAATCTCCTTGAAAGAGGTGAGTGCTTGACCATGGTTGATCTAAGCTTGAGATCTCTTGTATTTGGGTGATTTGTGTGTTATTCTTGTTGTTTGTTTGCTTGGGTGTGTTGTTCTTGAGTTTCTTACAGGTTTGCGGATCATATGGGCGAGTTTGGGAATGAAATTGGAGTTTTGGATTCGGATTTTTGGTGTTTCGCGTCGGCAGTTCGTGGTTGCAGAGGGAGCATCGATCGGCACCTTTTGGCATCGATCGGCACCTTCTTGTGAGGCATCGATCGGCACCATGGGGTGGCATCGATCGGCACCATATCAAGGAGCATCGATCGGCACCGTTGTGGCATCGGTCGATACCAGTTTATATCCGTGACTTGTTTTTCCTGTTTGATGCATTGTTGTGTATTTGATTGTTACTTGAGTATGAGGGTCTCAATGGCTTGTGTGTATAACCCAGTAGATGGGAGGACGGCCTCACTAAGTATTTGTGATAATACTTACGCATCTCAATTTGTGTTTGTGGTGCAGGTAAAGGCAAAGTGTGATCGTGGAATCCAGGCAATGAAGAGGAGGATGTTCTAGGGACTCAATTGGATGTTGTCTGGCATTGCTAGGTTGCTAGAGTTGAGTCATTAGAAACGTTGCTAGGTTGCCGGTTTCATGTTTTCTTGTTGTTTGGTATTTGGTATTGCTATGCTATGATATTGGAATGTTATTGAGTATTATTGGATAATGATAATGGTATTGCTATTTCCGCTGTTGATTGTGTTTGTGGTTAGGTGGCTAGTGGGTATGGGACCACTAGTTGTAGTTTATTTATTATAATTATATTTATTAAAAAAAAAAAAAAAAAAAGGTCGGTCCTTTCATTTTGGTATCAGAGCCCTTACGGTTCTAGGTTTGGGTTCACTAGGCTTTGTGCTGTAGATGTTTGGGATTGCATGTCTTGATTGATTATGTGAGTTAGTCAATTGTGTGTGGCATGGAGTCCTAGAACATCCTCTTCGAGCCTATTGGTGATTCCACGGTGAGTTTCTATTTCTGTGTTAAATAGTATTTGTTTGCTTAGCCTTCTGTTCATGGTAGTGCAGATGGTTAGAGGTGGTGCTGTTGCTGGTCGAGGTCGTGGACGCGGTCGTGGTCGAGGTCGCGGACGTGGTCGTGGTAGGGGCAGAGTCCCAGTGGTTAGTGAGACCGAGGACCAGAGTGTGACAGCTGAGGGTGTTGGCGAGTCGCAGGGTGTTCCGGGGGATTCTGTGAGTGTGGCCGGAGGGGGCGGTGTTGATGCTCCAGTGGCCGGTGATGCTAGGGTCCCGGGTGTGGGAGCCCCAGCGGGTGGAGTCCCTGGTGTTGACATTGCGGCTTTGCTAGCACAGGTGTTGGAGCGGTTACCACCTGTGGTACCGGCTCAGGCTCGGGTAGCGCCACCAGTGGTGGCGGAGGAGCGGCAGCCAGTGGCTGCAGATGTGGGGGATCATGCTCGTTATCTCAACATGTTGTCAGAGATGGGCAAGTTGCGTACTGAGCAGTTCTCAGGAGGTGTAGATCCTACTGCTGCGGATGCGTGGAGGACGAGAGTGGAACGTAACTTCCACACTCTGAGATGTCCTGAGGAGTTCTGGGTGGACATAGGGGTCTACTTTTTGAGTGGAGATGCTGAGTTGTGGTGGAGGTCTGTGGCTGCTAGGAGGGTGCAGCGGGATATGACTTGGGCTGACTTCGTTTTGGAGTTCAACCGCAAGTATTTTCCTAGAGAGGCATTGGATCGTTTGGAGGTGCAGTTCCTTCAGTTGTCTCAGGGGACACGGTCAGTGCGGGAGCTGGACTTAGAGTTCAGTCGACTCTTATGTTATGGAGGTCGGGCTATGGAGTCCGAGGAGGCTCAGGTGAGGAGGTTTATGAGAGCTCTACGGGATGATTTGAGAGTCCATTGCAGAGGGCGGAGTTATGCTACGCGTGCTGAGCTGGTTGAGACAGCAGCAGAGATCGAGGAGGATATCCGGGCACAGTCAGTGTCGGTTACTCCAGCAGTTCAGCCTAGTAAGGCTCAGCAGCAGGGTGGTTCCAGCAGGGGCGGTAGGCATGCTCAGGGAACCAAGAGGAAGTGGGAGGCTACGCAGAAGCCGAGTGGTGCTGGTTGCTTCAGCTGTGGGAGCAGGGATCACAAGATTGCTACTTGTCCCAAGAAGAGTGTTCCGGCGGCAGGGCCTCGGGTTTGTTATCACTGCAGGGAGACAGGGCACATCAGGCCTTTCTGTCCCAAGTTGCAGCCGGCAGCAGTGGCAGCGTTGCAGCAGGTGCAGCCTGGAGGGCAGCAGGTGGCACGGATTGAGCAGGCGCCGCGGGTTTACACGACAGCAGAGACTGGTGGAACCAGTGCCGGGGCGATCACAGGGACCTTGTTGGTGGGCGGGTTTAAGTCCCACGTTATGTTTGATTCTGGAGCTTCTCATAGCTTCATTACCCCGGAGTGTGCAGAGTGTGCGGGAATCAGAGGGGATTCCGGGGAGCGTACAGGAGTTGTTAGAGTTGCTGGAGGCAAGTTCCTGAGAGTTATTGGACGAGCTAGAGGGGTTGATATTCGGATCGCAGGAGAGTCATGGCCAGCGGATTTGCTTATCAGTCCAGTGGAGTTGTATGATGTCATTCTCGGGATGGATTGGTTGCATCGGCATATGGTGCATTTGGATTGCCATAGGGGTAGAGTGGAGTTTGAGCGTCCAGGAGAGAAGTTGGTTTTTCAGGGAATTAGACCGACTTCGGGGAGTCTCGTGATCTCAGCTATTCAGGCTGGGAAGATGATCGAGAAGGGCCGTGAGGCTTATCTGGTTACTATATCTATGCCAGAGTCAGTGGGGAAGTCTACGGTTAGCGGTATTCCAGTAGTAGAGGAGTTTGAGGATGTGTTTCAGTCATTGCAGGGATTACCACCATCTCGGTCGGATCCTTTCACCATTGAACTGGAACCGGGACGACACCGTTATCCAAGGCTCCTTACAGAATGGCTCCAGCGGAGATGGCGGAGCTGAAGAAGCAGCTAGAAGATTTGTTGAGTAAGGGATTCATCCGTCCTAGTGTATCACCGTGGGGAGCGCCGGTGTTGTTTGTGAAGAAGAAGGATGGGAGTTTCAGATTATGCATTGATTATCGGGGTTTGAACCGGGTCACTGTGAAGAACAAGTATCCTCTTCCTAGGATCGATGAGTTGTTGGATCAGTTGAGGGAGCTACTTGGTTCTCTAAGGTGGATCTGGCGTCGGGTTATCATCGATACCGATAGATGAGGCAGATGTGAGGAAGACTGCTTTCAGGACGAGGTATGGGCATTATGAGTTTGTGGTGATGCCTTTCGGGTTGACAAACGCACCAGCGGCGTTTATGAGATTGATGAACAGTGTGTTCCAGGAGTTTCTGGATGTATCTGTCATCATTTTCATCGACGATATCCTGGTCTATTCTAAGAGTCCCGAGGAGCATGCAGTGCATTTGAGGGCGGTTATGGAGAAGCTGCGGGAGCAGAAGTTGTTTGCTAAGTTGAGCAAGTGCAGTTTCTGGCAGCGTGAGATGGGCTTTCTGGGTCATATCGTTTCTGCAGAGGGGGTTTCGTGGATCCAGAGAAGATTCAGGCTATCAGAGATTGGCCTAGACCGCAGAATGCTACAGAGATCGAAGTTTTCTCGGATTGGCAGGATATTACAGGAGATTTGTGCAGGGGTTTGCAAGCGAGCACGTCCTATGACTAAGTTGACAGGGAAGGATGTTCCTTTTGTCTGGTCGAAGAGTGTGAGGAGGGCTTTGCAAGCCTGAAGGAGATGTTGACTACTGCGCCAGTATTGGCTTTGCCTGAGCAGGGAGAACCCTATGTGGTTTATACAGATGCATCCAGAGTTGGTTTGGGGTGTGTTCTGATGCAGCGTGGGAAGGTGATTGCCTATGCATCGCGGCAGTTGCGGGTGCATGAGAGCAACTATCCTACTCATGATTTGGAGATGGGTGCTGTAGTTTTTGCCCTGAAGATTTGGAGATCTTATCTTTATGGTGCAAAGGTACAGGTGTTTACAGATCATAAGAGTCTAAAGTATATATTCACTCAGCCTGAGTTGAATTTGAGGCAGAGGCGGTGGATGGAGCTTGTGGCAGATTATGATTTGGAGATAGCCTATCATCCTGGTAAGGCTAACACGGTTGCAGATGCTCTGAGTCGGAAGAGGGTAGCTTCGGCTCAGGAGCAGGAGATGGAGTCTCTAGTAGGAGAGATCAGTGCGTTGAGCTTGTGTGCTGTTTCACTGGAACCGTTGGGTTTGGAAGCAGTTGACCGAGCAGATCTTTTGAGTAGGGTGCGGTTGGCACGGGAGAAGGATTTGGGGCTGGTGAATGCCTCAAAGGATGTTGAGTCGAGTATCAGGTCTCAGATAATGGTACTATCCTGGTGCATGGTCGGATTTGTGTGCCCAAGGATGAGGAGTTGAGGCAGGAGATACTGAGAGAGGCTCATTCGAGCAAGTTATCTATTCATCCAGAGCGACTAAGATGTACCGTGATCTCAAGAGGTACTATCATTGGGTCGGGAGGAAGAAGGATGTAGCGAGTTGGGTTTCGAGGTGTGATGTGTGTCAGCTAGTGAAGGCTGAGCATCAGGTTCCTGGCGGGTTACTGAAGAGCTTACCCATTCCCGAGTGGAAGTGGGATATGATTACCATGGATTTTGTGGTAGGATTGCCAGTGTCACGGACCTTTGATGCTATTTGGGTCATTGTGGACCGGTTGACTAAGTCAGCACATTTTCTGGCCATTAAGAAGACTGATGGAGCAGCGGTCTAGGCTAAGAAGTATGTGAGGGAGATAGTCAGATTGCATGGGGTGCCAGCGAGCATTGTGTCTGACAGAGATTCTAAGTTCACTTCGGTGTTCGGCAGGCATTTCAGGCAGAGATGGGCACTAAGGTGCATATGAGTACAGCTTATCATCCCCAGACAGATGGACAGTCTGAGAGGACGATCCAGACGTTGGAGGATTTGCTGAGGATGTGTGTTTTGGATTGGGGTGGCCATTGGGCAGATCACCTGAACCTGGTAGAGTTTGCTTACAACAACAGCTATCAGGCGAGTATTGGTATGGCTCCTTATGAGGCTTTGTATGGGAGGCCGTGTCGTACACCGTTATGCTGGACTCAGGTGGGGGAGAGGAGCATGTACGGGCGGATTTTGTTCAGGAGACCTCAGAGAAGATTCGGGTTCTCAAGCTGAACATGAAGGAGGCTCAGGATAGGCAGAGGAGTTATGCTGATAAGAGGAGAAGAGACCTGGAGTTTCAGGTAGGAGACAGAGTGTACCTCAAGATGGCCATGTTGCGGGGTCCGAACAGGTCATTGACAGAGACTAAGTTGAGTCCGAGGTATATGGGTCCGTTCAGAGTGATTGAGCGAGTTGGACCAGTGGCATATAGACTGGAGTTACCTGAGGTTATGCGTGCTTTCCATAAGGTATTCCATGTGTCTATGTTGCGGAAGTGTCTCCGTGAGGATGATCAGTTGTTGGCTAAGATTCCAGAAGATCTTCAGCCTAACATGACTTTGGAGGCGAGACCAGTGAGGGTTCTCGAGAGGAGGATCAAGGAACTTCGGAAGAAGAAGGTTCCTTTGATGAGAGTCCTTTGGGACTGTGATGGTGTGGAGGAGCAGACTTGGGAACCTGAGGCAAGAATGAAGGCAAGGTTCAAGAAGTGGTATGAGAAGCAACCACGACCTGAGCTTGCCTAGTCTGGTTCCGTCTGTAATCCGTGGCTGGAGCGGGAATGGAGTATTCCAGCCCATCTCTCTTGTTACTCGGTCGCTTGGGGTGGTTGGTTGTGCGACTCAGTAACAAGATGAGGTGGTATTTGGGGTACAAAGTTTCCGTGAGGCAGGGTTTGGGGGAAAAGTTTCCCGAAATAGAAGTTTCCTTAAGTGGAAAGTTTCCAGAAATGGAAAGTGCTAAATATGGAAAGTTTCTCGGGAGGGAGAAATTTGTCCGTTTGGCGTGGGAAGCCTTGGAGGGGCTTGTGTGTGGCCTTTGTGGCGGGGCTGTGTAGCCGTTTTGTTTGGCCTTTGTGGCGGGGCTGTTTAGCCAGAGTGTCTTTGTGACGGTCCTTCGGGACGATGCCTTTGTGGCGGGGCTGTTTAGCCAGAGTGTCTTTGTGACGGTCCTTCGGGACAGATGGCCTTTGTGGCGGGGCTGTTTAGCCAGAGTGTCTTTGTGACGGTCCTTCGGGACAGATGCCTTTGTGGCGGGGCTGTTTAGCCAGAGTGTCTTTGTGACGGTCCTTCGGGACAGATGGCCTTTGTGGCGGGGCTGTTTAGCCAGAGTGTCTTTGTGACGGTCCTTCGGGACAGATGCCTTTGTGGCGGGGCTGTTTAGCCAGAATGCCTTGGTGGCGCGGTCCTCTTTAGGACATTTGTTTGGCCTTGGTGGCGGTCCTCTTTGGGACATTTTGTTTGGCCTTTGTGGCGGCCCTTGTGGCGTGTATATGATCCTTGTGTGGTCATATGGTATTCCAGTGAGGGAATATGTGGCTGGTAGAACATCGGGATGTTTTTACGCGAGTCACGGGAAGGAAACCTGGATAGGGATAGGACTCAGACGTGTTCAGAATCGTTTGCTCGCGACTCTTGGAGGACTTAGGTTCTCCTAGTACTGCCATATTCAGAGACTTTGTGGCTCGGGAGTATGGTTGGTATATCGACTTCGGATGACGATCCGGGGGCGCGCTGTAGGGTGGCAACCCGAGAGACGAGTTTGGACTTTTCCTTATATGTTATGGCATGCAGGCTTCGGCCTGATGAGGAGCCAGCATTTGGCATGCAGACTTAGGTCTGATGAGGAGCCAATAAAAACTCAAGGTTTAGGCCTATGAGTAAAGGAAAGTCCAAAAAGTCAAGAGCAAATGACGCCTGGAGCGTGAGTCTATCGCCTAGAGGTGACCTTCTGTGGATCAGTCGGAGGAGTGCGGGCCGTGGAGACGGTTGCACGGGAGTCCTTGATTGATGGTTGTTGAGATTCGAGGACGAATCTAGTTTGGTGGGGGAGAATTGTAACACCCGCAAACCAAATTTTGGTATTTTGGTGGTGTCGATCGACACCTTCTAGTGAGGCATCGATCGACACCAATTGTGGCCGGTTTGGTCGGTTCAATTTTAATTGTCCGGTTTGCGTGGTTGGTTTAGTGAATCCCTAAATCGAGTTTTTAGGGTAGAAAACGACCCAGGGTCGTGTTATTTGGGAGTTAGTCGCCGTTTTGAAAGAGAAACAAAGAGATAGTGTTCTTGAGCTTTTGGGGAGAGATTGAGAGATTTCTTGCTGTGGGATTGAAGATCCAAGGCTAGGAACGTGTTGGAAGGGTGCTAGGAGTGTTGGATTCGTTCTTGTTGGTCAGAATCTCCTTGAAAGAGGTGAGTGCTTGACCATGGTTGATCTAAGCTTGAGATCTCTTGTATTTGGGTGATTTGTGTGTTATTCTTGTTGTTTGTTTGCTTGGGTGTGTTGTTCTTGAGTTTCTTACAGGTTTGCGGATCATATGGGCGAGTTTGGGAATGAAATTGGAGTTTTGGATTCGGATTTTTGGTGTTTCGCGTCGGCAGTTCGTGGTTGCAGAGGGAGCATCGATCGGCACCTTTGGCATCGATCGGCACCTTCTTGTGAGGCATCGATCGGCACCATGGGGTGGCATCGATCGGCACCATATCAAGGAGCATCGATCGGCACCGTTGTGGCATCGGTCGATACCAGTTTATATCCGTGACTTGTTTTTCCTGTTTGATGCATTGTTGTGTATTTGATTGTTGCTTGAGTATGAGGGTCTCAATGGCTTGTGTGTATAACCCAGTAGATGGGAGGACGGCCTCACTAAGTATTTGTGATAATACTTACGCATCTCAATTTGTGTTTGTGGTGCAGGTAAAGGCAAAGTGTGATCGTGGAATCCAGGCAATGAAGAGGAGGATGTTCTAGGGACTCAATTGGATGTTGTCTGCATTGCTAGGTTGCTAGAGTTGAGTCATTAGAAACGTTGCTAGGTTGCCGGTTTCATGTTTTCTTGTTGTTTGGTATTTGGTATTGCTATGCTATGATATTGGAATGTTATTGAGTATTATTGGATAATGATAATGGTATTGCTATTTCCGCTGTTGATTGTGTTTGTGGTTAGGTGGCTAGTGGGTATGGGACCACTAGTTGTAGTTTATTTATTATAATTATATTTATTAAAAAAAAAAAAAAAAAGGTCGGTCCTTTCAAGAAATCTCCCAGCTATTTATTGACTAAATTGAAAATATTACAAAGAAACAAAACGAGAGCACGCAGGCCCTGTTAAATCCTCTTGAAAAATTAAGCTCACAGCTGGTGGGAGCGTAACAAACTCATGAAAGCCTAAAGGCAAAGAAAACGCATAGGCCGCTAATCCATCCGCAAGGCGGTTAGCTTCCCTATACACATGTGTGACACGGACTGTCCAGTCCCTCGAGATAAAGCCATGGCACAAACGTACCAGGAAAGACAAAGGATGTGACTCACCAATCCCTGTCTGTAAAAACTCCACCACCATTGTCGAATCCACCTCCAGCTCCAACCTCTCTATTCGCCTCTCCCAAGCAATGTACAAACCATAATACACCCCCCATAATTCTGCTAACGGTGCTGAACATCTCCCCACATTCAAAACAAAACCTCCGCACCAATCTCCTCTCTCATTCCGAAGCACTCCTCCAGCAGTAGCCAATCCTGGGTTACCACGCGATGCACCATCCGTATTCATCTTGTACCAACCGTCCGCTGGAGCTGACCACTTAATCAGTCGCTCTACCCTTGCAGATGTCGCACGAGCCTGTATACTACACTTCTTTGTGTCCAAAATCTCCTTAGCGGAGTCCTTAATAAACTTCACCCTGTCTCTCCAGACTTTGTTAACCCCAAAAACATTCCCACACCTCCACTTCCAAGCCCACAAAACAGCCACGGAGAAGGTAATAGCCCAGTACCTATCTTCACCACCCCCTATCCAAGACAGATTCCCAAATAACCATTCAAGTAAAGATGCCGTATAGAACTCTCGTCGCCGACTCGGTGGGACTAACCTGTCCCATAGTCCTTTCATTGCAGGATAATTTTGATTTTATGATATCAAATTAGGTATGTTTGATCTTTATTTGCGTTAACTGAGACCCTGATTATAAGTTGATGGGAGATATAATAAATTTCAATGATTTACGTAAATTGATATGAATAGATTTATACATTAAATTTGTCAAAAAAAAAAAAGATTTTTACATTAAATCTTATGCCATTAAGAAAATCTCTCGATTAATTGGAGTTTTTGTATTTTTGCAGATAAGTAAGGCCCAATCTTCTTATAAGAGTATCAAATGGCGAAAATAAATAAAGAATACCCAAGTCATTGGATATTTGAGTTTTAACCGGGTGGGTATTCGGATAAAGACGCAGAACCTACAGATTAAATCAATTGATTAAGATTTTCAAGTCAATTTTGTCCTTCTCAATTTCAATTAAGTGTCTCCTTTAGCAATAATTGAGTGGCAATTTGAATAAATAGATTAGAGATTTTGGACATTCTCTTATTTGTACTTCTCTTTTAATTATAAGAAGATATAGACATTTGTATACTAAATAAGGTGTACGGACACAAAAATATATATATATATAATATATTTAAAATTTATTAAATAAAATTTATTTAAATTGTAAAGAAAAAAATATAGATTTTTTTTGTATTCAAGAATATTTCTAAAAAATATTATATTTACAATTGTTTGAATAATTATGATTAAAGAAAACACCCACACACATACCCCTTTTGGTAATCTTTTCACCCAAGCCTATGTCCCACAATCTCTCTTATCTCACACATTCTCTATTACACAACACATATTTTCCCAATTTTGAATAGTAAATGTATTAGTTTACCAATTAAGTTTTCAAAATGTACTAAAATGCAAACAAACTTAAAGTAATCCACTTATTGGTATCATTTCGACCCACAATTACAGGACAACTTCTAATTACCGCCAGCATCACAGCTCTAGTTACCGCGTGCATAATACAAAATGGATGTTTTTAGAAAATTATGAAGTCAACAAGCTACTACTAATAGTTGTGGTATCGTTGTCAAAAAAAAAAAAAAAAAAATTGTGGTATCATTTAGTAAGCTACCAGATTGACATTTGTAATTTTTAGACTGTGAATGCATAGTGAGACTGGATATGCCAGTACAACATGACCATTCATTCAACAATGAAAAGCTATTTAGTAGATTTGTAGATGAGATTGTTAATTGAATATGAAAGGATGAAGAGAGACGCAAGTCTGATGAAACTAAAATTAATAGCCTCATCAAAGGAAAGCCCAAACTCCCATTTTGGCTCATGGCTTTACTTGACTAAGTCTCTATGTAATAGTATAAGTCTGACTTATAAGTCTGACTTATACGACACTAAAATACATTATTTATCCAAAATTTTTAACTCATTAAACCATCAACTAACTAGAAAATAATTTGATGAACTCCAGAGGTTAGAACACACTACACCACTTTCATTGAATGGTTTAAAGATGTTAATGAATTAAGAAAAACCTGAATGAAACAAACACAAATGATTTTAAATAACATATCTTAATTTTATTATATAATATTATCGTTAGACAAAGGAGATCAAATGTCTAATATTTAAAAATAATTATAGACTAACTTTACAGTGGAGCTTATTAATCGACCAGGTAACTAGCGGCTGGAACAAAATGGCTCCAACACCACCATGACACTATGAGTTTGTGATATATAATATATTCAAGTAGTTGTTTTAACAAGTAAGAAAAATGATTCAACCCATCCTAAAGTAGTAGAGAATATAATAATACACAAATGATAAGAGAATCTATAGTAATCAAAACAAACAAAAACAAAGAACGAAAGATAGGACGAGAGAGCAATCGCCTCCCATGGCGTTAGCGTCACGTGATAGAATCATGATTCCTATACCTTCTCGGCTGTATTTTCCCAACAATGACGACAACATTTTCATACATTATACAATTGTATATACTATATAGTTATTAGTTATCATGTTATATCACCATTTCCTACCAAATTACATTACTGGTCCATGTTAAACTGATACATAAATTTTGTAAATAGTTTTATTCATGAAACTGGTCCTAATAACACAACATCCAAACTATGGAAACTAAACCGCCAACAAAGTGAAAGTTTTAATTAGTTATATTGACTTATTGCTGTTAAAAATAAATATATATATATATATACATATATTGATATTTTTAAAATGTTCTTAATTTCATATGTCTAAATAATGGCCAATGCGACCAATCCTTTTGCTATATAGCCTATATATATCAAGCTGGTAGGAGATAACTGTTTTCATCAAAACAATATGTAAACATATAACTAATGACTTCTCTCCAAGTAAAAAAGGTAGAAAGGAGAACTAGAGTGTAGAGTTCTTTTTTTCTTGTATATAACTAAGTGTGTGACCACCTTTTCCAGGGACCTTTGGTGCACGTACGGAATCCAAACACCGCATTTGTTTTTTTGCAACGTCTGCGACAATAGTTATCAAGATAGCTGACTATGTGGTAGTGGTCGATCATCTTTCACCACGAGTCGGCAACTCTTTACCTTCAGGACTTGTTGTCCCTTTTGTTTATCTTATCACTTTTATGGTTTCAAGTCAAGCTTTAAAACTTGTTTTATGTATGTTTTAAGATCGTTGTTTGTAGTTTATTTTGTCTTTATGTGCAAGTTTATTGGTGTATTTGGCTCCTCCTCAGATAACGCTTATAAACTTTTAATTTAATATAATTAAGTGTTTGATGAAAAAAAAAAAAAAAAAGAACTAGAGTTGTTCAAGTCAATGAAAATGGAACTTGCAACAAAACTAGGGATACCATAATTTCCGGAATTGTCCTGAGATCAGACCACAAGCCACAACTAGCTTTGCTCACTCTTCACTCCTACAAACTGATTATAATATTTATAGTTTAACTATACGTCACTAAACAACTCTCTAATCCTACGGTCCATAATAACACTATTTTAATTACATTACATGTGACTACAGCTTCAATCTGGCGATCATCGTGGCCTTTTCTCATGATATCAACTGCACTGCAGAGTAGCCCTCATTAATAAACATACAATAAAATAATATTCAAAACATTACTATAATATTAAATTTAGAAACAACAATGCATCATTCTATTATTTACATAGAAGCCAAAAGACTCGTACAAAACAAAAGAGTAGTAGAGAGAGATAAGATCACAATGAGACGTCAACCACCACGTCCACGTCACTCACCACCGCAATCTCACTCGTCTCCGTCGTCATCTTCGTCAGAATTCGAGTTCAACGTCTCGATCTCGCCTCGGAAAGCTTCTTCTTCGCTTTGTCCCGCCGATGAGCTCTTCTACAAAGGCCAGCTTCTCCCTCTTCAGCTCTCTCCTCGTCTCTCTCTCGTCCGTACGCTATGTTCCACTTCTTCCTCGGAGTACACTTCTTCTTCATCCTCCTCAGCCGCGACCTCCGCCGCGCGTGACTCCACTGAGTCTAACTCCTCCACTGATTCCACCGCTTCTTTCCCTCTCCTCCACCCTCCTCCGCTTGATTGCTGTGACTCTTCTCGTCCTAGCTCCGTAACTGACGATGAAGACTTCTTCTTTAAACCTCCCAAGAACAAATCTTCCGGTGGTGGCTTCTCTCTCGCTAGATTCTCCTCTGTTTTCAAGAAAGACCCCAAAACCAATCTCCACCACTCATCCTCCTCCGCCGCCGCCGCAGCAGCTCCGTCTTCGGTTAAACGAATGAGCTCCACCGCGAAAGAAGTTATACGCAAATACATGAAAAAAGTCAAACCGTTATACGACAAGTTCTCTCAAAAACAGAGCTCCACCGTTTTAAAAACAGAGTCATCATCAACAACATCTCTCAAAGATTCTGCCAACAACATACGTGGAACCACCACCGCCACAACCACCATTACCACCGCCACTACCGCCGCTCCAACCGGTGTTTCCTCCAGCGGAGGTTTATCGATCTCTTTCTCAGGAAACCTAATGAAGTACACGAAACGAGGACGATGCGCGGCGAGTTGTCCATCCTCGATGAGGTCATCTCCGAGTCACTCCGGCGTACTGACACGTGGTGGTTTCCCGGTACATCAAGGAGCTAGCTCTAGCAGCGGTAGCAACAACAACAGTATGTCATCTTCAATGGAAGAGTTACAAAGTGCTATACAAGGAGCTATTGCTCATTGCAAGAACTCAATGTTGCAAAAGAACTTGGTTAGTAGTCTCGAGATCTAGCTAGCTACATCTTTTGGATCCATTTTATCATGTCTTTGTTTTTATTACATGTCTTAATTTTCTAGTCGTTTTAAAAGATTTGATCTACTCTTTTTATCTTAGTGTGATGATCCCAAACATTCGATTTAATTAACGATGTTATTGGTTGTTTTATACTTTGTTTGATTAACTTAACTCATAATAATACATTGTAGTACGTGAATCATTTATAGATTCATCTTGGTTTCAGTTTCTTTTTCCAAATTATAGTGTTGTATAAATGTATCCAACCAACATTGTCTCTTTTTGTTCCAATCTTGTTATTTTGTTTGATTATGATTAGTAGATTTATAAGTATATTTTAGGGTATATAGACGTTGTGAAAATAATTGAAGGAAACAAGAAAACGACGGTGGGGTTTATATTTTTAGAAAAATAATTGAAGGGTTGGATTATTGAGTACCTTCATCAAGTACTATTCTGCGAAACTGGTTCACTTCTGCGTACCTACCTTCTCTTCTCTCTCCCTCTATGTTTATTGTCGGTGTTCTATGTTGATGATGATTAATTAATGTACTTCTATATTTTAACAACTCAACTGAAAATATCTTGTATCAAACTATTATTTGTGGTTTTTGTGTGGACAAATGGCTCTCTAATTGGTGACACTGAAAGGAAAAAAAAAGTCGGGCTAAAATGTGACGAGTTGATGATATGAATGATGACATTTGTATTCCAAAATATATATATACCAGTTATACCTGCCCGATGTGTGGGTCTAAAATTTTGTAAACAAAATTAGTTTTAATAAAAAAAATATTAAAATTTAGTGTGCATTATTTATAAATTTTCTTTTTGCTATAATACATTGATTTATATTTATATATAAATTTTTTATGTATGTTACCATTAAAAATATATTTTTACACTTAGGTATACTGTATTTTACAAATATATTATGTACCACCATCTAGAAAATGTCTACATGAACAAATTAATCCAACTATTATTTGTCTATTACTTTCACTTTTGCATAGTTTATTTAGTCACTAAAATTATTGAATAAATTTTGAATAAAAAATAAATAACATCACAATAGTGTATGATTAACCATGGAGAGAACCTCGGTTCGGCCCTACTCTCTTATGGAGAGAACCTTGCATCCAACCTCCTCCACCATGTAAAGAACCTTCTCTCCGCCTTCGTTCCTTTGGGAGATAAACTTTGGTCCAACCTTCCCACCTTCCTCCATTGGAGAGATAACCTTGCGTCCAACCTCCTCCACCATACAGAAAACTTCGGCTCTGCACTGCTCCTCTGTGCAGAGAACATGTTCACGTCTTTTAGCTATTTCAAAGTGGCTTGCTCCAGCAACCAATGAATCTAAAGACTCTTTTCCAACGTCACAAAATCTTTTGATAGTAACTAATGTTAAATTTGCCAATGTATTCATAAAAGTTTCTTTGACACTCTATGATGTAGCATCTATCTCCAAGCTCCTATAGATCTATCAATAACGGTTTATGTTTTTTTCCCATTAAAAAAATTTCACCAATAGAATAAAGTTGAAAACAATATTTTTAAATAAATTATTTTGTTTGATGTATAATATGAGTCGATCTATGTTTATATAGAAGTGATTATTTATATTATTTAGAATTAATAATTTTCTGTATATTTTCCAATCCCTTTTCTATTATTTTGTAGAATTAAGAACTTAAAATTAAAATAAACAAAAAAATTATAATTTCGAATTTTATGAATTATACATATATAATCTCCTTATAATTATTTAAAACTGCTTAATTTTGTAACTTTTTGATAATTATCTTTTACATTATTAATATTATTTTAAACAATATTTTTTTAATTGTAATCTTAAATATTTTATTAAATATTAATTTTTACACATGTCATGATCTCAGATTAGTAACTTGACACATGTCAAAATCATGGTAATGTCTATAACTTGATATTTAATCGTTAAAATTGACACGTGTCATGATCTGGTGAATTTTTAACTTTGATCTCTGATTGTTAAAACTGACGCGTATCACAGTTTGGTGAATTTTTAATTTTGATCTCTGATCGTTAAAACTAACATGTGTCACGATCTGGAGAGTTACTAACTTTGAGAACTAAGGTTTATATAATAAGATATATATATATATATATATATATATATTTAGTCAATGTTTCTAAGAATGGTTTTAGTCTTTTAGATATGATGTAACATACGAACGCTAAAAGTTATTGAAAGTAATGTTACTAGCTTATTGGGTGCACGTAATGTACTTTTACATATATTTTAAGGAAAAAAATAACACTTTGCTCGAATTGATTGATTGGAAATATAAAATACTAGGAGATATCCCGTGCTAAAAGCACGGGTCAACATTTTTAAAAAATTTATAATATAATAATAAAATTATTATTATATTTTTGAAAAATATTATTTTGTTTGATTAATATTTAATTTTAATTGTTCTGTAAATCTATTAGTCTATTTGAATACTAATTATTTTAGAATATTATAGTATTTTATTTTTGACATATTATTTCAATTATCTATTGTTTGTTTGTTGTATTTGCAGCATTATTTTGTGAAATATAAAATAGTAATTTTATTATTATAATTGTGAGCAAATGAAAATTATAATTTATCATCTATATAAATTTAGTTTTACCAACCCGCCAATGTGGAAATTAAAACACACATTTTTCATAGATTGAGTGATATATCTTCGTTTTTAAAAATTCAAATTACAACATATGTAGAAAAAATTCTGCATTTTATTAATGATAAGTATTATATGAAAATTCTAAACAATTTTAAATAAAATAAAATAAAGATGATAGGAGAATCATAATTTGAAATCTTCAAATTTAGTTATTAAATATAATTATATTTTATACTTGGATATAAAATCTTAGTTTTTAAAACTGATTGGTTTATATATTTTTCTTTTTAAAAATATTTACTAATTTCGTCCATAATTTATAAGAGAGAGAAAATATATATTTTTTTATTTTTTTAGATTTTTTAATATTTGATCTGTGTGTTTTATTTTTTATTTTTTAGTTAATTATATTTATTTAAATTAATTAATTAAGCTTAATTAAAATTTACTAATGGCAATTGAATGTAATTTTTTACACATTTAAGGTTAGTTTCATATTTGTATTTCCTAACTAATATAATAGGATATACAAAGATATCGAAAAGGTACGATATTGTTTCCCATCTATGGTTAACAAATAGAATTTTTTTTTTTTTTTTTTAACAATTAGAATTTTTAAATTTGCAACGAAACTAGGGATACCATAATTTCCGAAATTTTAAATTTACAACAAAACCCACAAGTTTGTTTGAATCTGTATAAATTAACATATTTATTTGTCTCAAATTTGTTTGAAATTTTTGGCTTAATATATTACTAAATTAATAAAATATTATAGTTCTGTGATGTTATTAATTTATAAATTATAAATATTTCACAGTATTATAATTTTATTGTATATAATTGTATCGTAAATTAAAAACAGTATGTCGTCACTATTCAAAACCAATCTATTGTGCTGTCCTTACCAATGCCATAAACTCAAATATCCCAATATTAGTGTGATTTGCATGACAGGTACACATGTTTCTATAGATTTTGATAGGGGTCATTGAAATGATATTATGATCTGCAGGTAGTACAATTAAAATCGTATACGTGGAGTAGAAGCTCAACAACATTAATCACATATGCATATGTTTGGTTCTAAGTGGATCGATGCATGTGCTCTTCTTTGCATTGAGAAGCGTTGTACGTAATAAAGATTCTAATGTGGTCAAAAGTCAAAGCTTCTATACACTTTGTTTATCTTATATAGTACTGTAGTATACAAACTTATAAATATTTACTTCTGTGATTTTAATCATAGCCAATAATGTCTTCAGTTATTGATGGGGGCTCTTCAAATTTTTTTTTCTTGACCATCTTGATGGTATAAATACAAGCACAGTGAAATTTAATTATTGTTATGAATGGGGACCTCTTCATTATTTTTTATTATTATTCAACATCGATGTTGAGTCTTATTTCTTATATATGTATACATTTTATATTAATAATTAGCTATATAATTATATGTATGTTTGTATAATACTAGGTTTGTACACACGGGATATTTTATGGGATATTTTATTTTATGTTTTAAATAAATTTTATTATTTTCTTATTTTTAAAAAATTTAAATGTTAGTCAAAGTAATATAATATTTTTCTAATGTATTGGTATATTTTGCAGTGCATGATATCATTTGTAACTTAATTAATTCCAACATATGTTTATAAGTATATGATATTTGAAATAAGTTAATAGTTTTAGCGTTAGTTTAATATTTCAAACCCATCATGCTATAGACACATCCCTCAACATTTTAAGAAATTGTTAGCCGTAGAAAATCATCCTACAGTTAGTATGTGTTTTTGACCGCAGAAAATCAAAATATGTGGTTTGATTGAACTATTTAGACCCATAGTCGCATCCACCCAACATACTTTGGTTTAATTGACATGTTTAAATTTGGATACTGATTAAAATGTGATACAACGCGGTATAACACTTTCGGTTTGAAACATAATTTATTATTTCAGGGTATACTATATTTTTAGAAATTAAAGATGATCATTTTTTTTGGACAAATAAATAAAAGATGATTATATGTTTTGTTTTTAATATATTTAATGTCATTTATGTTCTTAATTGTGAAAACTATTATAATTGAAAAAGTAAGGATACTATATTTTCAAGTGATAAGGGATAACCAATTAAATTTATTAATTTGTAAAGTTCTACTGCTCTTTGTAAAAAAAAAAAAGCACAAATTACATGACCCGTTTATAAAGAAACAGATATTTTGTTCTAAATTCGGTTAAACATAAGATCCAGATTTAAAATAAACGACATGTTTTAAAAAAATACATGATCCGTTTACAATTTTTGGTTATGTAAATTTTTACTTTATTTCAATACTTTTAATATTTGTAGTTTAAGATTGAATCATAATACTTGTTATTTAACAATAATACTTGTAATTTAATTTGTGTATCATAATACTTTTAAGTTTGATTTTAAAGCTACTGTTTAAATAATTTTAGAATTTAAAAGGTAAAACAATTAAATATGATCTAGCTACAGCCAAAAACAGTTTTCCTACATCGGTTACATGTTATGACTTATGACCATATCACTTATATGATAATTTTCATAAAATTAAATCTAAGATATATTATATTTTGTGTTGGGATAAAATAAAAGTCAGCCGAACAAATAGATATGTAACCAAAATAATAATAGTTTGGCTTTCACAATTAAGGATCCAATTAAAGATCCATGCTAAACACGCGGATCCTATAATTGAGTATTGGATCTTTTAATGAATTTTCGATAACTCAATTATACCCTTGTCAATTTCAATTAATCATCTCTATCATACATAATTGAGTGGCAATTGAAGTAAATAAAACCAACATTTTGGACATATTCAATTTTGTACTTCTCTTTTAATATTATTAAGATTTTAAACACAACACCATTTAGACACTGTTTTCTACATTGGTGCTAATCTTCAAGTTTAAAAAAAATCATTTTTTGTTAATGTAGCAAAACGAATTAAAATTTCACAAATATTTGTAAATAGTCTCTCAGTTTAGTTCCATATCTTTAGTTATGTACAATCAAAATCATGACATCTCACTTTGTCCATGTATGTAATTGCCAATAATGGGATGACTCATAATTGTATCGTTGTTTTGGTTGGACCAATGCTCTAGTTAATATGTTTATATCAATCATTCATCTCTTAACTTTTTTTTTTTTTTTTTTTTTTTTTTGTTAAATTCATCTCTTAACTTGCAATTCCAAATTTATTATGGATCTGTGTTTTGACACAACACGTCAGTATTTAAGAGTTTACACCAACTGATGTGCTGCGTTAACCGAGTTAATTCCATATCAGTATTTAAAAACCATAGTACTGTATAACTTAAAACTATCTCTCTCTCTCTCTCATACATATAGAAGATGTTTTGGAGTATATAGTTAATAGGGTAATTAATGATTAGTCGAACACAAGTAATAAAAAAAAAAACTCAGGGTAGGTTAGAAACTTGCAATTGTAACAGTACTGTCTTTGCGATGCATGGAAATAGACAGTTTGACATGTGTTTAGTAAGATCTTTGGTACCATCGTTGTCTCAAATTAAATATTTGCACCCCAAAATTTAAAGAGTGTGAGACTGATCGTCACATTGTCGCTGTATAAGACTACTTTCGGCGACCAATCGCAAGAATTAATGGAATCAGCTAACTTTAATTCATTTCAATTCCTTTATTTTTTTTTTTGACAAATGTAATCTATTTTGGTAACAACTTTTATATTATCTTGATGAAAACAGTTCAGTTACCGGAGACATATATCATTAACCACCGTTTCCTTTGTTTTCGTCGGCTTTTATATTTTTTGCTGTTGCATTCAATCGTCGTCTACGACACGGTGCTGCGCTACATATATGCCCTACACTGACTATATATGAAGTGTAAATGAATTATTCTTATAAAAATGAACACATATATATACATATATAATTTTACGAACTAACATGTTTAAGAAGAAAGGGAAAAATAATATCACCAAATTTTACTCTAACCAACATGGTATTTTCTTTTAGATTGATATGATTATCTAGCAATATTTAACCAAAATTAAAAGATGAAAATATAAAAAAGAAGCATTATAACGATTGTGTAATTAAAAAAAAAAAATGAACAAGTTGGAGTTAAACAAAAGAAGCATTATATAACGGTTGTATAATTAGCAAGTTGGAGTTAAACAATCCTACTAGCTAGTTATAATAACAATAACTCCTTGTTGCTGCTGACTGTTGAGTGTTGACCCTCTTCCCTCGAGGCCTCTCGACTGCTGATCCATTGCTAACTCTGTTAGTACAGCATAAAATGCTCATTTCCAAATCCGGACCTTTATTTTTTTTTTTGAGAAAATACTTGTTTCCTTCGTTCAGATTGAAACCAAGTATAAAGAAGGATTCAAAGAACATAGAAAGGCACCCACATGCTACAAAATTAAATCTTAAGGTACATTTTTCCACCAACAAATCGATGTATGACAAGATAATCACTGTCAAAAGACGAGGTGACGTTGATGGAGTCAGGGCCATGATTCTCGCCGAAGAGCTACTTGAAGTAGAGCATACGCCAGGATTCGGGAGACTTCGGTTTCATAAATGGCCAAGCTAAGGATCTTCCATGACCACAACCAAACCTGTGACAATTTGGAAGCAAACACAGGAAACAAAGGTTTGTTCATTCTTTCTAGTATTAGTTCTGTGGTTCTGTTTTTTTCTTCTGTTCTGTCTCATGTCTATAGATTTTAGCTAGGATAATTCAGATTGATATTTTGATCCATGTAACATAGTAATATACACTCAACAATCAAAGGTAAAGACAACACATCATTGCTCATGCATTTATAGACATACTTCTCCGACAAAATTAAAATCATCAAAGTAAGTTTGGTTGTCCATGAAGTTAAACCACTCGTCGTACTCATTGTTAGGACAAAATGTAGTTGAGGTTGACTCAGCCATCTGTCTCCACAAATCGGATTCTCTGTTTGCGTCTTCAAATCCGCATGGTATATCCTGTTGAGGATATTGATCAAATGATTGTGATTTGGTTGCCTCTTGAGTCACTCCGCCCGTGGTTGAGATGTGAGTTTGGTCGTTATTATGAAGAAGAGACTCTAGAGGAGATAACATATCGTTGTTCTGAAGAAACTCAGAAGTTATATCATCAAAGTCATCATGGTCGAGCAAGAATTGGATCTCGTCGAGTTCATTAACCTCATGAATCTCTGGTTTTGTGTGCACACACTGGTCTTGGGGATGTGACAAAGTAGCTGAGTCATGGTTGTCCTTTAACTCCGAATGCACTTCTTCATGAGCTCCTTCACAGTTCTTGTCATGATGATCTTCTGCTTTTGTGCTTTGGTCATGAGTGCTAGAGATGGATGAAGAAGAAGAAGATGGAGTACTACTGAGTCGTTTCTTGAGATGAGTGTTCCAAATGTTCTTGATCTCGTTGTCGGTTCTTCCGGGCAAGAAGGAAGCTATCTTTGACCACCTGATCATATATATCAATTAGTCTCTCTCTACATACTATTGTCTAATATAAGTATATTATAAGGAAATCAAATGAGTTGGGATATATGAGTACAAACTTGTTTCCAAGGGTTTGATGGTAGTGAATGATAGCATCTTCCTCCTCTTTGCTAAAGTTGCCTCGCTTCACGTCCGGTCTCAAATAGTTTATCCATCTCAGTCGGCAACTCTTCCCACATCTCATCAATCCTATATACATATATATATCATTCATTTTTTCCCTTCATTAGTAACTGAAAACTATATAGTAGTAATACTATTACTGAAACTTGCATGAATAAAATACTAACCAGCAAGCTTGGGAAGAGATCTCCAATTCTGATGGCCATGTTTTTGGATAAAGGTGATGAGAGTGAGATCTTCTTGAGGGCTCCATGGCCCTCTCTTCACTTTGTTCTTGTCGCAGCATGGTGCTCTTCCTTTCCCCATTCTCAATAACAACAGTTATTTCTCTCAAGCTACCTTCACTTTGTGATCCAGAGCTCTGTAAATGCAATTGTCATGTTTTTTATTATCATCCAGAGCTTCTATTTATATCATATAAACTGGTCCTTTACGTCAGATGTTCTATAATTATTAATTAGAGATTAGATTTTCCACTCCATTCATTTTTAAAAAAAAAAACCTATTTATTTGAGCCTTGACCTTGCGGCACTTCACTCGCAGAGAGAGCCCAAAACTCCAAAAGCATGGAACGTACGGAAGTGAACGGCAATTTAACTGTTGTTGTTTATTGTGATTAACCTCAATCTTGGTTTTTGTTATATGTCGGTGTACAGATTACAATGTTCTTTAATTATCGTTTTTATGTGTTTGCTTGATTTATTGATGAGTCACGGAAAAATATGTATATTAGCTTAACCTTTCTGAATTATTCAGTTTAAAATTATTTTATACAAAAAGATTTTCGACTTTTTTTTTTTTTTTTTTTTTTTGTTTGCATTCATCGATGACGGCAATACTTTAGATTTTGATATGAACGAGCATTGTAAACTTTTTTTGAGAGGATGTTGGTGTCTGTGTAAAAGGCCACAAGGGACATGCCACAAACAAACGTAGCACCAATTGGAGTAATAAATAGAATAAATATTTATTCATAATTGATTTATAGTGTCAGTTTGTTTATTGTTTATTAATCATGACACTTTTATTATTTGACATTTAGCTCAGGATGAGAATTTTTTTTTTTTTTTATTATTTTGTTTGTTGACAAACATGGACTTCATTCATTCAGATCAAGTCAGAAAAAGTAGGGGGAATAAACACCCCAAAGTTTAAAAGATTACAAAGCAAAGCTTTCCCAAAGCTAGAGATAAAAAGATAGAGTACAACAAGCAAAGATCCATGAGAATTTTGAAACTATCGTTTATAAGCGGCTTGAAACCTGTGAATTCACTGTTGCTTGAGTGATCATCCTCGATGGATGAATGAGTAGCCATGGTCAAAAGACATTTTGGCGTTAATGAAAGAATCAGAGTCAAGGTTTTCACTGAAGTGAAAAGCATTAACAGAATAACTGCAGCGACAATGATTTGGTGGGCTACAGCCCGGGTGCTGAAGATGATGCTGATGGAGGGTTGCCTAGCGTCGTGAGATGTGCGCATTAGAGTACAGGGCAATAGACCAGAGAGCTGCAAGCCTTTCCAAACAGACCATTCACAGGGAGCAAAGACCATAAATAGCAAAAGATAAACGATAAATCGTAACAATACAGGTGGGTTCTCTCTCATATGGTGCCCTTTGCCAAAGAGATTAAGAACACCACACAAAGTAGGGCTGGGCATTCGGATAACCCGTTCGGGTTCAGATATTACCCATTCGAGTTTGGGTAATCGGGTTTAGAAAAATAGAATCCATTGGGTATTTTTAGATATATGGATTCGGTTCGGTTTGGGTATTATCGGGTTCGGGTCGGTTCGGGTTACAAATTTTAGAATCCGATTAGCACCCAAAATACATTTAGCTAAATTTTGAATTATGTAACAAATTATTTTAGATATTTTTATTATTTTCATATTTAAGTGTAAAACTAAATGAAATATTCAAAATTATAATCATACTTTTGGGTAATTTCATTATATTAATGCTAAATATTATAAATATGTTTATATATTTGGGTTTGATGGGTACCCAAACGGGTACCGGGTATTACTCGACCCTAACCCGAACCTATGGGTATTGGAAAATAGAACCCAATAGGGTTTTATAGGCAAACCCGAACCCAACCCGAACTCGGTTTTTTGGGTCGAGTTCCGGGTTGGATATTCGGGTACGATTTTTATGTCCAGACCTAACACAAAGCATGTAGTCGGTTTACTGATGGAAAATAAGGATCATGCTTGGTCATTTGCGATGTGGGTAACACAACCAGGGTTTGGTTGGTGTTTTTTGGGTGTGGACTGGAAAAGCTAGATGGGGTGGGGTTGATTACGCCTTGATAATTCCAGTTTTGGGATCCAATAGACAATGTCACAAGTTGAGCAATAACCATAGTTCCAACATACCATTTGTACATCCAAGACAACCTAGCTAAATGGGTTCTCTGATGCAGTCTTCGAACACCGAGGATAACCAAAGAGTCTAGACAAAGTCGATAAGATAAAAAAAAGGCTAGATAGAGAGAACCTGGGCTTTTGGAAGTTGGACAAGACCCTTTGTAAAGCTAACAAGCCGATATCAGAATTAATGTTCATCCACAGAGGTAAGGTTGCTGTGTGAATGACCAGGAGAGTTGATACGTACATCGGCTGACCAGGGAGAGTGAGAGAAACTTCTGCGTCTTCGGTGAAAGCGAATATAGATCTGCCAAGCTCAGGAGATGGCATGTGTTCAAGACAGTAGTCCAATAGCGGAGAAAAATCACTTCTCTGGAGGTTTCCTCATCAATCGTCGTCTCCGTCTCCGCCTGCCAAGGCTCGGGTGACGTTGGGAAAAAGAGTTTTGCAGAGTCGATTACCATTCCAGATCGAGAGTTAGGAGGACAAGGGGACTTGATTTCTGCCGGCAGTGAGGCTGAACCAGTTATAGAGAGAGGAGCTTGTCAATCTACTCCGTCTTCTATATTCGGTGCTGAGGAAGCCTTTGCCTGGATCTGAATGGTTAGAGAGGGTTCGCATAGGTTGCAAAAGGGGAAAAGGAGTTTGAAAAGGAAATCTAAGGGAGCAAAGAAAACAAAGGACGAAAGCTAGAGTAGAGATACCCCGACGCCAGGAAGCAATAGCCCCACCAACATCGGAGAGTTTTGGTGGTAACGGCACCTCAATATTTGAGCTTGGAAGAAAAGGATTTAGGGCGAACACAATATAATTCAACTTTATAACTCATTCAGGATGAGAATTTAATAATCCTTTTTAAGCTTATTAATTCATTTATTTATTTTACTACTGTATTTCTTTAAAACTCAACCCACATCATCATCATCATATATCGAAATTTAGGTTATATATATACATATATGTTTACACTTTCTGCTCTTTGCTATGAAGTTTTAATACAAGTATGGTTTTATGTCGGTAAATGTGTATATGGATAATAATATAAATGCTCATCAGCAAATCAGTTCATAACCATAGCCAATATATGTATAATATGTGAGATAAATTAGTTGTCTGATACTCTGGTATTAAGGGTCCTCGCCTCTAACATGCTCCTATATTTTATATACACACTAATTAATATCTGCTGTTTAAAGCAGATCCCTCTTCCTGAGATTTCACATTTATTTATCTAAAGTATCTACGACTACGATCAATGAGTAAGATCAGCTGGGGAACTCAAAGTTTCTTATAAAAAAAACATCAAAAAACAAACGTCGATAGCTCAACTGCTAAAAACTCTAAAGTCTAGAAGTCAGTTCGAGGAACGACATTTGGAAGAAGACTATATAAAATGTTCTGGTCCCTGACTTGAAAGAATGTACTGACTTAGACAAGGAACTTCTTAGTAATTTCAAAAAAGAAAAACATCAAAAAGTAAACAAAAACGAAATTAAGAGTAAATGATAATGATTAATTGGTAGACCGTGTTTAATTAAAAAAAATGATGATGATTAATTCATATATCAGTGCTTTCTATAAATTAAAATATGGCATGGCATATGGCATGGCTAAGACTTCAAACCCACGCCAATAGGCTTCGATGTGAGATTGCGCCAAAAACCTATCGATCATCCGTATTCCGTATATAATCTAATTTATTTTAAACACGTAAGTATGCAATTTTATATAGGTCTAATGCATGGATGATATACTAAAATAGGAATACCATCCTCTATTTTGGTTAGACAAGCAAGACTTTTACGACTTTTATCTCTTTTTTTATATCGTGAGGTTAAATATTGTGTTATGAGGTAATCTTCTTAGCAAATAAAGTTACTAATAAAATGTATGCAAGTACAAATACTCCATGCCTCCCATTCCAAACTTCCAATCAAAATCAGCATAGGTACTTCGTTTGTACGTACGCATATACAAGTACAGAAATATTTATAAAATACATATGAAGGGTCCTGTATATTATACAATACACATAAATATGAAATAAAATAGTCATAAAAGAGCTTGGACATAAGGTAAAGTTTTAAAACGTGACGTTAACATGTGGGTCAAAGATAAATAAAAAACATAAACTTGAAACTTGTGATGATTGGCGGCAATCACATACAAGATAAACAAGTTTGTTCTTTGGAGGGGTCAACATGTATGACTTAATAAAAAATAGGAAATTAAGAGCTTGTGAGAAAACTGTGTGTTTAGCACTTCTTCCTCGCGACGTCGTGTTACTTGTACAATTCTATGCGTGTCTGACTTCAACTCCCTGCAAAGTGTTTTTTGGTCCGTACGTAAAATAACCTCCACCAACTTTACTGTAATAATGAATTTACGATAAGCTAAGTAGTACCTAGGACAATGAAAATCATTAGAAAAACCCTCAAAATAAATCAAAAATGTTAATTAAGTAATACCTTTTAGCTAAGGATTTTGAGAACTCATCAAAATTAATCAATACATCGTTTCAATCATTGAGTTAAAGATTAATTGGAAATAAAAATCTTGCGCGTCTTTTTTTTTTTCTTTTCTTCTCTCGAACCTCTATGTCTGTCTCAGTTATCTTCGCCGGTGATCTCCGTGATCGTAACTCTCTCTATGGCTGATCTCGATGTTCCTCAAAGTAAGTCTAGAGACCTCGAGAAGCTTCTTCTACGTCATGGAAACCTCGTTGACCTCGGCTTTTTTTTTCCTGTATGTATCGATTTTATGGGTTTTCCTGAGCTTAGTTTTGTTTTGGGGTATACAGCTGAGGGATGACAAAAGGGAGTTTGTGAAAATCCTTGGTTAGCTTTTTTTCTAATGTTGATAGTTGCACGATTGTTTGGTTGATAATGTTGGTGTCTTGTACTTGGAGACGTGGGAAAGCCTTCAACTCAATTAAGTGGACATTATTATCCCAATCGAACGATTCTTCATAAATTAATTGTACTAGCCTCATAGTTTTATGATCAAGTTGATTATGAGTGGATTTGATCTAAACTTTGTTTTGTGATTTCCCTATAGTTACAATCTTCAGGATTCAGCAGAGGCTGATAAACTGTTATAAATCTGAGGGACTCTAAATTGCAAACCTTATATTGTATTCATGTATTGTTCTTGACTGTTGAGTAATATAAAGAGAGATGAACCAGTGAATCCAATATTACAGAAATTAGTCTTAATTTTGGTCCAACGTCAAGAGTACTTCTCGAATACACCGGTATATAAAAGCGATTTTTAAATACGGAAAATGCGACACAAAAGGCGATTTTAGGGTTTACTGAATCTCCCTCATGCTAGGGTTTGTGTGACGGCCACCGTCGGTGTGCCTTCATGTCGGAGGTGGATCCCCCCAGAGGGACGAATCTTCTTCGCAAAACAAGCAACAGTCTTATGCAGCTGTAGTTAATAAGCGTCCACCGCTTAAGAAACACGAGTATGAAGTTAGTTTGGTTGATGGTGTTCCAACGATTGCGGTTCCTGATACGGTGATTCAGGGTTCAGTTCCCCTCTGGGATGACTTTCTGGTGGGTCGGTTTCCTTCAGCGGCTCCACACGTTGCTAAAATTCATGTGATAGTCAATAAGATCTGGCCTCTTGGTGATAAGTCTGTCCGTATAGATGTTTATGAGAATTCTGCAACCTCTGTCCGGTTTTGCATTCGTATGAGGCGGAGAGTTTTGCGTCGAGGAATGTGGAATATTGCGGATGTACCTATGATGCTGGCCAAATGGTTCCCCTTCTAGAAGATGCGCAGCCAGTGATTTCCTCGATGCCCTTGTGGGCCACTTTAAAGAATGTCCCTCATTCTCTTTTTTTTTCCTTGGGAGGGTCTTGGCTTTTTGACCAGTCCAATAGGTACTCCTATTCGGTTGCACTTGAACACTGAGTTCTGTAGTAAGTTTGGTGAGGCCAAGGTATTTGTGGAAGTAAATCTCACACAAACCTTGCCTTCCACGTTTAGGTTAGCATAGCACAATTTTTTTGTGATAAAAATAGTCTTACTTTTGTAGAGAATTTTTAATTAGTTAGAGGCCAAGATTCATGGGACCGAATTAGAATGGTTATTCCACAAAAATAGACGACTATGGTTGTTTTTTTTACTCATTCTCATTTTAACCTCACAATCGTTTTCAATTGACAAAAGAGAAGGATGTTACTGTGGAGTTCCTGTACCCCTGGCTCCCACCGAGATATTCTCGCTGTCACTCATGGGGGCACACTATTGATGATTGTGTGTCTGCTCCAGTGTCGCCAACAAAGGTTTCTGAAGTCGCTCTTGAAGAAGGGGAAATCATTTCTCCAAAAAAGGTTCCAGAGGCAGGGGTTCCTCCTCCGGTTCCAATTCAACAGACTGCAGCTCTCGCTCTTGTCGGTGAGAGACAGTTAATACCATCTCAAATGGATAATGCTGCAGGTTGGTCGGTTGTATCCCCAGGAATGAGGTGCAAGAGCTTTGACAAAACTCGTAGTCCACCTGCTGCTGGACAAAATACTGTATCTGGTTCTTCTAGGTTCTCGGTCCTGGGGGATACAGAGGATGTTGGTGACTCAGACACGGCTAAGACTGCTCATCAGGTTCTGGCTGCTGTAGTAACATCAACTGGCAAAGGGAATATAGCACCTGCATATGTTGCTATTAAGCAAGCTAATGTGATGGATGCTCCCATTCGAGCCTCATTGCCGCATCAATCGAAACAATTGCACAAGACTGCTTTGGATTATTCTTCTCAGCAAGCCAAGGGGGCACCTCCTGGCATCTCGAGCAAGAAGAACTCCCAGAATCGTTATTAATGTCTGGTTTTTTCTAAAACATACGTGGCTTTAACAAATCTAAAAAACATTCTGTTGTTTGTGATTGGGTGCAAGCTGAATCTCTGCAGTTTGGATGTTTACTTGAAGTGTCCAGGAAAGTAAGGACCCTAGGATCATTTCTTCAGTGTTCTGTGGATGGTCTTCGATTACAAATTATGAGTTCAATACCCTTGGGCGAATTTGGGTGGTTTGGAAGGAAGATGTGCGTGTAACACCAGTTTTTAAGAGTGGTCAAGTCGTCACCTGCTCAATTCTTCTACCTGGTACTACTATGGAATTCTTTGTTTCTTATGTCTATGCATACAATCTGGCTGAAGAAAGGAAAGAACTTTGGGAGGATCTTAAGTTTCATTTTGACTCTCCAATTTTTGCAAATAAGCCTTGGCTGACTGTCGGAGATTTCAATGAGATACTTGATGGTGTCGAGCACTCTATTTATGACGATAATCCCTTTGACACTAGTAGAATGCGTGATTTTCAGGATGTTGTACGTCACTGTTCATTAACAGATATGCACTATCATGGTCCTCTGTTTACTTGGGGTAACAAGCGGGATGAAGAACAAATCTGCAAGAAATTAGACCGTATTTTGATTAATGAGGCTTGGAGTCGTCACTTTGTTGATGCTTATGGAGTCTTTGAATCTGGTGGGTGTTCTGACCACCTTCGATGCAAGTTATCAGTGGGGAATTAGGCTTGCAAACCTAGGGGACCATTCAAATTTTCAAATGCTATCAAGTCGATCCCGGAGTTTATGCCCATGGTACAAGCTTTCTGGGACAGTTCAGGGAGTCTCTACCACTCTACCTCTGCTATGTTTCACTTTGCTAAGAAGCTTAAGGCTCTAAAACCTCTCTTACGGTCTCTAGGTCGTCAAAAGCTTAGCAAACTCTCAGAGCAGGTGGAGGATGCACACAAAAACCTCTGTCAGAAACAGCTCTCTACGCTCTCTACCCCCACGTCTGCAGCGGAGGAGGCTGAGGAGCAAGCTTTCCAGTGGTGGGATCATGTGTCTGATTTAGGGGAAAGTTTCTTGAAACAACGGTCAAAGTTTCACTGGTTATTGGTGGGACATAAGAACAATAAATTTTTCCAGAATGCTGTCAAATCTCGACAAGCTCTTAATGCTATTCGAGAGATACTCTATCACGATGGCTCCATTGCAAAACTCAACCAGAGATTAAAGCTGAGGCGGTCCGGTTCTTTGAGGAGTTCCTCACGCACGAGCCAGCTGACTACGAGGGTATGAGTGTTGCTCAGTTAGAGGAGTTGGTGACATTTCGTTGCTCCTCTACTCAACATAAGGGATTGTTGAAGTTGGTTTATGAAGAAGAGATTCGTCAAACGCTGTTTAAGATGCCGGGGAGTAAGTCACCTGGTCCGGATGGTTACACTGTCGAATTTTTCAAGCAAGCATGGTCGATATTGGGTAGAGACTTTGTCATTGCTGTTCAATCCTTTTTCCTCAAAGGATTCCTCCCTAAGGGTGTAAACTCAACAATCTTGGCCCTTATCCCAAAAAAATCTGACTCTGAGGAGATGAAGAACTATCACCCCATTTCCTGTTTTAATGTGTTATACAAGGTAGTCTCCAAGATTATTGCTAATCGTCTGAAAGTTATTCTGCCCTCATTCATCGCTCCAAATCAGTCAGCTTTCATAAATGATAGGCTTATGATGGAAAACCTGTTGCTTGCTTCTGAATTGGTTAAGGATTATCACAAGGAGTCCATCTCTCCTCATTGCATGATGAAGATTGATATCTCCAAGGAATTTGATTCAGTGCAATGGTCGTTTCTACTCAATATCCTCAAAGCCATTAATCTTCCCACTGCTTTTATCCATTGTATTGAACTCTGCATTGGCTCAGATTCCTTCTCTGTGCAAGTCAATGGGGAGTTAGCTGGTTATTTTCAAAGTACAAGAGGATTGAGGCAAGGATATTCTCTGTCTTCATATCTTTTTGTCATTTGTATGAATGTGCTATCTCTAATGTTGGATAAGGCTGCAACTGATCATCGCATGGGCTATCACCCTCGCTGCAAAACAATGAACCTCACCCATCTCTGCTTTGCTGACGATATTCTAATTTTTTCTGATGGTAGCTCACACTCTGTTGCAGAAACTTTAGCTGTATTTGACCGGTTTGCAGTTGTTTCTGGTCTCAAAATTAGTCTGGAGAAATCCACTCTGTTCATGGCTAAAGTTTCTCCGCAACATCAGCAAGACATCCTGCAGCACTTCCTGTTTACTGTTGGCTCTCTCCATGTCCGGTACTTGGGGCTCCCCCTCCTCACTCGCTCTATGACACACGCTGACTATCTACCACTCCTTGAACGCATTCGCCTTCGTATCTCTTCATGGACAGGTCGGTTCTTGTCTTTTGCGGGCAGGCTTCAGTTAATAAAATCAGTGTTATCTAGTTTAACCAACTTCTGGCTCTCTGCTTTCCGTTTGCCGAAAATATGCCTTCAGGAGATTGATAGCCTTTTCTCGCCTTTCTTGTGGTCTGGTCCGGACCTAAACTCGAAAAGGCCAAAATCTCTTGGCTTGATGTGTGTAAACCAAAGCATGAGGGAGGTTTGGGGCTTCGTCATCTGCTGGACATGAATACAGTGTGCATGTTGAAGCTCATTTGGCGTCTTGTGTCTGCAAGTAACTACCTTTGGGTCAGCTGGGTTCGAAGAAACTTGATCCGAACTGGTTCCTTCTGGTCAGTTAATGAGAGGAGTTGTGGTGGATCATTAATGTGGCAGAAGATTCTGAAGTATCACGATCTTGCTGCGACTTTACATAAAAAGGAGATAACAACAGGCACTGAAACATCATTCTGGTTCGTTGTTTGGAATCCAATTGGTCAGTTGTTTGCTCAACTTGGGAACCAGGGTAGTGTTGATATGGGGATTCCACTACAGAGTACTGTGGCAGAGGCACTTTCGCATCTGAGACGTAGGCACCGTGTTGACATCCTGAATCAGATTGAGGATGTGCTCGACTCTATCCGTCAATCAGTGCAACATCAAGGTGGTGATCGCTCACTTTGGAAACAGAAGAACGGTTCTTTTAAGAATAAATTCTTCTCATATGATACCTGGTGCTTGATACGGCAGTCAAACGCCCACTGGTCTGCAGGAGTTTGGTTTACCCACTCAACACCTAAATTCTCCTTTATCACTTGGCTTGCTTTCCATAATAGGCTCTCTACTGGTGATTAATTGGTTCAGTGGAACACTGCTGCAAATGGAGCTTGTGTCCTCTGTCAGGGTCATGGGGAAACGAGAGAACACCTTTTTTTCTCTTGCACCTACTCCTCAAACGTGTGGTCTGCTTTGGTTCAGAGTTTGTTGGGGGTTCGGTTCACCACATCCTGGGCAACTTTGGCTCCTCTGCTTCTTGATACTTCTACTCCACGGCTTCACCTCTTTTTCCTGCGGTATGTCTTTCAGTCTACTATACACAGCCTCTGGCGGGAACGTAATGCTCGAAGACATGGCGAAGCTCCAATTCCGTCCTTTATTCTCTACCGATTCATTGCCAAGAATGTCCGTAATAGATTGCTCACGCTGACAACCACCTCTTGCTATAAGGGTGGTATTTAGCATTGGTTTCAAACTCATCCTCTTTCATCCAGTTCAGGTTCTTAGTATTGTTCTGCTGTTTTAAAATGTTGTTATCAGTTGTAAAACCCCATTGGACCACTGTTTTTTGGTAAATATAATTTAACATTCATAATATATATATATATATATATATATATATATATAATAAATCGAGAGGGAGTTGGATGAGACAAAGACTATCCTTGCAAGTGTACTCTCTGTTCTAAATTTTCAGTAAAATTGCTGACAGACGGAACAAATATAATATGCGTAATTTTTCAGTAAAACCTCATAGCAAGAAGATGTTTATGTCTTCCTAAAACTGAATTCTTATTGAATTTTTCTTCTGTATTGCAGCATAAAATCATTGATAGTGTTCTAGAACGTGGTGAGAAGCTGGACAGCCTAGTGGAGAAGAGTTCAGACTTGAGCACAGTATCGCAGATAATCATTGATAGTGTTCTAAAACATTCCAGTTTAGTGAATCATGGATTACAAATCTATCTACCCCATGAATAATACTACTCTGAGGCCAGTTAAGGCCAATCGTATCATATCATAAAAATTTGGGACATTTAAATGTTATATCAATCGCGTGTTTGTAGTTTGTTTAATCGTTTAAAGTATATTAATCACTATATACTTATTTAAGTAATATTGTTAAAGTTTAATCCTATTATCAAGTGGTATATTACAAAAAATATCATTGCATTTTATATTAATTTAATAACTAATAAAAGAAAAACTTATAATAGTTTATAAAATAATAAAACAACTACATAGTGATCCACGCTATGTAGCTTGGAGAAATATTTACCTAAATTTAAATTTGTTTGTTACAAAAGAATAGTAGAAAATTTATTTATTTTATACATTTTATAAAAAAAATATATTTAATTTACTTAATTTCATACTTCGATTTTGACATTTAGTCGGTATTACTATATTGGTTTGAGTGCAATATCAAATTCGTTAATTATAAATTCTGTAAAGTCTATAAAAAAAAATCCAACAAAACATGTATTGACTCATGATCTGATATTACAAATCGATATGATCATATTTAGAGATCTTAATATACTAAATTTATAATAGTGATTGGTGTTAATATTAACACTATTTTAGTTATTGGTATAACTTTATATGTGAAAATTACAATTAGATTATATCTATATATATATATTGTCAACATTATACACTTAGTATTGTTTATATAGTGAATATTTTGTATATAAAAAATAAGTTTTAGCCAATTAAATAGTTTGTTATTGTTTCCTAAGATTTCAGAAACAATAAATAGAATCTGTTAAATAATTTCATTAAATAATGTTGAAAATATTTTTGTATTATTTTGTAAACAAATATTATTTTTTTTCTTTTGTTAGTTATTAGATTAATTAAAATGCAATACCATTTTTTGTAATATGCCACATCAAAGCTGGTTAAAGTTTTAACAACACTAGGTGCTTTCCCATTCTCTTCTACAATACCTCAAAGTTTTAACATCATTTAATGTTTTCTAATTTTTTTTTTATTTTTTTTTGGCTTTCTAATTGCTTTAAACAATATTTAAGATCCAATAAGCACAATACATTTAACTCACACATTAAAATAAAATTATAACTGAAAATAAAATAAATTATGCATTAATCATATTCTACCACTCAATTTTATTCAAACACAATAAATTACTATTGTAACTCCATAGTTCTAAATGTAACTTCCATCATTTCTTATCATATAAATAAGCATTCTCTCAATCTATCATTCTCTCATATTGACATTCTTTTACTATCTCATTTTCACATTCTCTCAATCTATCATTCTCTCATATTGAATTAATGTACAATTATTGGATAAGAGTTACATTTGAGTTAAATGGAGTTATATGTCTTTAATTATAAATAAATATTTTAATTTTTTATAACCTAAAATAAAAGGAATACCAAGTGGCTGAATCAAAATTCACATGATTTGGTTGTTTGTTGATATAAACTCAACACTTACACATAATATTTCAAAATAAAAAAATATTACTTTTTAAGTGATAAACTAAATTAGTTTTCTTATAAAGTTATATGAATTCTTCAATCTCAATAATTTTTAAAATCCCAAGGATAACTTATATTTTTGTGGTTTTCACTCATCAATTTAACTTATAGTGCTAGATTTCATACTAATGGTTTCATCTTTAGAGAATTTAGTGAAATGATATTTTTAAAATTATATTTTATTTTTATATTTAAGTTCCAGTTGAATATCTTTTGTTTTTGGATCATTTTTTATTTTGATTAAAGACACAAAAATCAATTGTTTAATTATGTTCTTTTTGTTTTCAAAACCTCAAATCATAAAAAAATATATATATTATATTGATCTCTGCAGATTTATCAATTGGATCACAAAACAAAATAGTCTTTATAAATGGATAAATGGATAATTATATTGATCTTTAAATATTATATTGATCTTTATAAATTATTAAAAATGATACATGAATATGTGAGATAACCAGAGACATAATAGATAATTACATATGGATCATTTCAACTTTATGATCTTATTGTGTGGTGAATATTGTAAGGAAGTATGAAAATAATGACTTATAAGATGTTAATATAAAATAGAAAATGGAGATAAACATTTTAAAAGATTAAAATAAATATATAAGATATACATATCATACAAACTCTAAAACTAAGCTTTTACAATGATATTTGATTTGATTTTTTATAACCCATACAACAACAATAACAAAAAAATACAAAACAAAACAAAACAAAACAAAAAAGAAATTTGAGAGTAGTAGAAGAAGATGAGAGAATGAAAGAGTGATAGACTAAGTGAATAAGATAATGAGTATTTATAGGAAGAGAAATGATGAAAAATTACATTTAGAAAAATGAGAGTTACAATTCTAATTTATTGTTTTGTTTTAATACAATTGATTAATTCAACTTAGTGGAGAAATAAAGTTAATGCATAATTTATAGGGAGAAGCTATAAAGATTTCAGTTTTATATTATGTGAGTTAAATGTGAAAATTAATTGTTTTTAAATTTGTGTTTTAATATAAATTTCTTTTTGTTGAAATTGCATTGCCAAGTGGACCAATAAGGAGAGACTGAAGTTCTACTTTTATATATATGATTGCTTTAATAAGTATATAGAGATATTTTAGAATATAAACAATGATGTATCTTAGTTTTAAAAATATCTGTCATTATTAAATGATTTTGATATGCAAATATTTAATATTAGTTTTATAAATAAAATAAAGTTTTATATTTTTTTAAATAGTTTATTATTGTTTCCTAATATTTCTAAAACAATAAATAGAATATGTTATATATTTTTATTCGATAATTTTGAAAATATTGTTTTATTATTTTATAAACCAATATAAGTTTTTATTTTGTTAGTTATTAAATTAATTAAAAGATAATGATATTTTTTGTAAGATTTCACATGATAGTAGGGTTAAACTTTAACAACATTGCTTAAATAAATATATAGTAATTTAATTTTTATTTAAGCAATGTTGTTAAAGTTTAAATAAAAATTAAAAATAAATATATAGTAACAAAACGAGGCCTGCGACAGGGGGATCCTTTATCTCCTTATCTGTTTATTTTGTGTTCAGAGGTGTTGATTGCTAATATAAAAAAGGCAGAGAGGGAAGGAAAAATATCGGGCATTAAGATTGCCCGAGATTCCCCTCCTAATTCTCATTTGTTGTTCGCGGATGATAGTATGTTTTTCTGCAAAGCGGATGAAGAACAATGTTCAACGGTTATGGATGTCATAGGCAATTATGGTAAAGCGTCCGGCCAGGTGGTAAATTTAGATAAATCATCGATTATGTTTGGTAAAAAGGTGCCTGTAGAGGTCAAGGACAAGGTAAAATCTGTCATTGGAATTTCCAATGAAGGGGGAATGGGCTCCTATTTGGGAATCCCATAGAGCCTAAGTGGTTCGAGTACAAGTCTTCGGTTACGTTCGTGATAGGTTGAATGACTGAGTTAATGGTTGGACGGCAAATTTTTTATCTAAGGGAGGAAAGGAAGTTTTATTAAAGTCGGTGGCCTTGGCCCTTCCTACGCATGTTATGTCCTGTTTCAAACTTCCTCAAGGATTAACATCCAAATTGACGAGTGCTATTTCCAATTTTTGGTGGAGTTCCGATGGGAAAGATCAGGGGCTCCACTGGGTGGCTTGGGATAAAATGTGTAAAGATAAAGCTGAGGGAGGATTGGGATTTTGGGATTTGGAGATTTTTAATGATGCGTTATTGGCCAAACAGTATTGGCGTTTAATACAATTTCTGAATTCTTTGTTTGCTCAAGTTTTTAGGAGTCGATATTTCAGGAACAAGCATCCGTTAATGGCAAAAAAAACCTTATTCTCCCTCCTTTGGGTGGAGAAGCATTTTCTCAACTAAAAGTTTAGTGGAAAAAGGTGTCCGATGGACGATTGGCTCAGGGTTCAATATATCAGTTTGGCGTGATCCGTGGATCCCTGACCAACACCCTCGACCTGCACATGATAGGGGACAGCAACTGCACCCAAATTTAATGGTAAACCATTTGATTAATCCTCGGACTAAAGAATGGCATTTACCTATACTTCAGGAATATATGGATCCGGAGGATATTCAAACTATTCTTAGTTTGCCAATTAGCAAATCGTTTAGACCAGATCGATTGGTATGGCATTACACACAATCGGGTCAGTATTCGGTTAAGTCAGGTTATAAGGTAGCTCAAGCTATGAAGGCTGAAATAGAGGTTGGTCCCAATGTTAATGCCCTGAAGGCTAAGGCTTGGGACCTCCCGGTACCACCTAAAATCAAACACTTTTTCTGGCAGATCGCCTCGGGTTCCCTTCCGGTGACGGTGCGATTAGCCTCCCGGGGAGTTAATTGTGACACGATATGCAAGAGATGTGACTTGGAGGAAGAGTCTATTAATCATACCTTATTTGAGTGTCCTCATTCATGTCAGGTTTGGGAGAGGATTTTTGATGGACCTGACATGGATAAGTTTCCAGTTGGTTCAATCTATTCGAATTAAGATTTTATATATGGCAAAGGTTTGGCTCATATGGCTTTGGGCACTACTCATAGCTCGATCCCATGGTTGGTCTGGTTTTAATGGAAGGATAGGAATAACAAAGCTTTTCAAGGACTACAATCAGAGCCAATGGATATTATTAATCAGGCTTTATGTGAACAATTGTGGTGGAAGGAATCACAATTAACCACAAGGGTTGATTCCGTTTCGATGAATTCCCTGCTTACGCTGGAGTCGTCAATTCATTGTCAGGTGGATGGCTCGTGGAAAGCCACATAGTCTCATTCAGGGTTAGGCTGGTGGTGTGGTAATGGTGAGAATCAGACTTTGGTAATGGGTGCCAAATGTCAACGTCGCAGTGCATCCCCACTTCATTCAGAGTTAGAAGCATTATTATGGGCGATGGAGTGTATCCGTTCCAGAGGGATTGATTGCCGGCGATTTGAGACGGATTCTGCAGAGTTGTTAGCAATGGTGCAAGTTCCGGAGGATTGCTTAGAGCAAGTTTATTGGAGGGTTCATATAAGGGGAGTTCTTAACTTTTTTATGAATTAATTGTGTACTGTTTGGAATATAAGAACTCATGATCTCTTAGATAAAATTTTCTCTTTTATTGGTAGGTTCTTATTTTGGGTCTTTTATTTTTGAAAAAATTGTTTTTTTTTAAAAATTTAAAATTTTTTAATAGAATAGAAGTGGTATAAATGTGTATACATTTAAGATTTTATAAAATTAGAAAATATTGCATTTTAATTAATTTTCAAACATACAAAACATAATAAAAACATTAATATATATTACAATAGAAGTGCAATTCATAAATGGAGAGAATGATAATTTTAATACTGATTTGAAAATATTGCATTTAATTAATTTTTTAAACCTACAAAACATAAAAGCATATTAAAAATAGAAATACAAATCATAAATGGAAAAAAGATGTGAAGTGACCTTAGTGCAGTGGCAGGAGGTAAGTCCATTTGTAGAAGGCACCATCACACCCGGGATCGAGTCCCGACTCCTACGTATGTAGGAATTTGGCTAATGGGCCGGCCAGTTGTGGCCCATAATGAAGCAATGTTGAAAAAAAAAAAAAAAAAAAAAAATGGAAAAAAGATTAATTGTAATCTTGATAGAGTTGTGGCAAAATTTTGTCAAATCAGTGTATAACTTATTCAATTTCCATATATTGTCATATGTTGAAGCTTATACAAGGAACAACTAGCATTCACAATCACAACAAAGAGACTTTCTGCAAAACTTTCTGCAAACCACAGACACAATTCAGATTAAACCCCTAAAAGAGAGCTTAATGAGGAATAGGATGGTTGTGAATCATCTCGTACATCTCGGGGGAGTGAAGCTGCTCAAGTTTCTCTACTTTGGTCGGCCAAGTATCAACCCGACCAGATGGATCAGAAGATGGGGTCACTGATGGTACAAGTGATACGTTAGCTTCCATGAACTTTTGAACCACCAATGCGTACAAAATCTCTTCCAATGTCCTTCTTCTCTCATTTTCCTTCAACTATGCAATCCTCCTACAAGCCGAAAAACAATTCCCATAATCAAACTCGTATTCAAATCCAAAGCTTTGTGTGTCTTAGCACTAGGTCTCTTACATCAAAACAGATAATAGACCACAACCATACTGCTAGTTACTAAATTGTCCATTGTAACGATATCATGACTATTCAAGTTATGGTATATATATCTACAAACGCAGGAAAGCTCACAAAACATCTCTTTCACTAACAACCTCACGCAAGGTTTAATATCAAGATCAATGGAAGTTGTCAAGAAATCAGTTCAAAATAGTGTTCATAGATTGTTGTAACAAACCTGTAAAGAACATGTCGGTTCCAGAAACGGAGGATGCATCTTTGTTCTGTCCCTCAGAGTCCCGATCAGTTTGGAGCTGCTCAAGCTGCTGTTCAACAGCTGCAGGCACAAGATGAGGATGGCTCAACAAAATCTGAGACAGAAACTGACCAGCAGGCGACTCCAGCTGAAGCGGTGCGATCGGTTTGGGTGAAGAACCAGAGGAAGCGTCAGTAGACGCTGAAGAAGCTCTAACCACAAAACTTCTCCGAGTTTTAACAGTCGTTGTCAAGCTTTGCAACGCGTTTTGCTTCGAGTAGATAAAACCAACAATTAAAAAAAAGTACCAAGAACAAGAAAATCCTTAAAATATTGGAAAGCTTGACTTTTTTTTGAACTTTCAGGATCAAAAATCAGATTTGAACACAACCGGATCGAAATATTTGGTTAATTGAATCAAGAAGAAGAGATTTGAGACATACCCTGAAACGAAGTTGAAGTCTTGAACCAGAACGCGTGAACCCAGGGACACTGGCGGTAAGGAACATAGATCCAGAACCGTTGTCGGAAGTTCTAGGTGGTAAGACGGGAGATCGAACCATCTCCAACTGTTAGTCGATTCTTTCTTTGGCGATAGGCTTCCAAATCGCCTTCGCTACTTATCTCTTTCTCTCCATTCCCTTTGAATCCATACAATTCCTCTGATTCCATGTCATTCGATTCAAAACTTTCAAGCTTCTGATTCCAAATTCATCGTTTGTCTCGTCGATGAAATCGCAACCGAGAGAGAGACAAAAAAGAAATTATTCGAGGAAATATTTTTTTTCTCTTTTGTTTTATTATTTCAACCAATAGAACTGGGACACGTATCGCCTCTTAAGCAAAGATTCGGTCTCTTATATAAGGGGAGATCTTACAATTTTTTCCATTTCTGATTTATATTTTTTCTTCTTTTTAGTTAGAACTCCTCTTAAATTCTCTTAAATCCCCCCGATAAACAAGGTCTTAGCTCGTTCTTCCAGAGATTTAGTTTCAGAATCGTCTTTTGTAAACAATCTTCCTCCAATTTGGGCAACCAATCGAGGAGTTTTATTTTAATTATTTAATGTGAGGTTGACAAAAAATATAAAAAAAAATATATATAGTAATATTTTCGAAATTTTTTAATAAACTTATTTAATTTATGATTCCAGAAATCTTAGGAAACAATAATTAAAATAATTATAAAACATAATTTTATATATAAAACTAAGATTAAATATTTGCATATCTAAATCGTTTAATAATGACATATATATATATATATAATATATATATATATTAAAACTAAGATACAACATTTGTTATATTTTAAAAACATCTCTATATAATTCTTTAAGCAATATTATTAGTCAGCTTAGATGTGACATATTACGAAAAATGTTATAGATTTTAATTAATCTAATCTATATATAATAGCAAACCCACTTTTTGTGTTAACTTTTAATCCAACAGATAAGATTAGCTCTCATTTAATCCAACGGTTTAAAATTATTAATCATGTCTTTTCGTCGCACCCCCATCTTTCAAAATTCACACCTCTTAATTTTTGCATCTCTTTGTTGTACCTCTTGGTTTCAAAAATAGCATCCATTAATTTTGAGACCTTTTTATTTCACACCTCTATGTGTTACACCTCTTTGTTGTACCTCCATGTTTCACATCTATTAATTTTTACACTTTTACATTTCACACCTCTATGTCTTACACCTCTTTGTTTATTATATATAAACATTTCTTGACTACATAAACAAGTTTCAAAAAATTGTTTTCTAAGTACTAAATAAGGTAAATTTTAATCTAACGGATGAGATTGTTTCCATTATCTCATCTAATGTTTAAAATTATTAATAATCTCAACTATTGCAAGTTTTTTTCTTCCAATAATCGTGTTTCTTTGTCGTACCCCCATCTTTTAAAAATCGCACCTATTAAACCATTTGTTAATAATCTCAAAAATTGCAATGTTTTGGTCCAACAATTGTGTTTCTTCGTTGCACCCCCAGCTATCCATGTTGGCACCTATTAGTTTTCACACCCTTTTGTTTTACACCTGTTTTTTTATATAAAGTTGCAATGTTTTGATCCAACAATTGCGTTTCTTCGTTGTACCCCTAGCTTTCAATGGTTTCACTTCTTAGTTTTCACACATTTTTTGTTTCACACCTCTTTATTTTCACACTCTTTGTTTTTATATATATACAAATATTTATGGACTTTGAAAAGAGTTTTTGTTCTTTTAGTATTATTAATGATCTCACCCTTTGTTGATGATCTCAAAGTTGCAAAGTTTTGGTCCAACAATTGTGTTTCTTCGTTGCACCCCCAACTTTCCATGTTGGCACCCGTTAGTTTTCACACCCTTTTGTTTTACACCTCTTTGTTTATATAAAGTTGCAATGTTTTGATCCAACAATTGTGTTTCTTCGTTGTACCCTAGCTTTCAATGGTTGCACTTGTTAGTTTTCGCACCTTTTTATTTCACACCTTTTTATTTTCACACTCTTTGTTTTTATATATATACAGATATTTATGGACTTTGAAAAGAGTTTTTGTTCTTTTAGTATTATTAATGATCTCACCCTTTGTTGATGTTCTCAAAGTTGCAAAGTTTTGGTCCAACAATTGTGTTTCTTCGTTTCACCCCCAACTTTTCATGTTGGCACCCGTTAGTTTTCACACCCTTTTGTTTTACACCTCTTTGTTTATATAAAGTTGCAATGTTTGATCCAACAATTGTGTTTCTTCGTTGTACCCCTAGCTTTCAATGATTGCACTTGTTAGTTTTCGCACCTTTTTGTTTCATACCTCTTTGTTTTTCACATTCTTTTTTTTAATATATATACAGATTTTTATGGAATTTGAAAAGAGTTTTTGTTCTTTGAGTATTATTAATGATCTCACCCATTATTAATGATCTCAAAATCGCAAAGTTTTGGTCCAACAATTGAGTTTCTTCGTTGCACCCCAGCTTTTCATGTTGGCACCCGTTAGTTTTCACACCCTTTTGTTTTACACCTCTTTGTTTATATAAAGTTGCAATGTCTTGATCCAACAATTGTGTTTCTTCGTTGTACCCCTAGCTTTCAATGGTTGCACTTGTTAGTTTTCGCACCTTTTTGTTTCACACCTCTTTGTTTTCACACTCTTTGTTTTTACATATATACAGATTTTTATGGACTTTGAAAAGATTTTTTGTTCTTTTAGCATTATTAATGATCTCACCCTTTGTTAATGATCTCGAAGTTGCAAAGTTTTGGTCCAACAATTGTGTTTCTTCGTTGCACCCCCAACTGTCTATGTTGGCACCTGTTAATTTTCGCACCTTTTGTTTCACACCTTTTTGTTTTACACCTCTTTGTTTTCACACTCTTTGTTTATATATATATATATATATATATATATATATATATATATATACAGATTTTTATGGACTTTGAAAAGAGTTTTTGTTCATTGAGTATGATTGAAACGACCGACTTTTTTTTTTTTTTTTTTAAATAATAAATAATAAATATAATATAATAAAATAAACTACAACTAGTGGTCCCATACCCACTAGTCACCTAACCACAAACACAACCAACAGCGGAATTCAATAGCAATATCCAATATAATCCAATAATAAAATATAACCATACTCCAATATCAATTCCAATCTTAACTAAAGATCCAACATCATAAAACAAATAACCAGCAACCTAAACAATGCTCTAAGACTCAACTCTAGCAACCTAACAATGCCAGATCAGCAACCAACCGAGTCCCTAGAACATCCTCCTCTTCATTGCCTGGATCCCACGGTCACACTTTGCCTTTACCTGCACCACAAACACATATTGCAATGCATGAGTATTTTATAAATACTCAGTAAGGCAATCCTCCCATCTACTGGGCTATACACACAAGCATTAGAGTATCAGTAATCAACACACAACAATCAACAGACAATAACCAAAACAGGACATAGCATCGACCGATGCCACACATGCATCGATCGATGCCCAACAGGAGAAGCATCGATCGATACAGAAGCTGCATCGATCGATGCAAGTATAACTTGCATCGACCGATACCCAATCTGCATCGATCGACGCATGCTCGACGCACACGAAAACCCTAAAGTTCATCGCGCCGTCCTCGCACTTGCATCGACCGATGCAAGCTATGCATCGATCGACGCAACGTCGAGCACCGTGATTTCTCCGAAGTTTCTCGCCGGATCTCGTTCCTACAACCACAGAAACTCAATCCCAAGCCACAAGAAAACTTCCTAACGTCCATAACATCAACCTAATACGTCTAACAACAAGAAACAAGCAAATCACTGAATTCTCTAGCTTAGATAAGCCATGGTCCTGCACTTACCTGTGCCAAGACGAATCTAAACAATAAAACAGCAAGAACACGCTTCCAGGAAGCTCCTACAGCAATCCCAGCTACAGATCTCACCAAAGAACGCCCCAAATCTCCAGAAAACTCAAGAACAGTCAAGAACAGTTTCTTTCTCTTTCGTTTCTCTCAAATGCGGCCAAAAACACGAATGAGACAAAACTCTCGAATTAAGGGTTTTCCCAAAACGCAGCGTTTGACTTAAGTCAAAACGCACAGAATTGAGTCAGCATCGATCGATGCTCCTACTGCATCGATCGATGCACATCCTAAACCGGAATTCCGGTTCACGGATGTTACAATTCTCCCCCACCAAACTGGATTCGTCCTCGAATCCCAAACAACCATCAGCCAAGGACTCCCGTGCAACCGTCTCCACGGCCCGCACTCCTCCGACCGATCTACAGAAGGTCACCTCTAGGCGATAGACTCACGCTCCAGGCGTCATTTGCTCTCGACTTTTGGACTTTCCTTTTTCTCATAGGCCTAAACCTTGAGTTTCATCGGCTCCTCATCAGACCTAAGTCTGCATGCCAATGTTGGCTCCTCATCGGGCCTAAGCCCGCATGCCATAATATATAAGGAAAAATCCAAACTCGTCTCTCGGGTCGTCACCCTACAGCGCGCCTCCGGACCGTCGTCCGAAGTCGATATACCAACCATACTCCAAAGTCACAAAGTCTCCGAATATGGCAGTACTAGGAGAACCAAAGTCCTCCAAGAGCCGCGAGCAAACGATTCTGAACACGTCTGAGTCCTATCCCTATCCAGGTTTCCTTCCCGTGACTCGCGTATAAACATCTCAATGTTCTACCAGCCACATATTCCCTCACTGGAATACCATATGACCACACAAGGATCATATACACGCCACAAGGACCGCCACAAAGGCCAAACAACATGTCCTAAAAAGGACCGCCACCTAGGCCACTCGTCCCGAAGGACCGTCACGAAGACCATCTGTCCCGAAGGACCGTCACGAAGACCATCTGTCCCGAAGGACCGTCACAAAGACCATCTGTCCCGAAGGACCGTCACAAAGACCATCTGTCCCGAAGGACCGTCACAAAGACCATCTGTCCCGAAGGACCGTCACAAAGACCATCTGTCCCGAAGGACCGTCACAAAGACCATCTGGCTAAACAGCCCGCCACAAAGGCCACACAATTGGCTAAAAGCCCGCCACAAAGGCCACACAATTGGCTAACAGCCCGCCACAAAGGCCACACAATGTCTAACAAGACCGCCACACACAGGCACTCTGACCCGAAAGTCCGCCACAAAGGCACAAAAGCCTCTCCCAGGCTTCCCACCGCAAAAATGGACAAATTCTCTTTCCCGAGCACTTTCCATATTTAGCACTTTCCATTTCTGGAAACTTTCCACTTAAGGAAACTTCTATTCCGGGAAACTTTTCCCCAACCCGCCTCACGGAAACTTTGTATCCCGAGCACCACCTCATCTTGTTACTGAGTCGCACAACCAACCACCCCAAGCGACCGAGTAACAAGAGAGATGGGCTGGAATACTCCATTCCCGCTCCAGCCACGGATTACAGACGGAACCAGACTAGGCAAGCTCAGGTCGTGGTTGCTTCTCATACCACTTCTTGAACCTTGCCTTCATCCTTGCCTCAGGTTCCCAAGTCTGCTCCTCCACACCATCACAGTCCCAAAGGACTCTCATCAAAGGAACCTTCTTCTTCCGAAGTTCCTTGATCCTCCTCTCGAGAACCCTCACTGGTCTCGCCTCCAAAGTCATGTTAGGCTGAAGATCTTCTGGAATCTTAGCCAACAACTGATCATCCTCACGGAGACACTTCCGCAACATAGACACATGGAATACCTTATGGAAAGCACGCATAACCTCAGGTAACTCCAGTCTATATGCCACCGGTCCAACTCGCTCAATCACTCTGAACGGACCCATATACCTCGGACTCAACTTAGTCTCTGTCAATGACCTGTTCGGACCCCGCAACATGGCCATCTTGAGGTACACTCTGTCTCCTACCTGAAACTCCAGGTCTCTTCTCCTCTTATCTGCATAACTCCTCTGCCTATCCTGAGCCTCTTTCATGTTCAGCTTGAGAACCCGAATCTTCTCTGAGGTCTCCTGAACAAAATCTGCCCCGTACATGCTCCTCTCCCCCACCTGAGTCCAGCATAACGGTGTACGACACGGCCTCCCATACAAAGCCTCATAAGGAGCCATACCAATACTCGCCTGATAGCTGTTGTTGTAAGCAAACTCTACCAGGTTCAGGTGATCTGCCCAATGGCCACCCCAATCCAACACACACATCCTCAGCAAATCCTCCAACGTCTGGATCGTCCTCTCAGACTGTCCATCTGTCTGGGGATGATAAGCTGTACTCATATGCACCTTAGTGCCCATCTCTGCCTGAAATGCCTGCCAGAACACCGAAGTGAACTTAGAATCTCTGTCAGACACAATGCTCGCTGGCACCCCATGCAATCTGACTATCTCTCTCACATACTTCTTAGCCAAGACCGCTGCTCCATCAGTCTTCTTAATGGCCAGAAAATGTGCTGACTTAGTCAACCGGTCCACAATGACCCATATAGCATCAAAAGTCCGTGACACTGGCAATCCTACCACAAAATCCATGGTAATCATATCCCACTTCCACTCAGGAATGGGTAAGCTCTTCAGTAACCCGCCAGGAACCTGATGCTCAGCCTTCACTAGCTGACACACATCACACCTCGAAACCCAACTAGCCACATCCTTCTTCATCCCGACCCAATGATAGTACCTCTTGAGGTCACGGTACATCTTAGTCGCTCCTGGATGAATAGATAGCTTGCTCGAATGAGCCTCTCTCAGAATCTCCTGCCTCAACTCCTCATCCTTGGGCACACAAATCCGACCATGCACCAAGATAGTACCATTATCTGAGACCTGATACTCTGAATCAACATCCTTTGAGGCATTCACCAGCCCCAAATCCTTCTCCTGTGCCAACCGCACCCTACTCAGAAGATCTGCTCTGTCCACTGCTTCCAAACCCAACGGTTCCAGTGAAACAGCACACAAGCTCAACGCACTGATCTCTCCTACCAGAGACTCCATCTCCTGCTCCTGAGCCGAAGCTACCCTCTTCCGACTCAGAGCATCTGCAACCGTGTTAGCCTTACCAGGATGATAGGCTATCTCCAAATCATAATCCGCCACAAGCTCCATCCACCGCCTCTGTCTCAAATTCAACTCAGGCTGAGTGAATATATACTTCAGGCTCTTATGATCTGTGAACACCTGTACCTTTGCACCATAAAGATAAGATCTCCAAATCTTCAGGGCAAAAACTACAGCACCCATCTCCAAATCATGAGTAGGATAGTTGCCTTCATGCACCCGCAACTGCCGCGATGCATAGGCAATCACCTTCCCATGCTGCATCAGAACACACCCCAAACCAACTCTCGATGCATCTGTATAAACCACATAGGGTTCTCCCTGCTCTGGCAAAGCCAATACTGGCGCAGTAGTCAACATCTCCTTCAGGCTTGCAAAGCCTTCCTCACACTCTTCTGACCAGACAAAAGGAACATCCTTCCCTGTCAACTTAGTCATAGGACGTGCTCTGCTTGCAAACCCCTGCACAAATCTCCTGTAATAACCTGCCAATCCAAGGAAACTCCTGATCTCTGTGGCATTCTGCGGTCTAGGCCAATCCCTGATAGCCTGAATCTTCTCTGGATCTACAGAAACCCCCTCAGAAACAATGTGACCCAGAAAGCCCATCTCACGCTGCCAAAAACTGCACTTGCTCAACTTAGCAAATAGCTTCTGTTCCCGCAGCTTCTCCATGACAGCTCTCAAATGCACTGCATGCTCCTCAGGACTCTTAGAATAAACCAGGATGTCGTCGATGAAAATGATGACAGATACATCCAGAAACTCCTGAAACACACTGTTCATCAATCTCATAAACGCTGCTGGTGCGTTAGTCAATCCGAAGGGCATCACCACAAACTCATAGTGCCCATATCTCGTCCTGAAAGCAGTCTTCCTCACATCTGCCTCATCTATCGGTATCTGATGATAACCCGACGCCAGATCTACCTTGGAGAACCAAGTAGCACCCCTCAACTGATCCAACAACTCATCGATCCTAGGAAGAGGATACTTGTTCTTCACAGTGACCCGGTTCAAACCCCGATAATCAATACACAACCTGAAACTCCCATCCTTCTTCTTCACAAACAACACCGGCGCTCCCCACGGTGATACACTAGGACGGATGAATCCCTTACTCAACAAATCTTCTAGCTGCTTCTTCAGCTCTGCCATCTCTGCTGGAGCCATTCTGTAAGGAGCCTTGGATAACGGTGTCGTCCCCGGTTCCAGTTCAATGGTAAAAGGATCCGACCGTGATGGTGGTAATCCCTGCAAAGACTGAAACACATCCTCAAATTCCTCCACTACCGGAATACCGCTAACCGTAGACTTCCCCACTGACTCTGGCATAGATATAGTAACCAGATAAGCCTCACGGCCCTTCTCGATCATCTTCCCAGCCTGAATGGCTGAGATCACGAGACTCCCGAAGTCGGTCTAATACCCTGAAAAACCAACTTCCCTCCTGAACGCTCAAACTCCACTCTACCCCGATGGCAATCCAAATGCACCCTATGCCGATGCAACCAATCCATCCCGAGAATAACATCATACAGCTCCACTGGACTGATAAGCAAATCAGCTGGCCACGACTCTCCTGCGATCTGAATATCAATTCCCTAGCTCGTCCAATCACTCTCAGGAACTCGCCTCCCGCAACTCTGACAACTCCTGCACGCTCTCCAGGATCCCCGCTGATCCCCGCACACTCTGCACACTCTGGAGTAATGAAGCTATGCGAAGCTCCAGAATCAAACATAACATGGGACTTAAACCCGCCCACCAACAAGGTCCCTACACAAACCTCATGTGTTGAGAACCTAACACTTTATCACAGGAAACATATACAATCTGAACCTACTAAAAATTCACAAAGTTAAGTACCAGAAAATATACCTGTGATCGCCCCGGCACTGGTTCCACCAGTCTCAGCTGTCGTGTAAACCCGAGGCCCCTGCTCAATCCGTGCCACCTGCTGACCACCAGGCTGCACCTGCTGCAACGCTGCCACTGCTGCCGGCTGCAACTTGGGACAAAAAGGCCTGATGTGCCCCGTCTCTCTGCAATGGTAACATACCCGAGGCCCCGCCGTCGGAACACTCCTCTTGGGACAACTAGCAACCTTGTGATCCTTGCTTCCACAACTGAAGCAACCTGCACCACTCGGCTTCTGCGTAGCCTCCCACTTCCTCTTGGTTCCCTGAGCATGCCTACCGCCCCTGCTGGAACCACCCTGCTGCTGAGCCTTACTAGGCTGAGCTACTGGAGTAACCGACACTGACTGTGCCCGGATATCCTCCTCGATCTCTGCTGCAGTCTCAACCAGCTCTGCACGCGTAGCATAATACCGTCCTCTACAGTGAACTCTCAAATCATCCCGTAGAGCTCTCATAAACCTCCTCACCTGAGCCTCCTCGGACTCCATAGCCCGACCCCCATAACATAAGAGTCGACTGAACTCTAAATCCAGCTCCCGCACTGACCGCGTCCCCTGAGATATCTGAAGGAACTGCACCTCCAACCGGTCCAATGCCTCTCTAGGAAAATACTTGCGGTTGAACTCCGAGACGAAGTCAGCCCAAGTCATCTCCCTCTGCGCCCTCCTAGCAACCACTGATCTCCACCACAACTCAGCATCACCACCCAAAAAGTAGACCCCTATGTCCACCCAAAACTCCACAGGACATCTCAGAGTATGGAAGTTACGTTCCACACTCGTCCTCCAAGCATCCGCAGCAGTAGGATCTGTACCACCCACAAACCTCTCAGTGAACAGACCCTTCATCTCCTTGAGCATAGCCAAATAACGCCCATGCTCCCCACATCCGCAACCACTGGCTGCCGCTCCTCCGCCACCACTGGTGGCACTACCCGAGCCTGAGCCGGTACCACAGGTGGTAACCGCTCCAACACCTGTGCTAGCAAAGCCGCAATGTCAACACCAGGGACTCCACCCGCTGGGACCCCCACACCCGGGACCCTAGCATCACCGGCTACTGGAGCATCAACACCGCCCCCTCCTGCCACACTCACGGAATCCCTCGGAACACCCTGCGACTCGCCAACACTCTCAGCTGTCACACTCTGGTCCTCGGCCTCACTAACCACTGGGACTCTGCCCCTACCACGACCACGTCCGCGACCACGACCACGTCCGCGTCCACGACCACGACCAGCAACAGCACCACCCTAACCATCTGCACTACCATGAACAGAAGGCTAAGCAAACAATTACTATTTAACACAAAAATAGAAACTCACCGTGGAATCACCAATAGGCTCGAAGAGGATGTTCTAGGACTCCATGCCACACACAATTGACTAACTCACATAATCAATCAAGACATGCAATCCCAAACATCTACAGCACAAAGCCTAGTGAACCCAAACCTAGAACCGTAAGGGCTCTGATACCAAAATGAAACGACCGACTTTTTTTTTTTTTTTTTAAATAATAAATAATAAATATAATATAATAAAATAAACTACAACTAGTGGTCCCATACCCACTAGTCACCTAACCACAAACACAACCAACAGCGGAATTCAATAGCAATATCCAATATAATCCAATAATAAAATATAACCATACTCCAATATCAATTCCAATCTTAACTAAAGATCCAACATCATAAAACAAATAACCAGCAACCTAAACAATGCTCTAAGACTCAACTCTAGCAACCTAACAATGCCAGATCAGCAACCAACCGAGTCCCTAGAACATCCTCCTCTTCATTGCCTGGATCCCACGGTCACACTTTGCCTTTACCTGCACCACAAACACATATTGCAATGCATGAGTATTTTATAAATACTCAGTAAGGCAATCCTCCCATCTACTGGGCTATACACACAAGCATTAGAGTATCAGTAATCAACACACAACAATCAACAGACAATAACCAAAACAGGACATAGCATCGACCGATGCCACACATGCATCGATCGATGCCCAACAGGAGAAGCATCGATCGATACAGAAGCTGCATCGATCGATGCAAGTATAACTTGCATCGACCGATACCCAATCTGCATCGATCGACGCATGCTCGACGCACACGAAAACCCTAAAGTTCATCGCGCCGTCCTCGCACTTGCATCGACCGATGCAAGCTATGCATCGATCGACGCAACGTCGAGCACCGTGATTTCTCCGAAGTTTCTCGCCGGATCTCGTTCCTACAACCACAGAAACTCAATCCCAAGCCACAAGAAAACTTCCTAACGTCCATAACATCAACCTAATACGTCTAACAACAAGAAACAAGCAAATCACTGAATTCTCTAGCTTAGATAAGCCATGGTCCTGCACTTACCTGTGCCAAGACGAATCTAAACAGTAAAACAGCAAGAACACGCTTCCAGGAAGCTCCTACAGCAATCCCAGCTACAGATCTCACCAAAGAACGCCCCAAATCTCCAGAAAACTCAAGAACAGTCAAGAACAATTTCTTTCTCTTTCGTTTCTCTCAAATGCGGCCAAAAACACGAATGAGACAAAACTCTCGAATTAAGGGTTTTCCTTTCCCAAAACGCAGCGTTTGACTTAAGTCAAAACGCACAGAATTGAGTCAGCATCGATCGATGCTCCTACTGCATCGATCGATGCACATCCTAAACCGGAATTCCGGTTCACGGATGTTACAATGATTAATGATCTCAAAAGTTGCAAAGTTTTGGTCCAACAATTGTGTTTCTTCGTTGCACCTCCAACTTTATATTTTGGCACCCGTTAGTTTTCACACCTTTTTGTTTTACACCTCTTTGTTTATATAAAGTTGCAGTGTTTTGATCCAATAATTGTGTTTCTTCGTCGTACCCCTTGATTTCAATGTTTGCACTTGTTAGTTTTTGCATCTTTCTGTTTCATACCTTTTTGTTTCACACGTCTTTATTTTCATATTTTTGCATCTTTTCGTCGTAACCCCATCTTCAAAAACCGCACCTATTAATTTTTTCTCATTTTTTTTCACCCCTCTATGTTTTACACCTTTATATTTTACACCTCTTTGTTTATTATATATAAGCTTTTATGGAATATAAAAACAAGTTTCGAAATTATTGTTTTCTAAGTATTTTTTAAACTTACAAGTTAATAAATAAAATCATAGATTTATAGTTTTATATATTATGGCAAACTCACTTTTAGGGGTCAATTTAAATATAACGGATGAGATTATTTTTATTATCTCATCTAACTGTTTAGATTTGTTAATGATCTTAAAAGTTGCAATATTTTGATCCAACAATTATGTTTCTTCGTAGATATATATATGGATCTTGAAAAAAGTTTTTGTTATTTGACTATTGTTTAATACCTTTAAATTTAAAAATTCTGAGTATTATTTTCTTTCAATTTATTAATCAACATTAATTAACTCATCTTTGTTAAAAAATTTGGATTATTTTATTTATTGATTCATTCATCTAACTTTTGTTTGGTGTCATTTTCCATCTAATTGTATTGATCATCTCTTTCAAGTATTAAATTAGGTAATTAAAGGTGATTTCTATTTTTTCATAGATTTATCTTTTTTGTCAATTTGTTTGGTTGCACTTGCAGCTATGAGCTCTTTTTCCCTGCTTCTCTTATTATTATTTTTATAAATTTTGATAGAATAATAATTGAAATTTTATTCTATGTGAATATCTTTTAAAATTGATTATCTGAGTATTATTCAGTAAACCTAAATTTATATATCTTTAATATTATTCTCTTATTGTCACTGAATCGATTTTTCATTTATATATATATATAATAAATATTTTCTTTAATTAATTTGGTTAATTCATCATAGTCATTATTTATGATTTTTATATTATACATTAAAAAAATTACGAAAAACATTTCACTCGAAATGTGAAATTAACAATGTTAATCATTTCAAGTTTTCACTTTCCTATGCGGTAACGCATGGGCCGACATCCTAGTAACATATAAAAAGAAAAGATTATATTTATTTTCAAAATTATTAACAGAATCTACTTATAGTTTCAGAAATCTTATGAAACAATAACATACTATTTAATTGGCTAAAATTTATTGTTTATACATAATATTTACTATATAAACAATATTGTACTAAGTGTATAATATTAACAATATACATATACATAATCTAACTGTAATTTTCACAGAAAACATAAAATGTATAATAGAAAAAGAAGAAAAAAGGAAAATATACGATTGCGGACATAAGTTGGGCCAAAAAAAAGGAAAATAATAACAAAACCTAAGTGTGAGTCCTCTCATTACAATATCTATATTAAATGCTTTCTACTCTCTCTATTATTCTAGTATTTTTCTATTTCTCACGCTGTTCTATCTCTGTGTCTCGGTAAGAAACATAATGCCGTCGTCGTCAAGCGCGTCAGAGTCCACAATGAAGATTAAAGGAACAAAACGAAAAATCGAAATAAAGAAACGAGAAACGAAACAGCAACGAGCGGTGGCTTGCTCTAAACGCCGTCAAACTCTGTTTTCGAAAGCGGCCGATCTCTGTCATCTCTCGGGAGCCAACATCGCCGTCTTCGTAACCTCTCCGTCAGAGGTCTCTGACGTTGTTTACTCCTTCTCCGGATACTCTCCTGCCCAAGAGATGGCTGATTGTTACCTAAATGGGAAGCCACCTCCTAAGATTGAAGTGAAAGCCCAATCGAATCCGAAGCTAGGGTCTTTTTGGTGGGAAGACCCTGATCTATACAGTTCTTGTGATGATCTCTCTGAGTTAAACATCATCGAGGATCGTATAGAGAGAGCGAAGAAGCATGTGATGGCTTGCCTTGAGAAGAAGGAAAAATTGCAATCTGTTTGACGGTCCCTTGGTCTCTCTCTCTCTTTGGGCTTCCTTTCAGTTTCAGATCTACCTCTCCTTCGTCCTCCTCATGGTACCCTAATTTCTGGCCGCCAAGCTCTTCTTGTTCCTCGGATTTAGAATTGATAATGGTTTTGTTGATCTCTCTCTCTCTCTCTCTCTCTCTCTGGTGTCTTCTCGTGAGATTAATAGCTATATCCAATTGGTTTGGTTTGTAGGAGAAACCAGAGCGTGGAGAACTGTTAATTCGTAGCTGATGTAGATGATTATAATGTGAAAGCTATTATGTATGTGCTTCCTCCAGTGTCTGTCTAATGTGTGTTACATATATATATATATATATATAGGCTTGAGACTTGAGAGAGAACATCAATGTTGTAAGGTTATTTAGAAACAAATGTTGTCACTGTTTCTTTTTTTTTAATTTGGATTCCCTTACTGATTTTCCTCATTGCAAAGTTTTGTGTTTAGCTTTCACCGAACTGATTTTTAGATGATTTTACACAAATTCAGTGCCTAGGCACAAGCTGTAGCTGATATGAATATCCAATCTTGGATTGGACAATAACAGAGAGTTGTGAGTAATGCTTTAATCTTGACCTTGATGTTTTAATCTTGTATGCTTATTTATGGACGATGACCTTTCCGACTATGATATTGTTGTTTTCACATTTGTATCTCCCTTCGTGGTTTTGTTTTCTATATCTACATAGAGACTCCCTCTATTTCAGGTCTGACAACAGTTTGCTTCAGATAGACCCTGAAATGGGACTGGACTGATTGCCTTCTACCAATGGATGATTATGAGATAAGAGGCACTTGAAGAAACTTGGTACTCGTTTCTTTAAGTCTGTAACACATAATTTGTCTGTAGTCTTTCTTGTTTTTAATCTTCTTGTCTCTCATATTTCCTTTGACAGTGAGTAACTTGTCATCTTTCTGTACACTCAACCAAAAAAAAGAAAAACAATATTTCATTGTGTAGCCCCAAAACCTCAGTAGATTATATATTGAATATTCTTAATTATATACCATCTTAAACCCTATAAAATTCGCTGCTCCTGCAACTTTTTTTTTCTCTCTCTCTCTCTCTCTCTCTCTCTCTGTGCGTAAACCCTACGAGGTACTGAATCTTCTTTCTTCGTTGTTAGCTTCCAAGTTCTAGATTTTGACTTAGTGGAGTTTTTGTCCTTGGTCGGATTTGAAGAATTTGAACAGAGTAATGTACTCTGTTTTTTTCCCATAGATCATGGTTTGTAAACTCGAAAAAGGCTTTTTCTTGAATATGGTTTCTTACTAGCTTAGTTTCTGTAGCTCCTAAAAGAAGAACTTTGTAAGTATGGTGACTTTGAGACGTTGAGGTTATTTTAAGGGTGTTTTAATTTCAGGGGCTGACTTGAGCTTGTGAAAATGCTAGTACTGTTTGCCCTCTTTATAGTCTTGAAGGAAGGAAAGCTCTCTAATGTTGAGGTTATTATCTTCATCCTTGTGCTGTCTTCAATTCATTTCCTTAACCTGGTCTATGTATCTATCGATTGTCTTTATTTTAAGTTTGTAAATTTTGGTTGTTTTATAGGATTTGGGTAATGAGTTCATGACTGCAGAGTCAGATCGAAAGGTGATTTCTTCTGTTTCTATACATAGTTCTTATGTTTAGAGACTGGCTTATATGGTTGGTTTAGGTTTTTCATAGCAGTTTTGGTGTTGTTACAGATGGTTAATTTTAAAGCTTTTGACAAGTTTGACAACACATCTGAAGCTCTTGAAGCTGTGCTAAATTGCTAAAGGGAACTCCAAGCAAGGGTCTACGCAAGTTTTTGAAAGCAAACTGTGATGGTGAAACCGTAGCTGTTGCTGATTCAAAGCTTGGAAAAATTATCAAGGAGTGTGTAGTTTTGTTTCTGATATGCTCTTTCATTTATGAAGATGGGTTGTTTCTTACGGGTTTGCTTCACTTTTGTAGAAAATAGACTGTGTTCACAACAATGCTGTTATGGAGCTTTTAGAGGTGTCAGAAGCCAGCTTACTGAACTTATATCTGGATTGGGGGATAATGATCTAGCTCCAATGAGCCTGGGATTGTCTCACATCAAATCCATATGCAAAACACAAATCTTGGCCAAAAGACTCATTGTCGTCTCCGGAGTTATATATACGCTTAGAATAATATACAAAAATTGGTCAGATAACAAAATTTTGTACCAGCACAAAGAAGCAACGTCGATAAATTAAAGACGATTGGAAAGGGCTTTACATAGATTCTCCAATTAATAGATAATAAACAGAAAAAAAATAAGCCGAAAACGCTACCGCAGTAGTATCTCTTAATTTCCCTATCAAACCATATTTTGTTACACTTGATTGACCTCCTTGATGGTAAGCTTCATCTCCAACATTTCACCACGCAACGAAGAGTGAGGGATCAACATGAAATTCTCTAGAGGGGTTTGAAAACTCACTTTAAGAATCCTCTTCATGTCTGGTGATTCGTAAGTCATAGTGTGCCCATCGACAGCGTAGGAGAGATGATATGAGAACTTTCCTACTTCTGGAGCAGACGGTGCAATGCATGTTACAGTTACACACACACCGTACGGCTCCCTAAAACACTGCACTGCAAACAAGAATCTCTTTATATGACCCACTAGGACTTTTATCTTATCACTGATGTTCATCCCAACAGTAGAGGGTACATTATATGTGAAGGATTCATGTGAGGAAGCGGGACAGAATCCATAACAGTAGTGCTTCCAGAGAGCTTCGTATGAGCCAGTGTAATCACAGTCCAATACAGGGCATGAGCATTGAGAGAAGATGCATTCCTTAACATGAGTTGATTCTAACCCATAAGAGACACTATCAGTGCAGCCAAACTTGGCGTTTGGGCATGGAATAGAGATTGATCTAAGCACACTCTCCATTGCTCTGCATCGAATGCGGCCAATAGGCAAAGCACAAGATGGGCATTTGTTACTCAGTTTTGGACAGCAAAAGGAGCAAGCCAAATGTCCATTATCACACTGAAAATACAAAAAACTAGCAGGGTTATGACTTAAAACCTGTAGTAACAACACATACTCGAGATAATTTAGGAACATACATGTATCTTACTGTTTCGTTCTTAATTCTGCGATAAAGCTATAATCTTAATAGTTTTAAGAACTACTACGATGCCAATCAAGAACGTATCTTATCGAAACACAACTGTTTACTGTTCTGTTCTTAATCCTGCGCTAAAGCTATAATCTTGATAGTTTTAAGAACTACAATTCTCAAACGCTATACTCATAAATCCTTAAAACGGAAACACTCCGAAAGAAGAAACAATTCAATTCAGTTTTAAGATAAGGGTGGAAACAAGACCTGGAAGATGGGAATCGTCAATGTTTCGAAGCAAATGGGACACTCAAGAACCTCAAGATCCATCTCCATCTTCGAGCGTTTCCTCGCTCCATTAGTGGGAGATACCGAAGAAAAAGTTTGTCTCTGTCGAAAGACATTAGTTCTGCTGGAATCACTTCTTTGGCCCGAAGACGCCGGACTCGAGCCTCCAACCATGTCAGAAGCACTGCTGTAACCATCTCTTTCGCCTGTATATGCCGGAATCGAGGCTCTAACCATGTCAGAAGCACTGCTGTAACCATCTCTTTCGCCTGTAGACGCCGGACTCGAGGCTCCAACCATGTCAGAAGCACTACTGTAACCATCTCTTTCTCCCGAAGATGCCGAAATCGAGGCTCCAACCATGTCCGAGGAAGAGGCTTAAAACTCTTTAACCGGAGAAAATGGCAAGAACCCTAAATTTCTCTCTTTCTCTATTTCGGAAGTGAACTCTTTTCGGAAAATAAACAAATAAATTTCCCAAAATAAATAAATAAATTTGATGTTTTTTTTTTTCCTTCAAAATAAATTTGATGTTTGATGTTGTGATTTTGCAGAAATCGGATCTTAAAAAAAAAAAAAAAAAAAAATAGAAGATAATGGCTACTAATTTACATTTTTTTAAAATAAAGAACGGGTTCGCCATCGAGTCGAGAACATGCTGTTAGGGAAAATGACCAAAATCAAAACACTTTTTCCTACTTAAATTTTACTATCATGTAAATAACAATTTCAACTGTATTAAAATTAAATTTGTATCTAAACTATACTCCCTCTGTATCATAATAGATGATTTATTAGGAATTTTTCTTGTATTACAAAGATTGATTTTTATCAATTAATACTAAAAAAATTGTAAATCTCAAGAACCATTAAATGAAAATATTAAAGTTTGGTGAACTACTATTGGTTAATAGTTATGAGAAATGTTATTATAAATAAATAATGCATTTATATCTAAACATTTAATATTTTTCTTAATTTATGTGAATATTCTAAAACATCATTCTTTCTGATACAGAGGGAGTATAAAATATTGTCAGTTTCAATATTACTCGAACAATATTAAATCAGAATTTAACGATGTTAAATTAGATGATTTGTGACATCCATTAGCACTGGAACTTACCAAAACTATGTTATTTCAGTCATTTTTAGGTGTGTTATGGCAAATATTAAATTCTAACCCTTCAACAATATATCTTAAATATAAAATAGAGAATTCAAACCTAAATTAAAACAAAATAATAATTTTACATAATTTAACATATTGTAATTGTGTAAAAGAGGGTAAAAATAAAAATGTTAAAAAAGTATTTTTGAAAAGGGTATTGGATATTTCTAACAACTAGTAATATAATCCTAAATACTAATATTTGTTGAGCAAATAACTTCAAATTTAGGAAAAAACCCCGGAAATTAGGTAGATGAATACTTCAAAATTTAAATTCTTATCATGAAATTCTCTTTTTATTAATTATATATAATTTTAATTAGCATTTAGCATTTAAAAGAGGTTTTTAAAGATTGTTAATCAAAAATAATAATCACGACATTAATTATAAATTTAATAATTACTCAATATTTATGAAAATCTTTTAAAATTGGATATAATTCTCTATAATAAACTAACTTGAGTTTTGAAATCATGTTTTTAATATAATATTATGTTACAAATGTTTAAAAGAAATTTATGCAAATAAGAAATTATATAGAAAATATGTTTTAGTATAATAATATAATGTTAAAAATGTTTAAAAGAAATTTACGCAAAAGAAGAAAACTGAAACTATAAATTATAATTATAGTACCTTTTTTAAAACAAAAATATATTACATTATAATAACTTTGAACATATATTATAATATGAAAAAAAAAACAAATTCAAACTTAAAATTGGATATAAACTGATTTGAGTTCTGAAAATATTCAGAGAGGTTGAATTCTTTTTTTCTTAATTCCGAATTACGATTCAAGAATGTGAGAAAACAAGAGTGTTGATTCTTTACATGCATACATGATTCATTAATAATGGATAATGAATTTGATGATGATAACCTTAAGGCGTCTGTAGCCTACGATTATAAGACGTTACTCTTTTCCAAAGAAATCTTCAGTGAAATCGTGAATCAACCATGCCTCCTAATTTTTATCGGATGTCTCCTAATTAACCAGAACAATGTTAAAGAAAACAACCAGAAGAAAATAAAAAATGTGAGAAAAACAAAAGGGTAAACTTTCTGAGCAACCATAATTTCTGCTTGTTCACTAGCTGAGGGTTAGGCTGCTGGTCAAGGCGTCTCGATGTCTTTGCTCGCTCCATGCAAAATGTAATTTTATATTCTTTCATTTACCTTTTTGTATTACCTGTGATGACAAAAAAATTGGGAGTTGAGTGTAAGTTTTTTAGCAATAAGAGTTTATTAATTTGAAGCAATATTCCACAAACAGAAGGTGGAGATAAAGAATCTTGTGACATTCCTTATCCAACGAGATTAATATAATTAACCAACAAATAAGAGAGCAATCATGGGATGAAAACAAATTCTTATCGATTAAAAAGTGCTTAAAAGGAATCAATATAGAAAGCAAGTCATGGCAATGTAAGAAGAAACCATGGCTTACATTACTAACATTCCTTTTCTACAAAATTAATTTTCATTATGGCGTTGCATTTTTCAATCAAACCAAACCGTCACCGAAAGAAAGCCAAAATTACTCTCTTTTTATTGGTCCATTTAAATTTAAATTTTAAAAATTTAATATTTATTTTTAATTCAACAACACATTTAATTATATATATTAATGTATACCTTTTTTTTTGTTCACAAAAATCTTCATTCAATTCAAACGGTTACAAAGAGGAAGTACACACTCGGACAAGCCCAGAGTGCAAGCAAAGTAGCAAACGCCAATACAACTACAAACTTCAAAGAAAAAAGCCAAAAGCAATAGATATAGGGATAGGCAAGATCCAACCTAACACTCAAGAGAACAACATCAACAAGGAGTCCTCCAACCTTGACAACATTAGACACCAAAAGTGAAGGGGAATCTTGTGGAACAATGAGCAACAAAAGTGCTCCAAAGTTCGAGCTTGAACCTGCCGCTTGTGAAGGGACAGCAATCCTGGGATCGGTTGTAGACGTAATGGAGATAAAACCCCAAAATACTGAACCGTTAATAACTCCATAAGGCAAAGCCTCAAAAGAACATCCTTCACATAAGAGGGGTAAACGAGAAACCCCAAAGTAATGACCTAACAGCCAAAACATAATGGAAAGGAAAGGTGGCTGAAAACAAACAGCCAGAATGACAAGACATCATCAACGACTCTATGCTGAAGGCAGTCAACAAAATTAGAGGGAAATTCGGCGAGCAGACACCGCCAAGTTTGGGCGGAGTCCGAACCAATAAACATGATTCTAGACTGGGAGCAGTCTGTACCTGACGGAGAAGTATCCGATGCAGGCAGGGGAGCAGCAGGAGAAGTATCCAATGCTCTGTTGGGAGGGAGAGCTGAGGAAGCCGCGAGGAAATTCATCACAACGGCTATTGCCTGGAAGAACGACAATGACCTCAACACTTGACGCCATGAGATTCTTCTGGATCTTCGGGATGGCAGGGGAGGCGGAGAAATCGATGCAAAAGGGGGAAACCGATTGGACAGAAGACTGAACCCTAAGGTTAGGACCAGACGAAGCCTTTGCGAGAAGACGGATGACAGCGGATCGAGAGGGGAAGGTTCTCCAGAATCTCGCCGATGAGATCTCATATCCAGACTCGGACGAGATTGCAGACCCAACCGAGAACATCGCCACAAGGCGGCAAGAAGCCGAAAGGGAGAGAAAGATTCTCCGGTAAGGCAGGACGGCAGCAACAAAGGAACGTGACCAAACATGGCGGAAGTAGCGCCATAAAAAGAGCCAGAAATGCGGTTCGAATAAGTAACCCACCTGAAACGAAATTGGATTTGACTGGAGAAGAGCAGAATAGCAGAGAGTGGACAGGATCCGACGCTGGCGAGCCATGGCAACGCCGGCGCCGGAGGGAAGAGACTCCTTTTGCGGCTCGGGAATGGCGGCTAGGGCGACCTCACTTAAAGGAATTATAACCTTTCTTGTTCTTTTGGTTCTAAAAGATTTACATTAATGCATATTTTAAATTTATTCTTTACTACTAAATTGTAACTGAAATTACATAAATTGGGAATTGACTTTTTTTTTTCTCCATTAATTTAAGAAATGTAACTTCCATCATTTTTTTTATTCTATAAATAACATTTCTCACATCCTCCTCCACCATATCCCAAATCCTATTTTTTTTTTTTTTTTTTTTTTTTTTTTTTTTTTTTTTTTATAATGTTCTTAAATAGGTTGAAACCCCAATTAAGAGTTTGATTATATTTTTTGTTTACTATATATTTTACATTGTTTTGAATTTTTTTTTGGTCAAGGATACGATTTGATTTAAAATAAAAAGTTTATCCGCTTGAACCGGGTACAAGAGAGAAGCTGGAAAGACTTGATTTAGCTAGTTCATCTGCAACACAATTTTCATTTCGTGAAACATAACAAAACTGAACATCTTCAAAGTCTGAGGATAGGATGAGGATATCATGAAGAATCCCATGGAGCTCCGTTTGGGGGGCTGCCGAATTGATTGCTTTGATCATCTGTAAGGAGTCTGAAGCTAGAGAGAATTTTGCGAGCCGAGTTCTTTTGCGTGGAGGATAGCTCGATGAATGGCCATCGCTTCAGCCATAAGGGCCGATCAGACGTGTTTTGCTGATGCTTGTTGATGTAGATCGGTGCGGAGGTGATGGTTTGAAAGGGTCCATCCAAAGCCGGCGTCCTGAGTGTCGCTTCTCCATGCCGCGTCGGTAAAAATCATCTTTAGATCTGAGTCTGCTAGGTGGTTTTGACCGGGGGTCTTCACTAAGGTGGTGGAGGGTTTAGAGGATTGTGCTGAGATCCATTCTCTGGCTTGAGATGTTGCAGTTGTGAGGGTTTCCGAGGCTGAGATTTGGCGATCTTCGAAGATCTTTTTATTTCTGGAGATCCGGATCTGCCAAAGGATCCATGGTGCAAGCGGTATTTCTCCTACACACTCTGGGGGTAGGGTGACAAGACGGTGAAGAGTTTCAATTCCGGTTGATAGGGAGGAGATTCGCGAGGGTTGAAAAGGGGTCTTAAAAGGTGCCAAGTTCCATACTTGGGCTGCAAAAGGGCAGTGAAAGAAGAGGTGAAGGGTCGTTTCCTCCTGATGAAAGTAGACGCAGGTACCCGGGAAGTCGATTCCGGATATTTGTTCCCACTGGTAGGGCGTCTCTCAACATTTTCCACAGGTGAATCTTTAGTTTCAGGGAGCTCCTTATATTCCATACATTGGAAATCCAGTTAAAATCCTCTATGTGGCAGGCCTGTTTGATCATAGAGGTAGAATCTTTGGTGGCTTCAAAGTATCCAGATTTTGCATTATACTCACCAGATTTTGAGGGCAGCCAGATAAGTTTATCCATTGCTCCCATCATGCTTGGTCTATTTTCCATAATTTCCTTCTGATAGTCTGGTAATACCTCCAATATTTTTTGTAGGTTCCAAAAATGAGTTACAGGGCACCATAGGTCCGCAACTAGTAGAGACTGGTCGTCCTTATTCGGTGGGCCCATAGGAGTTTGCTGCTTTGAAATAGATAACCAGTGATCATGCCATACACTAGTATATTTACCATCTCCTATAGCTTTGCCAATGTTTCCCTTAAGGAGGTCTCGTCTTGCGCAGGTTCCCCTCCAACCATGGGATGTTGTGCTAGGAACATTACACGTTAAAAGCAAAGAGTGTTTGCAATATTTTCCCAAGAGGGTTCGAGCCAGGAGACACGATGGATTTGTAAGGATTCGCCAGGTCACTTTTCCTAGGAGGGCATCATTGAAGCGTTGTATGTCTCTGAAGCCAAGGCCACCATCCGATTTAGAGAGTGTAAGTTTATCCTAAGATATCCACACCATCTTTTTCTTTCCATCATTTGCATCCCACCAAAAGCGAGTTAGAGCTGACTTGATGCGCTTACACAGGGATACAAGAATTTTGAAGCAGGACATAGTATATGTGGGCAAAGCCGCTAGGATAGACGTCAGGAGGGTAGTTTTTCCAGCAGCAGATAGGAAGCGAGACGAACAGCTAAGTGCTCTCTGTCTGATCCTATCAATGATGCCATTGAATAGATCCTTCTTTTTCTTTCCAAATAATTCTGGTAACCCTAAATACTTGCCAAGTCCGCCTTCTTTGTGGATATTTAAGAGGTGTTTGGTAGCATCTTTGATTGGTCCCGGTGTTTTCTTAGAGAAAGTAATGGCTGACTTCTGATTGTTAATCATTTGCCCTGAAGCTTGGCCATATTTTTCCAGAATTTTGGTGAGTTCTAAATAGCTTGCTTCATTTGATCTGCAGAAAAACATGGTGTCATCTGCGATGAGGAGGTAAGTGATTCGGGGAATCCTTTTGCAACTCTAACACCCATGAGTCGGCCTGCAGCTTGTGCTTTTGTACACAAACCCGAGAGAACCTCCATGCAGAGGATGAACAGGTATGGGGATAGGGGATCTCCCTGACGTATGCCATGATGAGGGAGCATTGATCCTTGGACTGAGTTGTTGAGGAGGAAAGAGTAGGACACAAATGTGATGCATTGCATTATCCAGTTTGTCCACGTAGGGTGGAAACCCATTCTCTCCAGGACATGGCGAATGAAGTTCCACTCAATCCGATCATAGGCCTTGCTCATGTCGGTTTTGACTCCCATGAAACATTTCTGTTGAGCTCCTGAGTTCTTCAGGTAATGAAGTATTTCATGTGTGATTAATACATTATCTGATATATCTCTTTGAGGGACGAATGCTGATTGGTTTTCAGATATGATATCTTGTAGGAGAAGTTGAAGTCGCAACGAGAGGAGCTTGGATATGATCTTGTAGTAGACCATGCAGAGGGCAATAGGTCTGTAATCCGCAACCTTTTGTGGACTTTTGATTTTAGGAATCAATCTGATGTGTGTAACATTAATGTTTCTTGGCAGATCACCTGAGGAGAAGAAAGATTGGATCTCATAGATAACATGGGGTGCCACCGTGGTCCATTTAGATTGGAAGAAACACATAGAGAAGCCATCTGGACCCGGAGCTTTTTTTGGGTGAATAGAGAAGCCATCTGGACCCGGAGCTTTTTTTGGGTGAATAGAGAAGCATGCAGCTTTTATTTCCTCGTGTGTGGGGATGGAGATGAGTTTTTCATTTGTTTCCGCCGAAATACATGGATGGATGTCTTCGTTTACAGTTATAGCACAGTCTTCACGCTGGGATGTGAAGAGATCCTTAAAATAGTTTGAGATGACGGTCAAGATGTCTTCTTCTTCATACTGTGGGATGCCATTGGAGTCTTCGATGACCGCAAATTTGTTGACAACATTTCTGCTCCTGGTAATGGCATGAAAGTACCCTGTATTTTTATCTCCCAAGGTCAACCAGAGCTGACGGCTTCTTTGCTTCCAGAAAGCTTCCTCAGCCTGGTAAGCGAGTAGTAGTTTGTTGTTGAGGGAGGATATGAGATCTGAGTCAGAGATAGGGTTTAGCATAGCGGTGTCTAAGGCTTGTTTGAGCTCATTTATTTCTTTCTGACTGTTTTGGTGCTTGTTTTTTTGTCCAGGTGATAATATATCTCCTTGTTCTGGCCATTTTATCTTCTACTGGCTCCGCAAAAATGTCATGGGCATCATGCCACGCCTCAATAACGATTTGTGTGACTTCTGGTTCTTCCTTAAGGCGTCTGTCATAGCGGAAGATGCCTCTTCTTTTTCTCCTCTTCATATTAAAGTGAGTGATAAGAGGTCTGTGGTCGGAGCCTTCAAAACACAGGTACTCGCATCTGCCTGTTGGATACGTTTCTGCCCAAGCTCCATTGGAGACCGCTCTGTCTAGGCGACAATGTACTAAATGGTCATGGCGTTTTCCCCTCTAAGACAATGGGTTGCCTGAATGTTGTAAATCGTAGAGGTCACATTCAGAGAAGAAGGAGCGTAGGTCAACAAAGGAGCCTTCATGGCGGATGGTGTAATACCCCTCCCCGGGGCCTAAAATTATGCGGGACGGCCGTGAGACGGCTACCGCGTAAGGATCGATCAAGACGAAGGCTAATTAATTTTTGGAGTTGAGCCAAGGTCTTTTTAGACAGTTTAGAAGCTTTTGGTCGAAGAAAAATTGAAGAAGAGCGGGGCAAATCGGATTTGGTACGGTGGTGCAATCTTTGGCCGACGGCCGGACACGTACCAAGCGTACCGTACGTCCGCGTACCATAGCTGCCAAGCAGGATGCTGGAATGGACGGTCAGGATTGGATCATGGGTGAAGCTTATCCTTTGGCGTTCATCCTTATCCATTCCCAGCCATCCTTATCCGCTCAGCCATGTGTCGCCATTTGAAGAGCGCTTAGTGTCCGCGCGGTCCTAGTGAACGACACATGCCCGCCCATGCGTCGCGACGCCATTCGCCCATTGCCTTCACCTGCTTGCTTCCCACCGACCTAGCACCCCTATAAATAGCCTTTTCCCTTCATTTGTTCTCCTCACACCAAAACCGAATAAAAAAGCCTTAGTAGGCGAGTAAGTGAGCGAGAGTCCGAAGGAGTGAGGGAAAGTCTGCGGGGTAGTCCGAGGGAGTCTGGTCGAGAGTCTAGGAGTCTTAGTCGCTGGGCTAAGGTAAGTTCCCGAAGCGCGTAGGGTAGTACGCGATAGGTTTTTATTTAATTATTTAGTTAATTATTTATTTAATTAATTAATTAGTTATTTATTTATTTAGTTATTTATTTAATTGGAGTGAGGTTAGGATTTTAGACTTAGAATAATAGGGGGGAAGTATTATTATTATTGTCTTGCTTGTTGTATGCTTGAATTGTGTTATTGCTTGCTTGTGTGATTGCTTGCATTGTTGTTATGCTGCTTGTATGATTGTTGTTGATATAGCGTCGCGATGGTATAGCTGTGATGCTGGACGGTTAGTCGCATTGCCGTTATGCTGTCCGATTGTTATATTGTGTTGCTTGATGCATGGTAGTTAGTATCATTTAGTTAGTTGCATTAGGCGAGTCATGAGGATCCCATCGTTTGCTGTGATGGCTTACGAATGTTTGGCGCGGGTCATTCCCGGCCAGACGCTACATGACGATGTAGTATAAGGGAATGTATATCCTTGTAGACTTTGTGTCTAGGGTGGGGGCATTGCCTTTGAGGAATGTATATCCTTGTAGACTTTGTGTCTAGGGTGGGGGCATTGCCTCAGGGAGATCATGTATTCGATAGGGGCCCAAATTAGGAGATAAGCATTGCATGTTTTTATTTCTTTTGCATGAGGCTTCTAAGCCGCCTTGATTGTTTATTCCGCTGTTGCTTGCTGATTGTTTATTTTGGGGTTGGGTTGGGGAATACTAACATTAGAAATCCCGGTCTTACTGAGTAATATTAGATTACTCAGGATTCTACCCAATTTGTTTTACAGGTAACCTTAGTGGGGAGACCTTAGGGGTTCAAAGGACGTTAGGCCAGCCGGTGTAGATTTCCTTGCCTTTGTAAAGTAATGGTTTTATTTTATTTATGTAATACTCGATTTAACATTATCAATAAAGCGATGTTTTCTTAAAACCCCGTGTCTCCCAATGATATTTATTAGTCTAGTCCGGACTAATCACAACTCGCGCGTCGCGGTACGGGTTGCAAAGCCTTAGGCCATGATTCGCGAGGAACGGGCATCTGAGGTTGGACGGCTTGGGCGATCGGATGTGTTCCGGGAACCTCGGTCGGACGGCTGCGGGCGTCCTATACGTGATGCTTTCGGTCTGTTCTTGGCCTAGAACGGGTCGGGGGTGTTACAGATGGGATCCCCTTGTTTCTCTGAGGAGTCAAGGATGTCGTTGAAATCTCCTGTTAGTAACCAAGGGCTTTCTCTAGCTACTCCAATGCCTGTCAAATGAGACCAGATAAGTTTTTTTTTTGCCCGTCTTGTTTTATGTACTTCTTCTTTTCTTCTTTGTTTTCTTATATGATTTGATTTAAAATACATATGTATTCTAATAATAATAAAATTTTGATGACTATAATAATATTTTAGTTATAACCATCACAAAATAAGGGAATCAAGCTAAAGAAAACATCTTAATTCTTTACTTTAGATGTTTGATCTCTCGTTCTTTCATTCTCTCATCCTCTTCAACTATATCTCAAATCTTTTTTTTTTGTGTTTGTTGTTGTTGTTGTATGTTGATATATCATGGTTTTTGTGGTTTTTAACCATGATATAAAGAGTCTTTTAGTGTCTTTTGATTTGTTTTCTAGGATGTTTTTGAGTCTTTATAGGTTTTATAGGATTTTGGCATGAAATGAACAAAATGGAGCAATTTGGATCGTTTTGGAGCATTTAATCAAAGAAGTCAATTTGGAGTCTGATCAACTGACCAGTGTCGATCGACACTGAAGGAGCATCGATCGACACCCAGTCCAAACCGACGAGAGAGCCAAAAATTGGAAGATTTAAAATTTAGCCCAAAGTCTTCCATATTTGCAACACAAGTCCCTGACGTGTTTTAGGACATATAAATAGTATTTTTAGGTTTTACAAACCATTAAGTTTTATTCTAGCAAGCTTTTACTTTTCTGCAACCCTGTGAGATTTTTAGAGCTTTGGAGAGAGAAATCTGCTTTGTAGAGAAGAATTTCTTGAACTCCCTTTTACTCTTTTAATTTCAATTGCTTATTATTCATAAGATGTTTTGTTCTTCATTGAATATGTCTGAGTAGTTTGCTTGTTAGGTTCAGGGTTTTTCACAGGGATTTTATGAATTGTTAGATCTGTTTAAGTAGGATTCAATATATATCTAGATCTTCATCTTAGGTTGTTCTTCATATTAATTCTTGATTGATCACCTAGAATTAATACTTTAGGAAAATAAATTGATATGAATATATAATTGATTTTCCTGATAAAACCTTTTGATGAGCAAAATTATTTCTTGCAAAGAGATTTGATTTAATAATTTTGTGAACAATCTAAACCTGATTTTATTGCTGATTTTTAACCTAGAATTTTACAAAGAGATTTGGATTTTCTGGTTTTAAATTTAGATATTATTTGCAGTGAGAACTGATTTAATTTACAAAAGTGTTTAGAGTTCTAGATCTGTTCTTAATTGCTTGAATCCTATTTATTTCCTGATTTAATAATTTGTAATTTCCTGAGAAATTCCCTAGGCCTAGCTTTGTGATCTTCTGAATTTACAACAGCTTTTATTTTAATATTTTGCATTGTTTATTTTAATTCAATTTAATTTGTTTAGCATAATTATAAAACTCTATAATTTATTGTGTAGATTGGGGTCCTTGTGGAATTCGACCCCTAAGTATTACAGTGTTCTCTTAATTTGAGAGAGTAGCTCTTGGGTAAATTTGAGCATATCAAATTTTGGCTCCGTTGCCGGAGACTCTTTGATCTACCATTAGATTTGAGTTTTTTATTTTGTCTAAATTTTTCTTTTTATTTGAAACTTACACGCTTTTGTTTTTTTTCTCTTGTGTGTTTCAGGTGTATGCCTAATAAGCCTAACATAAGGAGCAACAAGACTGGTCTAATTCTGAAGCTTTCAAATCAAGAGTTGGGAAAACTTGAGCGTGAGAACCGAAAAGCAGCCAAATCTTTGAAGATGGTTAACCCAATCATTCTTATGCGTAATGAAGATGGTGCGTTGAGGGATCAAGAGGGCCACTTGCGCAATGAGCAGGGCCAGAAGCTTGATGCAAAAGGGAATGTAATCGCTGAAATTGTTGTAGTCGACGAACAAGCCGATGGTGTCGACCGACATCAACAGGGTGTCAATCGACACCTCCTTCCTGCGGACATACGTGGAGCTGCCAACCACGTTAATAACCCGGTTCGAAGACGGGAGCAGAATCGAGACTTCATCCGGACCATTGTTGACTACAACCGGGCTGATCTTGTGTATGAGAACCGGTCTGCTATTGTTCCTCCACCATTCCAGAGGAATGATTTTGAGTTGAAACCTGCTTACTTTCAACTGGTTGGGCATAGACCTTTCTCTAACCTGCCCCATGAGAAGCCTTTGGACCACATTGAGCACTTTGAGGATCTTGTGACCAGTATCAAGGCTAATGGAGTGACTGAGGATTTCATATTCTGCAAGCTTTTCCCATACTCACTTGCAGGAGAGGCATCTCAGTGGTTGAAGCAGTTGCCAGCTGGATCTTTGACATTGCATGATATCAAGGTGGCTTTCCTCAACCATTTATATGATGATGCAATGTCAGATGAGCTGAGAGTCAAGATCTTTTCATTCAAGCATGACTGGAAGTATCAGTTAGCTTTGGATGCTGCAAGTCATGGGAACTTCAAGACAAGGTTTCTAGAAGATGCTGAAGTTTTGATTGAGAATTTGGCTTCTAGCAATAGCACTAAAATAGCTGATGCTGAAAGAAAGAGACTGCATGGAGAGTTTGATTCAAACCAGCTAGCTTCTGTTAATGCTAAGCTGGATTCAATACACAATCTTCTTATGGGTAAGAAGTCAGTCCAATTTGCTGTTGAAGTTGAGACATTGGAGTCAGAGCCAGAGAATACAGAGGAGAATGTCAACTATGTGTATGGAGCTGGGTATTAGGGACAGAGATTCGGTAATCAGCAAGGCAACAGACCTTACAATGGTAACCAGAAGCAGCAACAGAACAATGGCTATACAAGAACCTATGGGAGTTCATCTTATCAGTCTCCACCTCCTAAGACTTCTTCTGAGAGTAGAATGGAGGCCATGCTTGAGCAGATTCTTCAGGGACAAGAGAATTTGACAGTGACATTTAATGGAAGGATTGACAATGTCTACACTGAGCTGAATTGGAAGATAGAAGCATTGAACATTCATGTCAAGAAGTTAGAGAATCAAGTTATTCAGACTGATGGGTCTGTTAAACGACAAGAGGGTTTTCTTCATGGAAGAACTGAGTCAAACCCCAAACATGCTTGTAATGTCATATCTGTGAGGGATGATGATGATGTTGAAATTCCTTCTGAAGAACAGGGTGAAAAATAGACAAATCTGTCGAACCCAGATGATGGTGTCGATCGACACCACATGGGTGTCGGTCGACACTCATCTCAGACGGAACCACAACCTGCAAAATCTCAGGTTCCAGCAGTTGAGAGGGTGTACCAACCTAAGGTTCCTTTTCCTAAGCCTAGGAGGTCAAAGCAGGAGCTTGAGGAAGCTAGATGCAAGGCTATGATGGACAAGGTGATGATTGAGATGCCTTTGATTGATGAAGTAAAGCTTCCACCACCCCTTAGGCGCTATGTCAAGAGAATGGTATCAAATGGTTTGAGCCCTGAGGAAGGAGCACTGCTTACTAAGGATGTCAGTGCGATTCTGTTAAACCAGCCTCCACAGAGGAAGAAGGGAAAGAAGCAGGAGGTGGTTGTCTCTAAGGAAGTGAGTGCAATCATTCAATGTAGGACTGCAGAGAAGTTGCCAGATCCTTGAAGCTTTGTACTTGATTGCTCTATCTCCACAGGAAGGTTTGCTCACTCACTTTGCGATCTTGGCTCTAGCATCAACTTGATGCCAAATTATGTTGCTGAGAGACTTGGGATGACAGAATTCAAGCCAATTCAGATTTCTCTAATCCTAGCTGATCGATCCCGAAGAATTCCTGAAGGTGTTTTAGAGGATATTCCAATTAAGGTTGGCAACTTCATTATTCCCACTGACTTTGTGGTGCTGAAGTATGATAAAGAACCTGATGATCCTCTCATCTTAGGAAGATCTTTCTTGGCTACAGCTGGTGCCATCATTGATGTGAAGAAGGGGCACATAGCACTGAATGTGGATGGTTTGAGTATGAACTTTGAGATGGATAAGCTGAGGAGGGCTCCTACTATTAATGGACATACTTTTTCTGTTGAAAAAGTTTCTGCTACACGAGAAACAGGCTCAGTGTCGATCGACACACCATCAGCATCGGTCGACACTCCTCCACATCCGAGACTGAACTTGTCCACAACTGATGCTTCAAGTCAGAAAGCTGTTCCTAGACAGAAAGCCCCCCACTCCACACCCCAAAGTCGTCAGGTAAGGCCAAGGTATGCATCTTCCTTACCTAATCCTCCTCAAATCTTTAACAAGAATTTCAAAGGTACAAAGACTGTTTTACAGTTAACCAAGCCACGAAATTATCGTAGAGCGCTTGTTTCTTCTGTTGATGATTTTGCAGGAATGAAAAGAAACTCACCCATCCCTAAATCCCGCCCTGGTCTTGTTCCTCGCATACTTGGCAAGCCTAATGCACCTAAAGCTTATACACCACCTTGGATGAAGAGGTCATTCACTCAGAGGTATTCACTGCCACGTTCTGATCCACCGGATGCTTGAGCTTCAGCAAAGTCAAGCTAATGACTGAAAATAAGCGCTACGTGGGAGGCAACCCACTTCTAGGTTTTTCTTTTCCTTTTGAGTCATTTTTGTTTTTGCATTGAGTCAGTTTGTGTTTGAAATTTGTTTGAACTTATGAACTATCTATCTATCATGTTGCTTTTGACTTGTGTTTGAGTGTCTCTTAAAAGAATAGTCATCCAAGGATTGATATACTCAACGACACAACTAACTGCAACTAACAAGGAGTTACGGCCGACACTGAAATGGTGTCGGTCGACACCCCGTGGTAACCCGAGAACAGTTCATCTTTTCATTACAATTTTCACTATATTTTTGTTTATTTTTGCTTTCCTCTTACTTGATAACACTGGGGACATTGTTGTTTAAGTATGAGGGAGTTATCTACTAACTCTGTTTTTGGTTTTCAGTTTCAGTTGTGTCAGTCAAAACCATAAAGTTTGAGTCAATTTTTTCAAAAAAAAAATTTGTCTTTGGGAATTATGATCTTGACTAATGATTTCTCTTATTTGGCTAACACTCTAATGATTATTTGTTTATGCTTGATCTCAGAACTGAAGCTTAGAAAGACTATGAGCCTTATCAACAATCCTGAAAGCCCTTATTCAATGGATATCTGATTGATCTAACGTTGTCTCAACCTTTATCAGCATTTTAACCGGATTTAATCGCTTACTTTGGGGTTGGAAATCGGTGGACAAGGCTTCTTTTCGGGCCATACAAGACAGTGCAATTTTTCAAAGTATGTCTCCCCTCTCCCTTCCCTTCAGTGCTTTAAAAGATTAAAAAAAAAGGAAGATGAGATGATTTTGATCAGTTTAGAGAGGTAGGTAAATTACATATGACCTCATTATTCTACTCTTGAGTCAAATGATCACACAAAGCTTGGAAGCGAGGGGTAGGTGATATGCTCAAATTTAACCATGAGCTACTCTCTCAAATTAAGAGGTCAATTGTAGTACTTAGGGATCGAATCCACAGAGACTCTAGTTCACACAATAGATTTAATAATCTTTTAATTATGCTAAACAGAAATATTGTAATTAAATTGCAAAATAGAACAGAAAATAAAAGAGATGTAAATTCAGATGGAATAAACGCTAGGCTTAGGGAAATTCTCAAGAAATCATGGAAAATCAGATCAATTAATTAAATAAGCAGGATTCAATAATTAAGCACCGTTCTTGAACTCTAAACACAATTATAAAATAAATCAGTTCTCACTGCAAATATTATCTAAATTTAAAACCAGAAAATCCAAATCTCTTTGCAAATTCTAGGTAATAAATCAGCTTTAAAAACAAGTTTAGATTGTTCACAAAATTATTAAATCAAATCTCTTTGCAAGAAATAATTTTGCTCATCAAAAGGTTTTATCAGGAAAATCAATTATATTCTCATATCAATTAATAATCCTAAGATCTAAATCCAGATGACTAATCAAAGATCTAGCATTAGGAACAACCTATGATGAAGAACAAGAAAGATAATGAATCCTAAAAAATAACAGATCTAATAATCCATGAAATCCCTAATGAGAAACCCTAAACCTAACAAGCAGATCTACTCAGACATAATTGTAAGAACACAAATCATGAATAAAATAGATAGCATTAAGAGATTAGAAGTAGAAGAAAAAGAGTTCTGAATTTTCTCTGAAGGAGTCTTGATTCTTCTCTCCAAAAGCTCTCTAAAAATCTCTCACAGGGTTTTGCTCTCAAGGAAAAACAAAGCTTAGGTCTAAACAATGACCATAAAAATCCTATTTATATTCCTAAACACGTCCAAGGACTAATGATGCAAATATGGAAGACTTTGGGGCAGATTTGTAAATCTTCAAAACTTGTGGGAAAACTTCTAATTTTGACTTTGGCCTAGCATCGATCGACACTGTGTCTGTATCGGTCGATGCAACATCTAAATTTGTCTCCCAACTTCGTAGCTCAGCCTCATTGCTTGATTAAGCTCCAAATCTTCATATTTAGCTCCATTATGCTCCTATCCATGTTAAATCCTATAAAGACTCAAAAGACTCTAAAAATACTAAAATGACTCTATAATTAGGACTTATATCATGGCTAAAAATACCTAAAAACTATGATATATCAACTCCCCCAGACTTAGCCTTTGCTTGGCCTCAAGCAAATCAAAAACTTTGCCCTGTGAAAGAGGTTTGAAAACGCAGGAACTCATTTTCTTTTTAAAGTAATGCAATGATCATCCAAACCTTAATCCACATGCTTAGCTGATAAATCCAAATTGAACCACCATGTACTTCTCCGTTGACTTTCATAGCATCCCAAATTCAAACCAAATTCCACTACTTCCTCCATTAAGCCTTCACTGGTGAGTCTCATCAATTTGATCAATATCAAGAACCTTCTAGACTCATTCCCGTACAATACCATAACAAGCAAGACATATCTTTTATCACATGTGGTACTCTTTCTCTCCCCCAGACTTATTCTTTTTAATTTTCCTTAGAGCTTTGCTTTGTTTTTTTTTTCTTTTTTTCTTTTCTCAAAGTTGTAGGCGAATAATGGGGTCATCGGTAATTTACCTACCCCTCGCTTCCAAGCTTTGTATGATCAATTGACTCAAGAGTAGAATAATGAGGTCACAGGTAATTTACCTATCTCTCTAAACTGATCAAAATCATCTCATCTTTTATTCTCTCTTTTTTAACAAAGCTCTTAGGATTTTTTTTAACTTGAATAAGGGAGAGGAGTACCATTTTCTTTCTGAAGTCTTACTTGTCAGGTATGAACAAGGAGTCAAACTCTATGAATATCAATCTCCTTGATGAGGTAAAAAAAAAAGTACAGAAATTACCTCAAGCTTTTATGGATTATGTTGGAAATTCGGATGTCTCTGGTTCACTGGTCAGCCATTGGATTTTTCATTAGTCGGATTTGTGGATTCAATCTGCAGCATTAATCAACCAAGGCAGTACACTAAAAAGAAAAATCATAGTTCCCAACAAAATTTTGACTCAATAAAACCATTTTTTTTCTGACTCTCAAAAACAAAAACGTAGTTAGTAACTGCCTCCCCCAGACTTAAACAACACTGTCCCCAGTGCTATCAAGTAAGAGATTGGCGAATAAAATAAAAATAAATGAAAATCAAAAGAAAAACCTACCAGTGGGTTGCCTCCCACTAAGCGCTTGTTTTCAGTCATTAGCTTGACTGTGTCGGATCTCAGGCATCCGGTGGATCAGAACAGGGCAGTGAATGCTTCTGAGACGATGTCCTCTTCCTCCAAGGTGGTGTGTATGCAGCAGATGAATGAAAGGTCTACAAGGGACATGAGGAACAGGACCAGGGCGGGACTGAGGTATGGGTGGCTTTCTTTTAAGTCCTGCAAAATCATCAATAGAAGAAACAAGCGCTCTACGATAATCTCGTGGCTTGGTTAACTGGACAACAGTAATTGTACCTTTCAAATTCTTATTGATGAATGGAGAAGGTTTGGAAGAAGGAGATGCATACCTTGGCCTTACCTGTGGGTTCTGGACTGTTGAATGGTGAGATTTCAGCTTTAGAACTGGTCTAGCACTTGCAGTTAAGGATCCAACACGAGAATCTTCGATTTTGGACAAGTCCGAGCTGACTCTGGAAGGTGTGTCGATTGATGCAACAGCTGCATCGATCGATGCTTGGTCTGCAACTCGTGTTTCTTCAACGATTCTGCAGCTTTCCTCTAAAATCCGTGTTTCTAGCACAAAAACGTCATCTACCAGCGACTTGTCATGCATCAGAACCTCATCATGATCTCTAGTACTGATTAGATGATCTCCACTCCAATCTTCAAGCTTAACAGTCTCCAACTCTTTGACATACCCAGCAGAAATGTCTTCAGGAAGCTCTATGATCAGTTCATCAGCAGAAGCAATCTCCACAGAAAATGTCTGACCATCAATGGTGGGAGCTCTTCTCAGTTTGTCCATCTCAAAGTTCATGACCAAATCTTCTACATTCAGAACTATGAGTCCCTTCTTCACATCTATGATTGCACCAGCTGTAGCCAAGAAAGAGCGTCCTAAGATGAGAGGATCATTAGGCTCTTGGTCATATTTCAGCACCACAAAGTCAGTGGGAATCATGCAATCTCCAATCCTGATTGGAATATCCTCTAAGACACCTTCAGGAATTCTGCAGGATCGATCAGCTAAGATAAGAGAGATCTTAGTTGGCTTGAAATCTGTCATCCCAAGTCTCACAGCAACAGAATGTGGCATCAGGTTAATACTAGAACCAAGATCACAGAGTGAATGAGGAAACCTTCCTGTGGAGATAGAGCAATCCAACACAAAACTTCCAGGATATGGTAACTTCTCTGCAATCCTACTCTGAATCACTGCACTTACTTCCTTAGAGACAACCACCTCCTGCTTCTTATCCTTCTTCCTCTGTGGAGGCTGCTTCAACAGAATTGAGCTGACATCCTTTGTAAACAGTGCTCCTTCCTCAGGACTCAAACCGTTGGTGACCATTCTCTTCACATATCTCTTAATACTAGGAGAAAACTTGACTGCATCAATCAAAGGCATCTCTATCACCACCTTGTCCATCATAGCTTTGCATCTAGCTTCTTCAATCTCTTGTTTGGATCTCCTAGGCTTGGGAAAAGGAACTTTAGGCTTGTACACTCTCTCAGCAACTGGAATCGGAGCTTTAGTAACTTCCGTCTTGAAACGACCGACCTTTTTTTTTTTTTTTAAAATAAAAATAATTATAATAAATAACTACAACTAGTGGTCCCATACCCACTAGCCACCTAACCACAAACACAATCAACAGCGGAAATAGCAATACCATTATCATTATCCAATAATACTCAATAGCAATACCAAATACCAAACAACAAGAAAACATGAAAACCGGCAACCTAGCAACGTTTCTAATGACTCAACTCTAGCAACCTAGCAATGCCAGACAACATCCAATTGAGTCCCTAGAACATCCTCCTCTTCATTGCCTGGATTCCACGATCACACTTTGCCTTTACCTGCACCACAAACACAAATTGAGATGCGTAAGTATTATCACAAATACTTAGTGAGGCCGTCCTCCCATCTACTGGGTTATACACACAAGCCATTGAGACCCTCATACTTAAGCAACAAGCAAATACACAATAATGCATCAAACAGGAAAAACAAGTCACGGATATAAACTGGTATCGACCGATGCTACAACGGTGCCGATCGATGCTCCTTGATATGGTGCCGATCGATGCCACCCCATGGTGCCGATCGATGCCTCACAAGAAGGTGCCGATCGATGCCAAAGGTGCCGATCGATGCTCCCTCTGCAACCACGAACTGCCGACGCGAAACACCAAAAATCCGAATCCAAAACTCCAATATCATTCCCAAACTCGCCCATATGATCCGCAAACCTGTAAGAAACTCAAGAACAACACACCCAAGCAAACAAACAACAAGAATAACACACAAATCACCCAAATACAAGAGATCTCAAGCTTAGATCAACCATGGTCAAGCACTCACCTCTTTCAAGGAGATTCTGACCAACAAGAACGAATCCAACACTCCTAGCACCCTTCCAACACGTTCCTAGCCTTGGATCTTCAATCCCACAGCAAGAAATCTCTCAATCTCTCCCCAAAAGCTCAAGAACACTATCTCTTTGTTTCTCTTTCAAAAACGGCGACTAACTCCCAAATAACACGACCCTGGGTCGTTTTCTACCCTAAAAACTCGATTTAGGGATTCACTAAACCAACCACGCAAACCGGACAATTAAAATTGAACCGACCAAACCGGCCACAATTGGTGTCGATCGATGCCTCACTAGAAGGTGTCGATCGACACCCTTACCAAAATACCAAAATTTGGTTTGCGGGTGTTACAATTCTCCCCCACCAAACTAGATTCGTCCTCGAATCTCAACAACCATCAATCAAGGACTCCCGTGCAACCGTCTCCACGGCCCGCACTCCTCCGACTGATCCACAGAAGGTCACCTCTAGGCGATAGACTCACGCTCCAGGCGTCATTTGCTCTTGACTTTTTGGACTTTCCTTTACTCATAGGCCTAAACCTTGAGTTTTTATTGGCTCCTCATCAGACCTAAGTCTGCATGCCAAATGCTGGCTCCTCATCAGGCCGAAGCCTGCATGCCATAACATATAAGGAAAAGTCCAAACTCGTCTCTCGGGTTGCCACCCTACAGCGCGCCCCCGGATCGTCATCCGAAGTCGATATACCAACCATACTCCCGAGCCACAAAGTCTCTGAATATGGCAGTACTAGGAGAACCTAAGTCCTCCAAGAGTCGCGAGCAAACGATTCTGAACACGTCTGAGTCCTATCCCTATCCAGGTTTCCTTCCCGTGACTCGCGTAAAAACATCCCGATGTTCTACCAGCCACATATTCCCTCACTGGAATACCATATGACCACACAAGGATCATATACACGCCACAAGGGCCGCCACAAAGGCCAAACAAAATGTCCCAAAGAGGACCGCCACCAAGGCCAAACAAATGTCCTAAAGAGGACCGCGCCACCAAGGCATTCTGGCTAAACAGCCCCGCCACAAAGGCATCTGTCCCGAAGGACCGTCACAAAGACACTCTGGCTAAACAGCCCCGCCACAAAGGCCATCTGTCCCGAAGGACCGTCACAAAGACACTCTGGCTAAACAGCCCCGCCACAAAGGCATCTGTCCCGAAGGACCGTCACAAAGACACTCTGGCTAAACAGCCCCGCCACAAAGGCCATCTGTCCCGAAGGACCGTCACAAAGACACTCTGGCTAAACAGCCCCGCCACAAAGGCATCTGTCCCGAAGGACCGTCACAAAGACACTCTGGCTAAACAGCCCCGCCACAAAGGCCAAACAAAACGGCTACACAGCCCCGCCACAAAGGCCACACACAAGCCCCTCCAAGGCTTCCCACGCCAAACGGACAAATTTCTCCCTCCCGAGAAACTTTCCATATTTAGCACTTTCCATTTCTGGAAACTTTCCACTTAAGGAAACTTCTATTTCGGGAAACTTTTCCCCCAAACCCTGCCTCACGGAAACTTTGTACCCCAAATACCACCTCATCTTGTTACTGAGTCGCACAACCAACCACCCCAAGCGACCGAGTAACAAGAGAGATGGGCTGGAATACTCCATTCCCGCTCCAGCCACGGATTACAGACGGAACCAGACTAGGCAAGCTCAGGTCGTGGTTGCTTCTCATACCACTTCTTGAACCTTGCCTTCATTCTTGCCTCAGGTTCCCAAGTCTGCTCCTCCACACCATCACAGTCCCAAAGGACTCTCATCAAAGGAACCTTCTTCTTCCGAAGTTCCTTGATCCTCCTCTCGAGAACCCTCACTGGTCTCGCCTCCAAAGTCATGTTAGGCTGAAGATCTTCTGGAATCTTAGCCAACAACTGATCATCCTCACGGAGACACTTCCGCAACATAGACACATGGAATACCTTATGGAAAGCACGCATAACCTCAGGTAACTCCAGTCTATATGCCACTGGTCCAACTCGCTCAATCACTCTGAACGGACCCATATACCTCGGACTCAACTTAGTCTCTGTCAATGACCTGTTCGGACCCCGCAACATGGCCATCTTGAGGTACACTCTGTCTCCTACCTGAAACTCCAGGTCTCTTCTCCTCTTATCAGCATAACTCCTCTGCCTATCCTGAGCCTCCTTCATGTTCAGCTTGAGAACCCGAATCTTCTCTGAGGTCTCCTGAACAAAATCCGCCCGTACATGCTCCTCTCCCCCACCTGAGTCCAGCATAACGGTGTACGACACGGCCTCCCATACAAAGCCTCATAAGGAGCCATACCAATACTCGCCTGATAGCTGTTGTTGTAAGCAAACTCTACCAGGTTCAGGTGATCTGCCCAATGGCCACCCCAATCCAAAACACACATCCTCAGCAAATCCTCCAACGTCTGGATCGTCCTCTCGGACTGTCCATCTGTCTGGGGATGATAAGCTGTACTCATATGCACCTTAGTGCCCATCTCTGCTGAAATGCCTGCCAGAACACCGAAGTGAACTTAGAATCTCTGTCAGACACAATGCTCGCTGGCACCCCATGCAATCTGACTATCTCCCTCACATACTTCTTAGCCAAGACCGCTGCTCCATCAGTCTTCTTAATGGCCAGAAAATGTGCTGACTTAGTCAACCGGTCCACAATGACCCATATAGCATCAAAAGTCCGTGACACTGGCAATCCTACCACAAAATCCATGGTAATCATATCCCACTTCCACTCAGGAATGGGTAAGCTCTTCAGTAACCCGCCAGGAACCTGATGCTCAGCCTTCACTAGCTGACACACATCACACCTCGAAACCCAACTCGCTACATCCTTCTTCATCCCGACCCAATGATAGTACCTCTTGAGATCACGGTACATCTTAGTCGCTCCTGGATGAATAGATAACTTGCTCGAATGAGCCTCTCTCAGTATCTCCTGCCTCAACTCCTCATCCTTGGGCACACAAATCCGACCATGCACCAAGATAGTACCATTATCTGAGACCTGATACTCTGACTCAACATCCTTTGAGGCATTCACCAGCCCCAAATCCTTCTCCTGTGCCAACCGCACCCTACTCAAAAGATCTGCTCGGTCAACTGCTTCCAAACCCAACGGTTCCAGTGAAACAGCACACAAGCTCAACGCACTGATCTCTCCTACTAGAGACTCCATCTCCTGCTCCTGAGCCGAAGCTACCCTCTTCCGACTCAGAGCATCTGCAACCGTGTTAGCCTTACCAGGATGATAGGCTATCTCCAAATCATAATCTGCCACAAGCTCCATCCACCGCCTCTGCCTCAAATTCAACTCAGGCTGAGTGAATATATACTTTAGACTCTTATGATCTGTAAACACCTGTACCTTTGCACCATAAAGATAAGATCTCCAAATCTTCAGGGCAAAACTACAGCACCCATCTCCAAATCATGAGTAGGATAGTTGCCCTCATGCACCCGCAACTGCCGCGATGCATAGGCAATCACCTTCCCACGCTGCATCAGAACACACCCCAAACCAACTCTGGATGCATCTGTATAAACCACATAGGGTTCTCCTGCTCAGGCAAAGCCAATACTGGCGCAGTAGTCAACATCTCCTTCAGGCTTGCAAAGCCCTCCTCACACTCTTCTGACCAGACAAAAGGAACATCCTTCCCTGTCAACTTAGTCATAGGACGTGCTCTGCTTGCAAACCCCTGCACAAATCTCCTGTAATATCCTGCCAATCCGAGAAAACTTGATCTCTGTAGCATTCTGCGGTCTAGGCCAATCTCTGATAGCCTGAATCTTCTCTGGATCCACAGAAACCCCCTCTGCAGAAACGATATGACCCAGGAAGCCCATTTCACGCTGCCAGAAACTGCACTTGCTCAACTTAGCAAACAACTTCTGCTCCCGCAGCTTCTCCATAACCGCCCTCAAATGCACTGCATGCTCCTCAGGACTCTTAGAATAGACCAGGATATCGTCGATGAAAATGATGACAGATACATCCAGAAACTCCTGGAACACACTGTTCATCAATCTCATAAACGCCGCTGGTGCGTTTGTCAACCCGAAAGGCATCACCACAAACTCATAATGCCCATACCTCGTCCTGAAAGCAGTCTTCCTCACATCTGCCTCATCTATCGGTATCTGATGATAACCCGACGCCAGATCCACCTTAGAGAACCAAGTAGCTCCCCTCAACTGATCCAACAACTCATCGATCCTAGGAAGAGGATACTTGTTCTTCACAGTGACCCGGTTCAAACCCCGATAATCAATGCATAATCTGAAACTCCCATCCTTCTTCTTCACAAACAACACCGGCGCTCCCCACGGTGATACACTAGGACGGATGAATCCCTTACTCAACAAATCTTCTAGCTGCTTCTTCAGCTCTGCCATCTCTGCTGGAGCCATTCTGTAAGGAGCCTTGGATAACGGTGTCGTCCCCGGTTCCAGTTCAATGGTGAAAGGATCCGACCGAGATGGTGGTAATCCCTGCAATGACTGAAACACATCCTCAAACTCCTCTACTACTGGAATACCGCTAACCGTAGACTTCCCCACTGACTCTGGCATAGATATAGTAACCAGATAAGCCTCACGGCCCTTCTCGATCATCTTCCCAGCCTGAATAGCTGAGATCACGAGACTCCCGAAGTCGGTCTAATTCCCTGAAAAACCAACTTCTCTCCTGGACGCTCAAACTCCACTCTACCCCTATGGCAATCCAAATGCACCATATGCCGATGCAACCAATCCATCCCGAGAATGACATCATACAACTCCACTGGACTGATAAGCAAATCCGCTGGCCATGACTCTCCTGCGATCCGAATATCAACCCCTCTAGCTCGTCCAATAACTCTCAGGAACTTGCCTCCAGCAACTCTAACAACTCCTGTACGCTCCCCGGAATCCCCTCTGATTCCCGCACACTCTGCACACTCCGGGGTAATGAAGCTATGAGAAGCTCCAGAATCAAACATAACGTGGGACTTAAACCCGCCCACCAACAAGGTCCCTACACAAACCTCATGTGTTGAGAACCTAACACTTTTCCACAGGAAACAGAAAATCTGAACCTACTATAAATTCACAAAGTTAAAGTATCAGAAATTATACCTGTGATCGCCCCGGCACTGGTTCCACCAGTCTCTGCTGTCGTGTAAACCCGCGGCGCCTGCTCAATCCGTGCCACCTGCTGCCCCCAGGCTGCACCTGCTGCAACGCTGCCACTGCTGCCGGCTGCAACTTGGGACAAAAAGGCCTGATGTGCCCTGTCTCCCTGCAGTGATAACAAACCCGAGGCCCTGCCGCCGGAACACTCTTCTTGGGACAAGTAGCAATCTTGTGATCCCTGCTCCCACAGCTGAAGCAACCAGCACCACTCGGCTTCTGCGTAGCCTCCCACTTCCTCTTGGTTCCCTGGGCATGCCTACCGCCCCTGCTAGAACCACCCTGCTGCTGAGCCTTACTAGGCTGAACCGCTGGAGTAACCGACACTGACTGTGCCCGGATATCCTCCTCGATCTCTGCTGCTGTCTCAACCAGCTCAGCACGCGTAGCATAACTCCGCCTCTGCAATGGACTCTCAAATCATCACGTAGAGCCCTCATAAACCTCCTGATCTGAGCCTCCTCAGACTCCATACTCCGACCCCCATAACATAGAAGTCGACTGAACTCCAAGTCCAGCTCCCGCACTGACCGTGTCCCCTGAGACAACTGAAGGAACTGCACCTCCAAACGATCCAATGCCTCTCTAGGAAAATACTTGCGGTTGAACTCCAAAACGAAGTCAGCCCAAGTCATATCCCGCTGCACCCTCCTAGCAGCCACAGACCTCCACCACAACTCAGCATCTCCACTCAAAAGTAGACCCCTATGTCCACCCAGAACTCCTCAGGACATCTCAGAGTGTGGAAGTTACGTTCCACTCTCGTCCTCCACGCATCCGCAGCAGTAGGATCTACACCTCCTGAGAACTGCTCAGTACGCAACCGACCCATCTCTGTCAACATGGTGAGATAACGAGCATGATCCCCCACATCTGCAGCCACTGGCTGCCGCTCCTCCGCCACCACTGGTGGCGCTACCCGAGCCTGAGCCGGTACCACAGGTGGTAACCGCTCCAACACCTGTGCTAGCAAAGCCGCAATGTCAACACCAGGGACTCCACCCGCTGGGGCTCCCACACCCGGGACCCTAGCATCACCGGCCACTGGAGCATCAACACCGCCCCCTCCGGCCACACTCAGAATCCCCGGAACACCCTGCGACTCGCCAACACCTCAGCTGTCACACTCTGGTCCTCGGTCTCACTAACCACTGGGACTCTGCCCTACCACGACCACGTCCGCGACCACGACCACGACCGCGTCCACGACCTCGACCAGCAACAGCACCACCTCTAACCATCTGCACTACCATGAACAGAAGGCTAAGCAAACAAATACTATTTAACACAGAAATAGAAACTCACCGTGGAATCACCAATAGGCTCGAAGAGGATGTTCTAGGACTCCATGCCACACACAATTGACTAACTCACATAATCAATCAAGACATGCCATCCCAAACATCTACAGCACAAAGCCTAGTGAACCCAAACCTAGAACCGTAAGGGCTCTGATACCAAAATGAAACGACCGACCTTTTTTTTTTTTTTTAAAATAAATATAATTATAATAAATAAACTACAACTAGTGGTCCCATACCCACTAGCCACCTAACCACAAAACACAATCAACAGCGGAAATAGCATTACCATTATCATAGCATAGCAATACCAAATACCAAACAACAAGAAAACATGAAACCGGCAACCTAGCAACGTTTCTAATGACTCAACTCTAGCAACCTAGCAATGCCAGACAACATCCAATTGAGTCCCTAGAACATCCTCCTCTTCATTGCCTGGATTCCACGATCACACTTTGCCTTTACCTGCACCACAAACACAAATTGAGATGCGTAAGTATTATCACAAATACTTAGTGAGGCCGTCCTCCCATCTACTGGGTTATACACACAAGCCATTGAGACCCTCATACTTAAGCAACAAGCAAATACACAACAATGCATCAAACAGGAAAAACAAGTCACGGATATAAACTGGTATCGACCGATGCTACAACGGTGCCGATCGATGCTCCTTGATATGGTGCCGATCGATGCCACCCCATGGTGCCGATCGATGCCTCACAAGAAGGTGCCGATCGATGCCAAAAGGTGCCGATCGATGCTCCCTCTGCAACCACGAACTGCCGACGCGAAACACCAAAAATCCGAATCCAAAACTCCAATATCATTCCCAAACTCGCCCATATGATCCGCAAACCTGTAAGAAACTCAAGAACAACACACCCAAGCAAACAAACAACAAGAATAACACACAAATCACCCAAATACAAGAGATCTCAAGCTTAGATCAACCATGGTCAAGCACTCACCTCTTTCAAGGAGATTCTGACCAACAAGAACGAATCCAACACTCCTAGCACCCTTCCAACACGTTCCTAGCCTTGGATCTTCAATCCCACAGCAAGAAATCTCTCAATCTCTCCCCAAAAGCTCAAGAACACTATCTCTTTGTTTCTCTTTCAAAACGGCGACTAACTCCCAAATAACACGACCCTGGGTCGTTTTCTACCCTAAAACTCGATTTAGGGATTCACTAAACCAACCACGCAAACCGGACAATTAAAATTGAACCGACCAAACCGGCCACAATTGGTGTCGATCGATGCCTCACTAGAAGGTGTCGATCGACACCCTTACCAAAATACCAAAATTTGGTTTGCGGGTGTTACACGTCTCGTCTCGACATTGCATCGGTCAATGCTAGAGTTGCATCGGTAGATGCTGTCTCGCAAAGTCAACCCTTCTACAACCATTGAGGGTTGCATCGATCGATGCTTAGCAGCTGCATCGGTTGATGCTGGATCAAGTGACGTATCATCGTCTCCTTCCTTCACCAAAATCGCATTACAAGCATGCTTGGGGTTTTCAGTTCTTCTAGAAAGAAGTTCCTCTTGTCTTTTAACAGACCCAACAGTCTGAATAACTTGATTCTCTAGCTTCTTGACATGAGTACTTAATGCATCAAACTTCCCAGTCAGCTCAGTGTATACAGAATCAATCTTCCCATTGAATGTCACTGTCAACTGCTCTTGTCCTTGAAGAATCTGATCAAGCATGGCCTCCATTCGACTCTCAGAAGTCTGTGGAGGTGGAGACTGATAAGAAGAATTACCATAGGTCCTTATAAAGCCGGTGTTCTGTTGTTGCTTCTGGTAATCCGGCTTAGGAGTGTAGCTTGAAGAGTTCCCATTGTAAGGTCTGCTGCCCTGCTGGTTGCCAAATTTTTGTGTCTGATATCCAGCTCCATACACAAAATTGACATCTTCTTCTGTAGTCTCTGGCTTGGGCTCAAAAATCTCAACATCTTCAGCAAAATGGACTGACTTCTTTCCAACAAGAAGGTTATGCATTGTATCCAACTTAGCATTCACCGTAGCAAACTGATTTGAATCATGGCCTTCATGTGCTCTTTTCCGCTCTAAGTCTGCATTCTTGGTGTTGTTGCTTGATGCTAGCCTTTCTATCAACTTCTCAGCATCATCTGGGTACCTTGTCTTGAAGTTCCCATCACTAGCAGCATCCAAAGCCATCTGATACCTCCAATCAATACCACTGACGAAGATACTGATCAACTGCACCTCTGAAAACCCATGATGCGGACAATCTCTCTGGTATGCCTTGAATCTTACCCAAGCAGCTTTGTAAGATTCAGCAGGTCCTTGTCTAAAGGTGGAGAGCTTGATCCTCAACTCATCAGACTTCGCATCATCATAGAAGTAATTCAAAAACGCCACCTTGATGTCATGCCATGTTGTCAGAGATCCTGGTTTCAGCTGCCTTAGCCAATGAGAAGCTTCCCCAGCAAGAGAGTATGGGAAAAGCTTGCAGTAGAGATAGTCCTCAGTGACTCCATTAGCCTTGATGCTTGTAACTATGTCCTCAAAGTGTTCTATGTGGTCTAGAGGCTTCTCATTTGGCAAATTCTGGAATGGCCTTTGTCCAACAAGAGCGAAGTATGCAGGCTTCAGCTCAAAGTCATTCCTTGGGAATGGAGGAGGGACAATTGCGGAGCAGTTCTCATAGAACAAGTCTGGGTAAGTATTCCCGCCATGTTGTCGTTGTAGTATAGTGGTAAGTATTCCCGCCTGTCACGCGGGTGACCCGGGTTCGATCCCCGGCAACGGCGCCAAAATTTGATATGCTCAAATTTAACCCTGAGCTACTCTCTCAAATTAAGAGGTCAATTGTAGTATTTAGAGATCGAATCCACAGAGACTCTAGTTCACACAATAGATTTAATAATCTTTTAATTATGCTTAACAGAAATATTGTAATTAAATTGCAAAATAGAACATAAAATAAAAGAGATGTAAATTCAGATGGAATAAACGCTAGGCTTAGGGAAATTCTCAGGAAATCATGGAAAATCAGATCAATTAATTAAACAAGCAGGATTCAATAATTAAGCACCGTTCTTGAACTCTAAACACAATTATAAAATAAATCAGTTCTCACTGCAAATATTATCTAAATTTAAAACCAGAAAATCCAAATCTCTTTGCAAAATTCTAGGTAATAAATCAGCTTTAAAAACAAGTTTAGATTGTTCACAAAATTATTAAATCAAATCTCTTTGCAAGAAATAATTTTGCTCATCTAAAGGTTTTCTCAAGAAAATCAATTATATTCTCATATCAATTAATAATCCTAAGATCTAAATCCAGATGACTAATCAAAGATCTAGCATTAAGAACAACCTATGATGAAGAACAAGAAAGATAATGAATCCTAAATAATAACATATCTAATAATCCATGAAATCCCTAATGAGAAACCGTAAACCTAACAAGCAGATCTACTCAGACATAATTGTAAGAACACAAATCATGAATAAAATAGATAGCATTAAGAGATTAGAAGTAGAAGAAAAGGAGTTCTGAATTTTTTCTGAAGGAGTCTTGATTCTTCTCTCCAAAAGCTCTCTAAAAATCTCTCACAGGGTTTTGCTCTCAAGGAAAAATAAAGCTTAGGTGTAAACAATGACCATAAAAATCCTATTTATATTCCTAAACATGTTCAAGGACTATTAATGCAAATATGGAAGACTTTGGGGCAGATTTGTAAATCTTCAAAACTTGTGGGAAAATTTCCAATTTTGACTTTGGCCTAGCATCGATCGACACTGTGTCTGCATCGGTCGATGCAACATCTAAATTTGTCTCCCAACTTCGTAGCTCAGCCTCAATGCTTGATTAAGTTCCAAATCTTCATATTTAGCTCCATTATGCTCTCATCCATGTTAAATCCTATAAAGACTCAAAAGACTCTAAAAATACTAAAATGACTCTATAATTAGGACTTATATCATGGCTAAAAACACCTAAAAACCATGATATATCAGTAGGTAAATTACCGATGACCCTGGTATTCGCTTACACCTTTGATTCAGAAAAAAAAATAATAATAATAAAAAAAAAATGGAAGTGAGAAAAGGGAGAGGAAAGGAGATGTAAGAAGAAAGTCTTGGCCTGAAAAGAGTCCATATGCCATTGATCGATACACCAAGGTAAGAACTCACCTGTACTTGCTTTAATATTGACTAATGAGATGACAATGGAGATTTCAGAGATTCCAAAGGATTGTGTGATTTGAGTAAGGAATGTTGATGCTTATCATGGTTGAGTATAAGTAGTAAGTTCTTGAGTCAGGTAAATGAAGAGTGCAAATAAGAATCATCATGCAGTTGAGTGAGTTCCCAGTTTTCAAACCTCTTTCACAGGTCTAAGCTTATGTTTTGCTTGAGGGCAAGCAAAGACTAAGTCTGGGGGGAGTTGATATATCATGGTTTTTGTGGTTTTTAACCATGATTAGTGTCTTTGATTTGTTTTCTATGATGTTTTTGAGTCTTTACAGGTTTTATAGGATTTTGGCATGAAATGAACAAAATGGAGCAATTTGGATCGTTTTGGAGTATTTAATCAAAGAAGTCAATTTGGAGTCTGATCAACTGACCAGTGTCGATCGACAATGAAGGAGCATCGATCGACACCCAGTCCAAACCGACGAGAGAGCCAAAAATGGGAAGATTTACAATTTAGCACAAAGTCTTCCATATTTGCAACACAAGTCTCTGACGTGTTTTAGGACATATAAATAGTATTTTTAAGTTTTACAAACCATTAAGTTTTATTCTAACAAGCTTTTATTTTTCTGCAACCCTAAGAGATTTTGAGAGCTTTGGAGGGAGAGATCTGCTTTGTAGAGAAGAATTTCTTGAACTTCCTTTTACTCTTTTAATTTCAATTGCTTATTATTCAGAAGATGTTTTGTTCTTCATTGAATATGTATGAGTAGTTTGCTTGTTAGGTTCAGGGTTTTTCACAGAGATTTTATGAATTGTTAGATCTGTTTAAGTAGGATTCAATATCTATCTAGATCTTCATCTTAGGTTGTTCTTTATATTAATTCTTGATTGATCACCTAGAATCAAGACTTTAGGAAAATAAATTGATATGAGAATATAATTGATTTTTCTGATAAAACCTTTTGATGAGCAAAATTATTTCTTGCAAAGCGATTTGATTTAATAATTTTGTGAACAATCTAAACTTGATTTTATTGCTGATTTTTAACCTAGAATTTTACAATGAGATTTGGATTTTCTAGTTTTAAATTTAGATATTATTTGCAGTGAGAACTGATTTAATTTACAAAAGTGTTTAGAGTTCTAGATCTGTTATTAATTTATTGAATCCTATTTATTTCCTGATTTAATAATTTGTAATTTCCTGAGAAATTCTCTAGGCATAGTTTTTTGATCTTCTGAATTTACAACAGCTTTTATTTAATATTTTCCATTGTTTATTTTAATTCAATTTAATCTGTTTAGCATAATTATAAAACTCTATAATTTATTGTTTAGACTTGAGTCCTTGTGGAATTCGACCCCTAAGTATTACAGTGATATCTTAATTTGAGAGAGTAGCTCTAGGATAAATTTGAGCATATCATGTGTTTAAGAATAATTCTAATACTAGATTTTACCCCGCGGTACACCGCGAAGCTATATTTTATTTTAGAAAAGAAAAATATAATTTGATTAGTAGATTAACTATATATATATATGTGAGTATATGACTAATGTTTTGCATATTTTAAATCTTTATCGCTTATATTTATACATTAATAAAAATTTAACCCATGTTCTAGCATTTGATTAATAATATTTAAAATTTATGCTAATGTTTCTATAACCCGTTTTGAAATAAATCCTGTTTTGTGAGATTTTTAACATTTATAAATATAAAGATTCATAATATTTTAGTTTTTATTAAGTTTAACATAAAAATAATCATTTTTTTTTTGAAATGGTGTTAAAATATAAAAAGGTATATTTGTTTTATTTAATAATTTAGGTAGAACTAATTAGTTTCTATAAATACATTTCGAATTTATTTATAACAATTAAACCAAAATTTATGGCATATGCTCCTCTAACAATTACTACGTATAACAATTAGTTTTTATTAAAAAAATGAATTTAATTAAATATTTAATGTTAGTGGCATTCCATGTAAATAGTACTGAACTTCAGGATTTATTTTATAATTGTCTCCAAAAATGTATATATAGATCATTGTAAAAGCTTAATTATATATTTTTGGAATTTGTCAGATATATATATATATATATATATATATATAGATATATTACATTGTTTTAGATGTTTTAAAAAGTTTATCTCCACTTTATATTTCAAATTATCATCTTATAAGTAATCATTTTTAATATTCTTCTACTATATTCATCCCACAAAGTTATGGGGTTGAAAAGATTCATGCCTAATTCTCTCTTTTCTTATTGCACTCAAATTTAAACGGAGTATAATATACAAAAAGAATATAACTTTTTAAAAATACAATCTAATTAAACCATCTAAAGATGAAACTATTAGTATGAAATCTAGCACTATAATATAAATTGATGAGTGAAAAAAAAAATTAAAGAAAAAAAGAAAAAAAAAAAAAAAAATAAACCAAAAAGATAGAAGTTTTCTTGGGATTTTAAAAAATCTTTAGATTGAAGTTCATGTGATGTTATAAGAAAACTAATTTAGTTTGTCACTTAGAAAATATGAATCTGAAATTTTGTGTATGAGTTTATATCAACAAACAAAAACAAATCATGTGTAAGTTTAAAATTTCATTGGGCCACTTGTTATTCATTTTATAGAAAAAAAAAATTAAAAATTTATTTATAATTAACTCATATTTAATGTCATGTGTAATTCTACATTTAACTCAAATGTAACTCCTACCCACTATTATAAATTTTTGTTAGCTATGATTATTTGTATATATATATATATATAGCTTCTATTTATATTTCTTTAAACTTTGAAATGAGGAACAATTACACATAATATTTTTATACATAGATACTAATTTTTTTGATAATTTTGTTTGATACAATTTTACTATAATACAATTATTAAATTCTATTATTTGATTATGTTATTGTTGTTAATAGGAAAAAGAACAAAATATTATTTTTATAAATATTCAGAAATATAAGAAAAATTACTATGCATGCAACACTACAAAAAAAAGTGTGGTATTACATCATTTATTTTCTATTTTTGCATCAGTTTTAAGTGATGCAAAAATATTTTGCATCATTTTAATGAATGATTTATATTTTGTTGATGCAAATAATTTGTATCAGTTTATTTCAAAATGATGTTAATATTCAAAATATTTGTATCGATTTTTGTAATCGATGTTAATATGCATCGGTTGCAAAAAGTGATTTAAATTTCACATTAGTTAATAAAAATGATGTTAATATTTTTGTTTCAATTAGAAAAGTGATGTAAAATATTTATATCACTTATAAATAATCGTTCAAAAAAATTAGTTTTAATTTCATAAATACTTATAATAATTGAATCATATATGATAAGTGATATTTGTATCATTTGGAAAATAATCTAAAATGAACGTAATAATTTATTTTAAAAACAAGAAGAAAATGTTAGTTTTAATATTTTCCAAAATTTCTGTTCATCCATTAATTGCTTTGTCAAACTTTTCTCCTAAATTCACTCCATTTCAATTGTCATAAAGTCTTTGAAAGATTTTTGCTATACATCACTAAAAATAATAGAAATAAACAATCACAAACATGATTTAGCATCACATCCGTTGTTCATCAATTTTGAAAACTTGCATTCTTTTCTTCTGGTTCTTGTCTTCTACTTGTAGTCATGATCATGATTATGAACCTTTGAATTATCATTGTAGTTGAAGACATTTATCTGCAAATTTAGATTATAGTAAAAAGAAAAAAAAAATATAAATTGTAGAATACTTTAACTCAATTAAAATAATAAGTGTATGTGTATTCAACAGAAAATTTTAGAATATCTTACTTTTGTTTTCCCCAACCGTGAGGACTACACAATTCCAATTTTCTTTCTCGCATGTGTGCTGCAAAACTGTTTCGGTTGTTTGTAACATTAACAACGTTTATGATGGATTTGCTGCCTGAGTAATGAACAAAAATGACAAAATACTGAACAGTTAGCCATAGTTATGAAACGGAAACTGAAGAACAATAAAATAAAGAAGAGGTCAGAGAGAATTGAGAGAGATCTGATATAAGAAATAGTTTTGGAGATAATATAGTAACATTAAGATGGTTATGGGCAAATAAGAAAGATCGTGGGTGAGAAAATAAACAAAATCAGATCTTATATTTTGATATTTTAAAAAGGAAAATTCATTCCATTGACAGTTATAATTTTTTTTAATGCTATTATATTGATATATATGGCAAACAGAATCTTGATTTCTTTATCTTCAAATATATATGACTTAATGCTATTAATGTAATTTATTTTAGCATCAGTTTTTATTGATGTAAATTTTGTATCGCTTAAGAAAATAATTTTACTAAATATAAATAGATACATCAATTATCTAAATGATGTAAATTTATATTTAACATCAATTTTATAAAAGTGACACAATATAATAAAAATTGAATCAATTTTAATTAATTGATTCCAAAATAGATAATTATAATATCAGTTATAATAATTGATGCTAAGTCATATATATTTGCTTCACTTATCAATAAATAATTTAATATTATATCATTTAGTTTTGTGATACAATTTAAGTGATACAACATACACCTTTTTTTGTAGTGCAACCACACAAATAATACTTAGTAATCAATAATATTAAGCTCAACAGTATCATATTTATCAAAATAATCAAAGCTTCCTACTGTTAACGCCATTACAAAGAGCTGATGATGGAAAATAATAACCCCAGTAGACCAACAAAAAATCAACAGCAAAATCTACTACCACATAGATCAATCAGCACAAGCTTCTCTCGATATTAATTATTCACAGGCGTAGACAAATCGAAAGCAAAAGTAACATAGATTAACAAACAAACAAAAAAGTTCTTAAACTGTAGACATTTGTCAGTTTAACGAAACATCAATCATTTTCATTCCAAAAAAAAAACTGGATGTTACAATGGTACCGACTGAATAGTCTTTTTCAAATAGCAAGATCAAATTTTACATGTGATTGTAGAATCTAGAGATGAAATATAATTACTGAAATTTTAGAGATGATAAATAAAAACCACAAATCTTGGCCAAAAGAGAACTCATTACAGTCTCATTAGTCTTTACGCTTACACAAGATTGATCAAGTTTCGTTGGTCGATCTGTGTAACATCCGCGAACCAGAATTTGGGATTTTGGAAGGAGTGTCGATCGACACCCTAGTGGCATCGATCGACACCACTAATTTCTGGGTTCGACCGGTTTGATTTAATTGCCGAATTGGTTCGGTTTGGTTTGATTTAAATCCCTAAATCGCATTTAGGGTGTTAAGGGACGAATAAAGGGTTTTGGGGAGTCTCATTTGTTGTCGCCGTTTTGTGTTTTTGGAGAGAAAGAAAGAGAGAAAGAGAGAAAACGTTTTTGTGACTTTCTGGGCTTGTTCTTGGAGATTTTGGAGAGATCTGAAGCTGTAGGAGGGTTAGCTGTTGCTGGAAACGAAGGAGGAGCCTTTGGAGGTGTTGTTTTCCACGTTTCTCAGTCCTTTCTTCATGTTCTTGAGGTGAGTGCTTGACCATGGTTGATCTAAGCATGAGATCCCTCTTGTTTTGTGTGATTCCTTGTTGTTTGTGTTGTTCTGTTGTTTGGGTTCGTTGTTTGTGTGATTTCTAGTGAGTTCCGAGTTGATTGGACATGATTGGAGTCGATTTTGGGTTGATTGGAGTCGGAGTTCGTCGCTGAGTTTCGCGCAGATCGTGGTTGCAGAGGAGGCATCGATCGACACTCACGAGCATCGGTCGACACCATTCTGAGGGGCATCGGTCGACACTGTTTGGCATCGGTCGACACCATTGTTTGTAGCATTGATCGACACCGTTTGGCATCGGTCGACACTAGTCGTATCCGAGACTTGTTTTCCTGGTTTGATGTATTATTGTGTGTTGTTTGTTTTGCTTGAACTTGAGGGTCTCATCTGCTTGTGTGTATAACCCAGTAGATGGGAGGATGGCCTCACTAAGTATTTGTGATAATACTTACGCATCTCAATTGTTGTTTGTGGTGTGCAGGTAAAGGAAAAGTGTGAGTCGTGGAATCAAGGGCGATGAGGAGGAGGATGTTCTAGAGGCTTGACTGATTGTGGTCTAGCTATTGTTAGGTTGCTAGATTAAGTCAATGGAACATTGTAGGTTGTTAGCTTTTGGTTATCTTTCCTATTTGGATTATGTTGCTATTGAGTGTTGGTTTATTGTTGTTGGAATTCTTTGGTTTATTGGAATTGGTTTTATTTGGTTATTCCGCGGTTATTGATTGTTGTTAGGATGTTAGTGGGTATGGGACCACTAGTAAATTAAAGTATAAAAAAAAAAAAAAAAAGGGAAGGGTTGTTTCATTTTGGTATCAGAGCCTTTACGGTTCTAGGATGGTTAAATGGATGGTTAGAGCGGTTAGGAATTTAATTGGATGAATTATTTTCCTTTTGCTTGATGCATGATGTTGTGTGATGATATTGATTATGAGTAGTTAGTAAATTTGTCTGCGGTATGGAGTCCTAGTATCATCCTCTTCGAGCCTTCAATGAGATTCCACGGTGAGTTATTGTTATGTTTTTTTGTGTGGTATTGATTTGCTTTCTGCTTGTTAGCCTCTGTTCTTGGAAGATCAGTGGTTAAGGTGTTTGAGTAGTTGGTCGTGGACGGGGACGTGGTCGTGGTCATTGTCGGGTGGGTCCCGAGGCCAGCGAGTGTGTGGTCCAAAGTTCCACGAGGAGGTACGTCAAAGGGTCGCAAGCGTATCAGGAGGGACCAGAGGGGATTAGCCGGTGAGCGTGCCGGGGGTGCTAGGAACCCAGGTGTGGGGTTGCAGCAGGTGGAGCCCAGGGTCGAGATGATCGCTTGGCGGATCTGTTGGCGTGCTGTTGGAGCGGTTACCGAGAAGGGTACCAGTGTAGGCTCCAGTTGTGCCGCTTGTGGCGGGGTGCAGTCGAGGGCTGCAGATGTTGAGGACTTTCCACCTTATGTTAAGAGGATGGGGCGGTTGTAGATGACCGGTATGAGATTATTCTCAAGAGGTATCGGGCCTAGAGAGGCGGATAGGTGGACATATACAGTTGGAGCAGATATTTCTCTGCTTGGTGGTTAATCCAGTTGGATATAAGTTGAGTGGGCAGGTGTAACATTGCAATGTTATACTCGGACCACAGGAGGTAGTTGTGTCGAGAGATGTTTATAGTCGTTAAGGATTGTTGCTCCTGAGGGGATGGTGATTCCCCTGAATACCGATAGCTCGAGGGCTGAGGGCTCCGAGAGTGGCAGGGGATGTTGTTCTCCTGAGGGGATGAGTAGTTCCCCTGATACCGAGATCTTGAGGATTGTGGGCCAAGAGTGAGACGGTATAACTCGAAGACGCTGGTCTGAGAGTGAGATCGGTATGACTCAAAGGTTGCGACCTAAGAGTGGAAGAGTTGGGAGCAAGCAATTCCTAGGACGTGAGTATAAACATAACGATTGAATGTAGACCTTGAGAGATTGACGGTGGTTTAATCTTGGGTTTTGGATGTGTTGACCTTTGGGACAAGGTTTTATGACCATAGCGGTTATGAATGTTTGGCTGTGCGCCAGGATTGTGAGGCCGGTGGTGCCGGAGTCCCGGGAAGGGGAGTTACAGTAGGATTGAGCCAGGAGAGGCATGTTTGCCATATACATAAGTTCACGAAAAGCCTTCATGGCAGGATAAACTAATCGTTGTAACGATGCTGGATGAAGTTCATTGGAGATGGACAGGGTTGCTAGATCCAAGGTTTTGGTAAGCTTGTTGGAGGGAATAAGTCAAGTGGTTTGAGTTAGCTGCCTGCAAAGCATTTGACGCGGTGAATCAGAATATGCGAATGTATGGTACTTGTTTGTTTTATTACGCTCGTATTGATGATTTACTGTGGAGAATTGCCAAGTGGAAAAGCTATTTCTGGAATAAGTTATCTTGGGGAAGTTTCCCTCTATGGCAAGTTACTAGAGGTTCTTGGACGAACAAGAGGGTTGATATTTAGGTGGCGGCGAGTTGGATGTCGGCATACTTGAGTATTTGTTTAGTTGAGCTGAGGAAGCAACTAGAGGATTTATGGAGCAAGGGATTTATATGTTCTAGTGTATCACCGTGGAGAGCACTGGTGTTATTTATTAAGAAGAAGGATGAGAGTTTCCGCTTGTGCATTGACTAATGGGGTTTGAACCGGGTCACTGTGAAGAACAAGTACCCTCTCCCGAGGATTGATGAGTTGTTGGATCAGTTGAGGGTGCTACTTGGTTCTCCAAGATCGATTTGGCATCAGGATATCATCAGATTCCTATTCATGAGGCAGATGTGAGGAAGACAGCCTTCAGGACGAGATATGGACACTACGAGTTTGTGGTGATGCCGTTTGGGTTGACAAACGCGCCAGCTGCGTTTATGAGATTGATGAACAGCGTGTTCCAGGAGTTTCTGGACGTGTCAGTCATCATTTTCATCGACGACATCCTGGTATATTCTAAGAGTCCTGAGGAGCATGCAGTACACTTGAGAGCAGTGTTGGAGAAGCTGAGGGAGCAGAAGTTGTTTGCTAAGCTGAGCAAGTGCAGTTTCTGGCAGCGTGAGATGGGGTTCTTAGGACACATTGTTTCTGCAGAGGGAGTTTCAGTGGATCCAGAGAAGATTCAGTCCATCAGGGAGTGGCCGAGGCCGCAGAGTGCCACTGAGATTCGGAGTTTCCTGGGGTTAGCAGGTTACTACAGGAGGTTTGTTCGGGGTTTTGCGAGTATGGCCCAGCCGATGACTAAGCTCACAGGGAAGGATGTCCCATTTGTGTGGTCATCAGAGTGTGAGGCAAGTTTTGCAAGTCTCAAGCAGATGTTGACTACCACGCCGGTGTTAGCACTGCCTGAGCAGGACGAGCCTTATGTTGTGTATACAGATGCTTCTAGAGTGGGGTTGGGTTGTGTACTTATGCAGCAGGGAAGGTTATAGCTTATGCTTCGCGGCAGTTGCGGAAGCATGAAGCTAATTATCCTACTCATGATTTGGAGATGGCAGCAGTGATCTTTGCTCTTAAGATTTGGAGATCCTATCTGTATGGTGGGAAGGTGCAGGTGTTTACAGATCACAAGAGCCTGAAGTACATTTTTACTCAGCCTGAGCTGAACTTGAGGCAGAGGCGTTGGATGGAGTTAGTAGCAGATTATGATCTGGATATAGCTTACCATCCTGGTAAAGCTAATTTGGTTGCAGATGCCTTGAGTCGGAAGCGGGTGGCTTCGGCTCAGGAGCAGGATATGGAGGCATTGGTAGGTGAGATTAGTGCATTGAGTTTGTGTGCTATCTCACAGGAACCTTTGGGTTTGGAGGCAGCTGATAGAGCGGATTTGTTGAGCAGAGTGAGGTTAGCTCAGGGAGCGATGAGGGGCTGGTGAATGCCTCTAGGGCTGCGGGTGCGAGTATCAGGTTTCTGCTAATGGTACTATCCTTGTGCATGGTCGGATTTGTGTGCCCAAGGGTGAGGATTTGAGGCAGGAGATCCTGAGAGAGGCTCATTCAAGCAAGTTCTCTATTCATCCAGGGGCGACCAAGATGTACCGTGACCTCAAGCGGTATTATCATTGGGTCGGGATGAAGAAGGACGTAGCGGACTGGGTGGCGAAGTGTGATACTTGCCAGCTGGTGAAGGCAGAGCATCAGGTTCCTGGTGGTTTATTGCAGAGTTTGCCTATTCCAGAGTGGAAGTGGGATTTGATCACGATGGACTTCGTGGTAGGTTTGCCTGTGTCGAGGACGTTTGATGCTATTTGGGTCATTGTGGACCGTTTGACTAAGTCTGCACATTTTCTGGCCATCAAGAAAACGGATGGAGCAGCGGTTTTGGCCAAGAAGTATGTGAGGGAGATAGTCAGATTGCATGGTGTGCCTGCTAGTATTGTGTCTGATAGGGATTCCAAGTTCACTTCGGTGTTCTGGAAGGCATTTCAGCAGAGATGGGCACGAAGGTGCATATGAGTACAGCCTATCATCCTCAGACGGACGGTCAGTCAGAGAGGACGATCCAGATTTTGGAGGATTTGTTGAGGATGTGTGTTCTGGATTGGGGTGGTCATTGGGCAGATCACTTGGGCTTGGTGGAGTTTGCTTATAACAACAGCTACCAGGCTAGTATTGGGATGGCTCCTTATGAGGCTTTATATGGGAGGCCGTGTCGTACACCGTTATGTTGGACTCAGGTGGGGGAGAGGAGCATATTTGGTGCAGATTTTGTTCAGGAGACCTCGGAGAAGATCCGGGTTTTGAGGCTGAACATGAAGGAAGCTCAGGATCGGCAGAAGAGTTATGCTGATAGGAGGAGAAAAGATCTTGAGTTTCAGGTTGGTGATAGAGTGTACCTCAAGATGGCCATGTTGCGGGGTCCGAACAGGTCATTGACAGAGACTAAGTTGAGTCCGAGGTACATGGGTCCGTTCAGGGTAGTTGAGCGGGTGGGGCCAGTGGCATATAGGCTGGAGTTGCCTGAGGTTATGCGTGCGTTCCACAAGGTATTCCATGTGTCGATGCTGAGGAAGTGTCTTCACGAGGGTGATCAGTTGTTGGCTAAGATTCCTGAGGATCTTCAGCCTAACATGACTTTGGAGGCGAGACCATTGAGGGTGCTCGAGAGGAGAGTCAAGGAACTTCGGAAGAAGAAGATTCCTTTGATGAGAGTCCTGTGGGACTGTGACGGAGTAGAGGAGCAGACTTGGGAGCCCGAGGCGAGGATGAAGGCAAGGTTTAAGAAGTGGTTTGAGAAGCAGACCGCTTGAGCTTGTCTAGCCGGGTCCGAGTTGTAGTCCGTGGCTGGAGCGGGTATGGAGTATTCCAGCCCATCTCTCTTGATATTTGGTCGCTTAGGGGTGGTTGGTTGTGCGACTAAGTATCAAGATGAGGTGGTGCTCGGGATGCGGGTTGTTGGCTCCGGTTATTGTATTTTTGGCTTTCTGATGTATTTTCGTTGAGATTGTAAAGATTATGACATTTTGAGATTAATAAGATGAGCATTTTCTTATGTTTTGACTGTTAATGTCATGGGAAAAGAGAAATAGTTCGGGTTTCTATTTTTGGAAGTTTCCATAACTAGAAAGTTTCCACAAAAGGAAAGTTCCAGAATTAGAAAGTTTTCTAGAAAGTAAAGTTTTGTGGAAATGTTGAGGTAGATCTAGCCGGGAGATACTCGTTGGCATCAGTATTTGTTTTGCTCTAGGCCGTGTGGGCCCAACTCACGTGATACCGATAGCTCGATGGACTTTGTGGCCAGAGAGTGGGAGTGGTATGTTGCTTCGGATGACGATCCGAGAGCGCGCTGAGGGTGACGACCCAAGAGCAGGATATGTGAGGCTCCCTGGATACCGTAGCTGTGAGCCGAGGCTCGGCAGTGAGCCGGTATGACTCGAGGGTTGCGACCCGAGAGCGGGGGGAGTGGGTGTGAGTGACTTCCTAGATGCCGTAGCTTAAGGCGGTTGGCCTGATAGCGAGCCGGCATGTTTCGTTGGTTGCGACCACGGACGGGGGAAGCACTGAGTTGTGAGCAAATAGTGTTATGATGCGAGTATATTGGCTAGAGGGAGACCTCGAGGGTCAGTCGGAGGTGTGCGGGCTGTTGCGACAGTGGCACGGGAAACCTTGACTGATGGTGTTTAGTCCGGTCTGGGGACGTGCGGGCCGTGATGTCGGTGGCACGGAGGTCCTTGGCAGATGGACGGTATTGCGGGATTCGGGGACGAATCCATATTGGTGGGGGAGAATTGTAACATCCGCGAACCAGAATTTGGGATTTTGGAAGGAGTGTCGATCGACACCCTAGTGGCATCGATCGACACCACTAATTTCTGGGTTCGACCGGTTTGATTTAATTGCCGAATTGGTTCGGTTTGGTTTGATTTAAATCCCTAAATCGCATTTAGGGTGTTAAGGGACGAATTAAGGGTTTTGGGGAGTCTCATTTGTTGTCGCCGTTTTGTGTTTTTGGAGAGAAAGAAAGAGAGAAAGAGAGAAAACGTTTTTGTGACTTTCTGGGCTTGTTCTTGGAGATTTTGGAGAGATCTGAAGCTGTAGGAGGGTTAGCTGTTGCTGGAAACGAAGGAGGAGCCTTTGGAGGTGTTGTTTTCCACGTTTCTCAGTCCTTTCTTCCTGTTCTTGAGGTGAGTGCTTGACCATGGTTGATCTAAGCATGAGATCCCTCTTGTTTTGTGTGATTCCTTGTTGTTTGTGTTGTTCTGTTGTTTGGGTTCGTTGTTTGTGTGATTTCTAGTGAGTTCCGAGTTGATTGGACATGATTGGAGTCGATTTTGGGTTGATTGGAGTCGGAGTTCGTCGCTGAGTTTCGCGCAGATCGTGGTTGCAGAGGAGGCATCGATCGACACTCACGAGCATCGGTTGACACCATTCTGAGGGGCATCGGTCGACACTGTTTGGCATCGGTCGACACCATTGTTTGTAGCATCGATCGACACCGTTTGGCATCGGTCGACACTAGTCGTATCCGAGACTTGTTTTCCTGGTTTGATGTATTATTGTGTGTTGTTTGTTTTGCTTGAACTTGAGGGTCTCATCTGCTTGTGTGTATAACCCAGTAGATGGGAGGATGGCCTCACTAAGTATTTGTGATAATACTTACGCATCTCAATTGTTGTTTGTGGTGTGCAGGTAAAGGAAAAGTGTGAGTCGTGGAATCAAGGGCGATGAGGAGGAGGATGTTCTAGAGGCTTGACTGATTGTGGTCTAGCTATTGTTAGGTTGCTAGATTAAGTCAATGGAACATTGTAGGTTGTTAGCTTTTGGTTATCTTTCCTATTTGGATTATGTTGCTATTGAGTGTTGATTTATTGTTGTTGGAATTCTTTGGTTTATTGGAATTGGTTTTATTTGGTTATTCTGCGGTTATTGATTGTTGTTAGGATGTTAGTGGGTATGGGACCACTAGTAAATTAAAGTAAAAAAAAAAAAAAAAAAAAGAAGGGTTGTTTCAATCTGAGTGTGGTCATATAATGAAATTTGTACGACTCAAAGAAGCAACATCGTTAAATTAAAGACGATTGGTGGTCCTGCCTACGTAGATTCTTCAACATACAAAAAAAAAAAAAAAAAAAAAAAAAAAAAAAGTGGAACACACAACGGAAATGTCTCTTAATTTCCCAATTAAACCATATTTTATTACACTTGATGGTAAGTTTCATCTCCAACAAGTCACCACGCAATGAAGAGTGAGGGATCAACATGAACTTCTCTAGAGGGGTTTGAAAACTCACTTTAAGAATCCTCTTCATGTCTGCTGATTCGTAAGTCATAGTGTCCCCATGATGGATAGTGTATGAGAGATGATATGAGAACTTTCCTATTGTTGGAGAAGATGGTGCAATACAGCTTACAGTTACACGCACACCGTACGGCTCCCTAAAACACTGCACTGCAAACAGTAGTTCATTTGTATAGTCCACATGGATTTTTATCTTATCACTGATGTTCATCCGAACAGTAGAGGATGCTTTATATAGTAAGAATGCATATGGGTGTAAGGGAGTGCGACGACTGGATGTATAAGAATAATAGTGCTTGCAGACATTTCTGTAGGAGCCAGTGTAGTCGCAGTCCAGTGCAGGGCAGGAACATCGAGAGAAGATGCATTCCTTAACATGACTTGATTCTAACCCATAAGAGACATTATCAGTGCAACCAAACTCGGCGTTTGGGCATGGAATAGAAATTGATCCAAGAACACTCTCCATTGCTCTGCATCGAATGTGGCCAATAGGCAAAGCACAAGTTGGGCATTTGTTACTCAGTTTTGGAAAGCAAGAGGAACAAGCCAAATGTCCATTATCACACTGAAACACACAAAAAAAAATAAAAACAGCAGAGTTATGATTCAAAAGCTGTAATAACAACACATATTCGAGAACATAAATGTAACACCCAGAACCGAAAACACAAGTGTCTTACTGTTCTGTTTTTAATTCTGTGCTAAAGCTATAATCTTGATAGATTCAAGAAGTACTAGAATTCCAATCAAGAACGTATCTTACCGAAACACAAGTGTTTGTTTACTGTTCTGTTCTTAATTCTGCGCTAAAGCTATAATCTTGATAGTTTCAAGAAAAGGAATTCTCAAACGCTATTATACTCTAAAATCTCAAAAACGGGGGAAACACTCCGAAATAAGAAACAATTCAATTGAATGCAGTGAAGGGTGAAAACAAGACCTGGAAGATGGGAATAGTCAATGTTTCGAAGCAAATGGGACACTCAAGAACCTCAAGATCCATCTGCAACGTCGAGCGTTTCTTCGATCCATCAGTGGGAGATACCGAAGAAGAAGTTTGTCTCTTTCGAGAGACACTAGTACTCCTGGAATCAGCCCGTTTACCCGAAGATGCCGAACAAGTTTGATTCTCTCGAGAGACACCAATACTCCTGGAACCAGCTCTTTTGCACAAAGATTTGTAAATATTGACTCGACCCATGTCAGAGGAAGAGGCTTTTTAACTCTTGGAAATCCTAACTGGAGAAGATGGCAAGAACTCTAAATCCCTCTTTCTCTGTTCGGAAGTGAGCTCCTTTACTCAGAGGTCAAGTTCATTCCGACAATAAATAAATAAATAGTATTTCGGTATATATTTATTTTGAATTTATTGCTAGAATGCCACTTATGGGAAAATTTTGATCTTGCTTACCACTTGATAGAGTATATCACCCAAAATGTGATATCTCCGTTTTATCTTTAATGAAATTGATCTTTTTTTTTTTTTTTTTAATTAACAAACAAGGTACCCTTTTTCTATAGAAATTAATTGTTATTACATAGAAGCTCAAGAGCCTTCTTTACCAAAGCATCAGCTTGGTGATTTAGGGTAAGAGAAATAAAACTGAAAGAGACGAAATTGAGAGAATAGGATAGAGCGAGGACATCGTGTAGAGTCCCGTGAAGTTCCTTGATCTGGAGCTTCTGATTCAGTGCTTTGACTAACATTTGAGAGTCGGAAGCGAAGGCGATAGATTTAATACCCGATTCGATCGCAACTCTAACCGCGATTAGAGTTGCTACCGCTTCAGCCATCAGGGGGGAGATGATATGGGATGAGGATGCGTTTCCCCGAATCGTAACCTGTCCTTCTGCGTTTTTGATGATCTAGCCGAATCCTGCAGATCCATCATCTTTCCAGGCAGCATCAGTAAAGCAACGATATGTACCGGGGGTACGAGGGTTTAACCGCTGGTTTGGAGATCCTGGGGGGCACTGGGGTGGGGTTTGCGCGATCTGCCATTCTTTAGCTCTGATAATCGCAAGGTGCAGGGATTCCTCTGCTGGGATTCGTTTCTTGCTAAAGATCAGTTGGTTTCTTGCTGTCCAAATTGACCAGATTACCCAAGGGGCTAGGGGACCAGATCCGGTGCCTGTTGGAGGTAGACATAAGAGGTTATTTACCTTTTCGATACCTTGGGTCACATCTTTGATATTCTCTAAGTGTGGTTTTGTGCTAAACGGTGCATCTGACCAAATGTTTTCCGCGTAGGGGCACTGGAAGAGGAGATGAAGGATTGATTCCTCTTCACTGCAATGGGGGCAGACAGCAGAATCCGAAATATTCCTATACTTCAAGTTCACACCCACCGGTAGAGCGTTTTGTACAACTTTCCAGATGAGAAGTTTTGTCTTCGGGGAGGTTTTGAGATTCCAAATGTTTCGGTGCCAGTTAAAATCTGAAGGAGTACCGCTACTCGATCCTTCTGCCTCTGGAGGGGTTGGATCCAGCTTTGTTGCCTCAAAGTAACCCGATTTTGCTGAGTACAAGCCATCTCTCGTTGGTAACCAAGCCCAGGTATCACTTGCCCCCTGTCCACTTGGTTTTATCTTTTTGATCACATCTTCATACATAGGGAGAATATTTCTAATAAGATCAGAGTTCCAATCGCTTGATCCAGGGGTTATCAGATCTGCAACCGTGAGATGCTGTGTGGCTTTTGTTGGAGGTCCCATTGGAGCTAGTGGTGAGGATAGGGATAACCAGGGGGATCTCCAGATCGGAGTACTTACTCCCGAACCCACTAGAACTCCCAGGTTGGTTTTGAGGAGATCTTTGCCTATGCAGATGCTTTTCCAGCCATGAGAGGCAGAGTTTGGCGCAGAGGAATCCATAAAAGATAAGTCCTTACAGTACTTTCCTTTTAAAACTCTAGCCATTAGACTCTGTGGGTTGGTGAGGATTCGCCAGCTTAGTTTTCCCAGAAGGGCCTTGTTAAACAGTTTTATGTCTCTGAGTCCTAAGCCTCCCAGTTTTGTAGGTTTTGCTAGTTTTTTCCAAGCAACCCATGACATCTTCTTCGTTTCTGTGTTTTTGTCCCACCAAAAGCGCGTGAGGGCTGATTGGATCCTTTTACAGAGTGATGCAGGAAGGTGGAAGCAAGACATGGTGTAAGTTGGCATAGTCGTGAGGATGGACTTCAGCATTGTTAGCTTCTCTGCTGTGGAGAGGAACCGTGAAGACCAACTGAGAGCTCTTTGTTTAATTCGATCCACGATAGAGGAGAAGAGATCCTTCTTCTTTCGCCCAAATAACTCCGGTAAGCCAAGGTATTTACCTTGACCTCCTTCCTTGTGGATTTCGAGGACTTGTTTGGCTGTCTCTTTTGCATTCGTGGGGGGTTTTTGCTGAGAAAGTGATAGAGGACTTTGCTTGGTTAATCTTTTGACCCGAGGCAGCTTCGTATTTTTGCAGGATGCGGCGGAGTGTCATGCAGCTGTGGTAATCAGACCGGATGAAAAAACATTGTGTCATCTGCAAACAAGAGGTGGTTCACTCTAGGGCTTCCTTTAGCCACTCGTAGGCCTAGTAAGCTTCCCTGCCTCTGAGCATTTAGACACAGTCCCGATAGAACTTCGCTACAGATGATGAATAAATATGGTGACAGTGGGTCGCCTTGACGGATTCCACGCTGGGGTTGCACTAGTCCTTTTGCTTGGCCATTGATGAGGTAAGAATACGAAACTGTGGAAACACATTGTAGGATCCAGTTGACCCAGGTAGTATGAAAGCCCATTTGAATTAAAGCTGCTTCAATAAAATCTCATTCCAATCTATCATATGCTTTACTCATGTCTGTTTTGACAGCCATAAAGCATCTCTTTTTTGCGCCTGATGTCTTCAGGTAATGGAGCGATTCATGAGTATTGAGAACGTTGTCCGAAATAGCTCTTTGTGGAACAAAGGCAGATTGGTTTTCTGAGATGCAGGCATGAAGAACAGGTTGCATTCTTTTAGCGAGAAGCTTAGCAATGATCTTATAGTAAACTGAGCATAGGGCTATAGGTCTGTAGTCTGCTAGTTTTTGGGCCACAGTAGTTTTTGGGATGAGTCTGATGTGCGTATGATTGATCTTTTTTGGTAGGACCCCCGAGATAAAGAAGGCTTGCACCTCTGCAATGATCGCATCCCCCAAAGTTGGCCAATTCGATTGAAAGAAACTTGCTGAGAAGCCATTGGGTCCAGGGGCCTTGTCAGGGTGTATTGAGAAACAGGCCTGTTGTATTTCGAGGGGAGTTGGCATGGAGATCAAACTCTCATTCATTTCCTGGGTGACACAGGGAACAAGTGCTTCTTGGACCACTGAGGTTCTATCTCCTTCTTGGGATGCGAAGAGGTCTTGGTAATAATCAGTAACCACCTTAACTATTGCTTTTTCCTCATAGACCTTTTCACCCTCCGTTGATTCAAGGACTGATATGTTGTTGATAGCCCTCCTGTTTTTTGTAGCCGCATGGAAATAGCCCGAGTTTTTATCTCCTAAGGTAAGCCATAGTTGCCTGCTGCGTTGTTTCCAGTACTCCTCTTCTTTCTTATAGGCTATCAGTAAATTCTGGTTAATAGATTCAATGGAGTTCTGACAGGCAGTATCATCACACATCGCTTCTTCCAGTTGGTCTTGAAGCGATGTTATTTCTCTTTGACTGTTTTGGTGTTGATCTCTACTCCATCTGATGATTGCTAGTCTACACAGGTGAAGTCGATGTTCTATAGGAGCTGAGGGTTCCTGGTTCCAGGCTTTTAGCACGATATTACTGACTTCTGTGTTATCCCTGAGTCTTCTGTCGTATCTGAATAGGCTTTTGTGTTGTCTTTTAATAGGATCAAAGGAGGAGACTAGAGGACGGTGGCCAGATCCTTCAAAAACGTAAGTATTCACTTCGTCCTGAAGGGTAGGCTAAGATCCATCCGCTGTTGGCCACTGCTCTGTCTAAGCGACACCTGACAAGGTGAGAGTGTCTCTGGCCTCTCCACGAGAGGAAATTCCCCGAGTGCTTCAAGTCATACAGATCACACGCAGACATGAAAGAGCGCAGGTCCGTGTAGGAGCTTTCAGATCTCATTGGTCCTCCTCTTTTTTCATCGTTGCAGATAATGTCATTGAAATCTCCAGTCAAGTACCAAGGGCCAGTTCTATTCGCAACATACTCTTGGAGTTGGTTCCAGGCCTGGTATCTTTTGGATTTCTCCGGTTCTCCATAAAGGAAGGTAGCAAAGAACTCCCTACCTTTTGCTTTCACCTTTGTATCTATGAAACGGTTGCATGACTTTAAGATCTCTAACTCTATATTATCCTTCCAGAAGAGAGCAAGACCACCCGAGGCTGGTGAATCAGGGGGAACAAGGTGATAATGCGGATAGTCAAGCCACTGCAGGGCTTTTTGAACTACTTCAGGTGAGTTTTTTGTTTCTATGAGAAACAGCAAGTCCGGGAATATCTTTTTTCTTATTTCCCGGATTCTTTGAACTGTTATGGGGTTCCCCAACCCACAACAGTTCCAGCTCACAAATCTTAAGGAAGAGGGGTTGGCGGATTCTGAAAATCCGCCTTCTTCTTCTTTGTCGCAGGGATCAGGGAGATTCTAGGTGGGTTTGAGGAGGCAGGGAGGGTCCTCGCGGAGTCTCCGGTTGTTTTGTCTGGATTCTTGGGGTTTCCCGGAGCTTGCTTGGTGGTTTTCTTCTGAGCTGGTTTTGAGGGACCTGACTTTGAGGACGACGGTTAGGGGATTTCCTGGGGGAGCCTTGTGTAAGAATTCTTTTCTGAGTTCTAGCTCCGCGTAAAGGTTGGTTTACCTTCCCCGTTTGCTTTTGAGAGGGGGCGCCCACGTCCTCGTTTACTAGATTCACTTATATCCTTTTGTAGGAGTGCAGGAGATGTTGCATCATTGCCACTAAGCGATTTACAAACAGGGTGCTCGGAGGGGGGAGGAGGCAGATGGGCTTTTGCTCTTTGATTTGAGGCCAGGATTGCATTAGCAGTCTCCTCCATAAGGTTTTCAGAGTCAGTCTGTAAAACCCTCATCCTTCTCGCTTCACTTTCTACCGGGTCAGGACAGGACATATATTGAATGGTAACTTCTTGCAGTTCATTCATAATTTGGTCCCTAGACTGAGTTTCATCCTCCTGGTGTTCATTGTGGGGCACTTGGTTTAGAAACTTCTGAATATGAACATTCTCAGGGGGTGGAGTAGGAGGGTCTGGGCTTTCAACTTCTCTCTCCAAAGGTGGGCGTCTGGCTCTGGAAGAGACAGAGGGTTCCCCATGAAAATCAGTTGATGATCTGGTTTTTTCACGCCATTGCAGGTTACGAGCTGGTGGTTCAGATGGGCGAATGTGGGTCTGCTGCTGTGTGGTTACCTCTTCACGGCTGTGAGCTGATCTGGCTAGAGAGCTTTGTCGAAAAGAACGATCGTGCCGGTCTCTTGGGTTGCGTGCAGATTGTCGAAAGTCAGGTACGTTTCTAGCATTATAACTCAGTGCTACGTAAGGCCTTTTTCGAGACTGTTGGTTTGGGCGTTGCATCGAATGATTCTCAAAAGATCTTGATTTTCTTTGTGGTGGCAGGAAGTTATCCTGAGGAGTGTAGTAGTTCCTGGATAGGGTCTGTTGCGAAGGGGAGGGGGCAGCTGCTTTTGGTTGCAGGCTTAGAGCTTTCTTTTGTTCTGGCAGTCCTGGACAAGCAGATTTATCATGTGTAAGCCTTTGACAGTGGGAGCAGTGGTTTTTGAGACCTTTGTACTCCAGGCACACAACAGCTTCGCTTCCATCAGCAAACTCGATGATAGTTTCCTTGGTAAGGGGATCCAAGCATTTTAGGAGAAGCTGGATGAGGATGGAGGATGGTGTAATTTCCCAATCTAAGATTTCTCCGAGGGCTTCGCCTATGGAGAGCACCATTTCCTTTTTCCAGTAATGCTTTGGGATGCCCTGAATTTCAACCCAAAAAGGTATTTGAGATGGGAAAGAGGGAGAGATAACCGGCTCCCAGCGTTGTAGAATAATCATCCAGTGGTCAAAGTGGTATGGCATGTTTGCAAGGACCTGGAGGATATCGTCCTCCGTTTCAAAGGTGAACTGGAATAGTCCTTGGCCAAGGTCTGCACCTGTGGCTTTTCCATGGAGGTTCCAGCGGTTTAGTAAGAACGGGAAGAGAGCCCACATTCGTTGGATCGAGGGGTTTGTGAGTCGGTCTATGAGTGTAAGTGAGTTTTCTTGGATCAGATCTGCAGTGTCAAGCTCAGGGGCTCTGATTCTCTTGCGGGGGGGAGGGGAATAGCCTCGTTGGATCTCCTTTCCTTTCAAGTGGTGTGGGATGCGACTGGTCATAGTGCTCAGGTTGACAAGAACTTGGAGAGAAGTGTCGCAGTTTCGTGAGAGCGGGAAACTGAGGAAAACTTTGGGTGCAAAGGGTTTAAAAAGGTTTCGGTGGTCGAAGCTTGAGTAAGAGTAGTTGCAGTTAATGGTGGTAGTAAATGCAGTCTTCTCAAGGGCTTAAATACCGATTAGAAGAGGTTTGGGGCTTGCAGATCTAGGTTTCCGGTGAGGAAGTTTGAAAAAGATGCTCGGGGGTTACTGTTTGTCCCGCGGATAATAGAATGATTCGGTTGCTATTGGGGGAGCAAGGTGGGTGAGATCTGGACAATAGCAAACTTCATGGCTCCTCGGGGAGTGTGCCTGGGAGAGTTTTTTATCACGTAATATGTTTTTTTTAAGGGCTTGCTTAGTTGGGTCTTAATGAAATTGATCAATATATTTAATCTTAATAAAAACAAAAGAACAATTTTTTTTTCAGCTCCTCCCGAGCATCTTTTCGCGGCGTTGACATGTCTCCGTGTTCATGCGGTTCGACGATCATCTCGACGGCGATCCTGAGCTCCGGCTTTCCTCGACTCAAAAAACGTTCTTGCAACCTTCTCATCGATTGTCTTTAATTCATGTAAGTGATTGAGTTTTGAAATAGGTTTTGTGAATTTATAAAATTTAGGGATTTGATCTGGGAAATTTGTTCTTTGGGTATGTGCATTGGGTTGGTAATCATATTTATAATTAGGTATTTGCATTGATAATTAATAGAATGCATTTTTATGAATCGTGTTGAATCAAGAGAATCCTAGAGTAGAAATTTGACGAGAGCTGCAGAGATTATAGTACAATTGGTTAAAATGAGAAATTATAGGACAATTGGTTAAACTCGTACAACTGAAAGATTATAGGACAAGTGGTATAACTAGTACAATTTCTGATTTGTATTTGTCTTTGATATGGTTATATTAAGAGGTGATAGAGAGATTGCCACACAAACATATATTTTGACATTGGAGGGCACTATTTAGAAGAACATGAGTCGATTTCAAGAAAATCATTATATGTCATTTATTTTACATGTTTTCTTTTTATTTATTTTTTTCAATCACATGTTTTCTTTTTTTTATTTGATCAAAATTTTACATGTTTTTCTATTCTATCGTTTGAGAGAGTTTGAGTTGGGATTTGGATTCCTTTCATTTTGGATTTTTAAAAAATTATCTATGAAAAAGGGATTTTTTATGTTTAAATGTAGTTTTTATATATTTTCAGGATTAAAAAAAATTTAAGTTATTCTTTGGCTTAATAGATGGATTTAGTAATACTTGTAGTTCTTGATCTTATATGGTAGGGAATTTCAAATCTTACATCACTCTAATAGCAATGATAACCCATTCTTAAATCTCGCTTTTAAAATTAGATTTGAAAGTCTAACTCAAAACAAGGGAAGTTTGAATACCATCCTAGGTGTAAAGACTCTCACTCATCTTCTCTAGTTCTCTGACGGCTCACCAAACTCAGTAGTCAGTCCAAGGAATCCTCAATGTCCTTTCTGTGTTCCAGTCCAGGCTCTGTCCAGAGAAGTCTTGTTTCTTTGCCAGTGGTATGACTTCAGAGGTAATCTCAGCTATTGAAGTCCTTTTAAGGGTTCCTCAAGGACAACTTCCTATAAGATATCTAGGTCTCCCTTCTCTGCTCAAAAAAAAAAACTGACACTTGTTAACTGTGAGCCACTTCTTCGAAGGATAAAAAGCAAAATAAATTCTTGGACTGCCAAGTATTTATCGTTTGCTGGAAGAAGGTTGCAGCTCTGTAATCTCAGGGATTACTAATTTCTGGTGTGGAGCTTTCGTTTTACCTAAAAGATGCATAAAAATAATCAACTCTATGTTGTAGCTCGACAACTTGATATCTACGTCTGTTGGCTTGACAAATCGTCATTTATGAGATCAACAACCCGACCGTTTTTGTTTTGGGGATTCTATTTTTCTTAGTGGGTTCAATTAGATGCTGCTCGTAAGGATAACTAGAATGGGCTTCTGTAACAACTTAGGCTTTATTTATTGCCTCTTTTTAATTTAATGTTACACTTTAACCAAAAAAAAAAAAAAAACTCAAAACATGGAAAAAGATTTATTTTCGACGAAAATTGAGTACAAATATGAGACATGATTTTCTCAGTCTCATGTGTATGATTATTACGTATTAACCAATATATAGTATTGGAAATGTGATGAAGTTTAATTATGGGGCATGTTAAGGAGAAACTAAAAGTTTGTTCTCTTAAAATGGTGGATTAAAAACTCGACGCATCAACCTTCATGCGATTAGTATGACTTTTATAGCTTTCTTTTCTTCTCTCGGCCGGTTCTCCTCTTATTACATGAAGATAAACCTATTTTAGTTGTGGCAGTTGTAACATTTTCGAAAACTTTTTTTATTTATTTTGGGAAACCCCAAATTTGATTTAAATGTTAGTGGTAACCCAAATTCGATAACTTAGATTTGATTTAATGTTTTGTGATCTAGAATACTGCAGGATAATTTGGCAACGCACTATATTACAAGTAAAACAAATATATACATTTAGTAATTTATATACTTCATATAGTAGAATAATGAATAAAATATATTTAAAACAAAAAACAAAATTGTTTATTTAAGACCAAGATTTCTCTAATAGATTTGGTTATGTTATCTTGAGTAGAAAGAAGTGGAGAAAATCATTATGGTAAAATAGTGTGAATAACTAAAAAAATATTGCCAACAATTGAGAGAAAAAAACATATAATTTACCTTTTAACTTAAAAACACTATTAAAAAATAAATTCAACCGTTGACAAAAGAAAATGTAAATTCAACCAATAAGAAAATATCTTGTAAAATATGATTGATCAAAAAATACATTTAGTTTTTACATAGAAAATTGAAAACATCATTTATAATAAAACTGAGGGAGTCGTTTTTTATGTGGTTGACAAACAAAAAAAAAATGAAACGGAGGGAGTATATAAGATTATAACTGAATCAATCAAAGTAAATACATGGTCCATGACCAAAGTAATTCATTACTTAAATCTCACAGCATTCTTTCTCTCGGTTTGCCTTGCTGACACATATCTTCAACATGAACCATCGGTCTTCACACATGAAATAGGAAGGAACCAACATGAAATTCTCTTTAGGAATTTCAGAACTCAATTTTCGAATATTCTTGACCTTCATAGATTTAATTTCAATAGTACGTTTTTCAACAGTAGTAGATATATCATAGGAGAACTCACTAACTTCCATCAAAGAAGGAGCAATACAGCCGACAGTCACATAAACACCATTTGCCGTACTTACACGATGAACAGCAAACAGTGGACCTTCGTTCGTTTCTTTCATAACCGTTAAAGCCGTCTCACTTAAGTCAACGTATAATCCTATAACCTTGCCAAGAGCAAACGGAAAATAATATTTTCCTATGTTTTCGTGATTGTGAATATCCAAATGACCGTATAAATCCTTGTATATGCCATTGTAATTGCACTTCAGTACAGGACAGTTGCAAAGAGACAAGGAACACTCCTTTTCGTGAGTTGATTCTTTCCCATAAGGGACATTCTCGGTGCAACCTAACTTAACGTTTGGGCATGGGATAAAGATCGTTTCAAGAACACTCTCCATTCCTCTGCAGCGATTTTGGCCAACAGGAAGTGCACATGAAGGGCACTTATTCATCAGTTTGGGACAGCAAGAAGCGCAAGCTAAATGTCCATTATCACACTGAAATACAGAACTAATGAATTACAGTTAAAGCCGAGACACGAAACCTAACAAAGGATTCTTCCAATGAAAAGAGACTAAACTCAGATATCACATGAAACCAATCCAATTGTAAGATTGAAATAATGCCGGTTTTTACACCTATACGACTGTCTACTAAAGGACCACGATTCCAAATATCTTTCTTCTTAATGCAAAGTTTGAAACGAAAATAAAAAAATGAATCAACAAAGTGATATTTGAAACGTTACCTGAAAGATAGGAATAGTGAATGGCTCAAACACTACAAGAAAATATTGTTGTTACAACACTTGAAATTGTTGCAATAATTTAATAAATCGTCACAAACCATGACATTGCAACAAAACTGAGACATATTTGTATTCTTGCTATATGACCGTTGCAAATTTGTATTTGTTGCGCATATATTGCAAAATTTACAATGAACTGACTTCTTGCTATATATGTGGTAATAAGGCGACACTATTATTGTAGTAAATTTGTCGTATAATTGTGACGTACATTTACAACTCTAAATTGTTACAATTTATTACCACATAAACGTGTAGCAAATATCATTACAATTTTAAAATAAATTAATTTATTGTTAAATGTGTTATAATATAATTGCAACAATATTTATGCAGCAAAATCGTAATGTAATTACAAAGTTTCAGTGCAACTAAAAATCGTCATAAATAAATCTGAAGTACTATTATTGTAAATTTGTAGTAATTATTTTTTACTGCCGCATATATTTTATGACAATGATCAAAACAAAAACTGGTGCAAATATCAATAGTATAATTTTATTCGCATGCTATATTTTTGTTCGGTACATTAGTGATGTTATTCGTTTACATTTGTTTATTTAATATTTTCTTATAGTAAAATATATATTGTAACAGTAAAAAGTAAAAGAAATAACTAATTTTATTAAATACTTATATTTTGAAATATTCCAACAATAAATAAAAACTTTTAAAAGCATAACTAAAACAACTAAGTGAACATTGGTGATTTTTCCAAATGGATTCAAAATAATTACACAGATGATGAGAAATGAAACTATGAAAGTTCGAAAATATTTTTATACAAGGTTCCATTCAGTCTTGATGGATTAAGGACGCCTAGAAGAATACGCCTCCTTGAACTTGGCATCCTTAATAGATTCATTTAAATATATTTATTGCTAACCAGATCTTAAAACAAAACTGGTTAATGAAAACTGTGAGTTTGGAGAATGAATGTTGTTTGCTAATGTGTTATACTCACAAAAACATCGACCTTTGACAGATTTAGCCAAATCTTATATTTGATACCAAATAATAACAGATTTAGGTAATCTTTAAAGTATCTTTGAAAAAAAAAAAATAGATAACAAATGCGAAGAAAGTGGGAAGATTACTTTCTTTTTATACGTGAGGTAAATAAAATACTTTAAACTAATAAGATAATTTAGTTTATGCATAAACATAAATGTTGAAATTGTGTAGTTACGTTGTTCAAATGATATATATAAAGGCTCGAAACGTGGTGGGTGACAAACGAGCTTACACATATTAGCTCAAAGAAAAAAAAAATATTTACATATATAATATATTAAGTACTTTTTTGATCTTAGTGTTATAATATATTTTGAATGTCTTTCTCTAAACATTTTCCTTTTCTCTCTCTTCAAGTTGATCTCAAAATTATATTTTAAAAACTACTATAGACACTCATAATATAACTAATGAAGATGGTATAAAATACTAATCATAATCTATACTAATAAAAAGTAGGAGCTATAAGCTCCTAAAGGCTTCCACATAGGACTATAAACCACCAATAGGGATAAAACATGTCACTCATTAACATTTTTTAAAATCTCCAGAATTTTCAATATTAAGAATTATTTAAAATAACCTGTAAGGATTTGACATGTCATTCATTAAAATTTTTAAATTTCCAGAATTTTTAGATAAAGGAAAATTTTTAAATTTATAGAAATAAAAAAACTATGTAAAACGTCCCACATCGGTCAGAAATCTTTTAGACATTAGTTCAGAACCAGTATAAATAAAGATTAATACGCTTCCAACAGCGAATGAGCAGGAAAGCTTGATTTATCAGGCGTCCAAGTTTAAAAGTTTTATTCGTTTGATCCGGTTTTTTATTTGATCAAACTAAAACTTTAAAAAGTTTCAGAAAAATATTATAATATTACAAATTTTTGAAAGTTTAAATATTATAAATATTAAAACTTTTAAAAGTTCTTAGCTTTTAAAATGTTTTTAAACATTATAATTTTTAAATTTTAAGAGTTTAAAATATTATAAATATTGGAACTTTAAATTTTTTTAGCTTTTAAAGAGTTTTAAAATATTATGATTTTAAAATTTTAAAAAGTTTAAAATATTATAAATATTGAAACTTTTAAAAGGTTTAAATATTTCTAATATAAATAATATAAATATTTAAATTCCATAGAAAGTTCAAATATATAAAACTCTATAAAAAGTATAAGTTTCATTAATTTTTAACCATAAAAAAATTTAAAAATATGTGTATAGTATGTAAAACCATGGTAGATATCGGGACTCATGGAGTGTGGTTAGGGCAAGTGTGGTGGAATAGCTAAGATAGGTCAGATCTGGGAAGAGAAAGGGGAAGAAGAGAAAGAAAGTGAAAGGAAGATGAAGACAAAGATTATGTGAAGAAGCCAACAAGCCAAAAATCCATAAAAATTGAGAAAGCTTCAATAAGAATTAAAACTCAAAGATTTTTGTGTGTTACTCTCTAGCCAAGTAACTGATGGAAAGTGGTGCAATTTATGCTAATAAACATAAACAGTGCTAAGATGGGTTATTGAGGCATCTTTTAAAGGTTGTAAGGATGTTCGATCGAGTTGAAGCTTTATTTGGCTGGACCGAGTGTGAGATTTGAATTATTGTGCATAGCAAATCTTCTTTCTTATGATGGTAATCTAAAACATCTATCACCCAACAATAAAGTCTGATCACCGCCATTACAATGACAACAACCCAAACCTGAGTTGGGGTTACAACAGGAACGTTATAATAATTTTGCATATTTAATGTCAATGTATAGCTATTTAAATAATTGATCAATTTCATTTTTTTAAAAGACAAATTCATATAAGAATACTCGCGCATAGCGCGGGTTTATAACCTAGTATAATAAAAAAATTAAAGTTAATAAATTTACAAAACATAAAAAATATATGTATATATTTTCTTTTATCAATCATTAAAAATATTATAGATACAGAATATATTTATAAATTGAATTATAGTTTTGTTACAAAATAGTTATAAATTGTTGTAAATACAGTGACAAATTTGGCGCATATCCTGCCACATATATTTACTATAATTTCGTAACAAAATAACCGCAACTCATAATTGTTACATATTTCTTGCAAATTTACAAGACATTTTTGTACGTTGTAATAACATTGCTAATTTGTAACAAAAAAAAATACAAGGAACAATTTTGTTACTATTTTGCAATAAACTTGTGATAAATTTGTGACGATGCACTCATCATTGCAAAATTGTAGCAGTATTTGTTACAAAATTTTAACGAAGATGATCATTGCAAAAATATTGTTGCAAGAATACTATTTTCTTGTAGTGAAAGCAAATAGGGCAATCGAGCAAATCAAGATTGAGAATTGCCGAGCATGTGTTATCCAATGGCGGACCTACATGTAGTGATGGGAGGTCAGCTGACCTGCCCAAATTTTGGGAAAAAAAAAATTTCTTCACAAGTTTTAGAGTTTTTTTAACTAGTTTTATGAGTCCAGCTTAATTTACTTTAATCTGACCCCCCTTAATTTAATTATAAAAACAAAAAGTGCATTAACCCACAACAAAAAGAAGGAGTTTTTGTTTATATGTTATAAGCTTTTTTTAAAAATGTCCATTAACCCATTTTTAACCTAATAATTTATTCTTTGCACTAAAATAAGAAAAAAGAAAAATATCTCTTACTAGTGTTTTTCGGGTTCTCTTCTTCACGTACAACAGATTCTTCAAAATCAAGTAATTTTATACATTAGGTGCAAAACCAGATTTTGTTTTACAAGCAAATTAATAATTTTGTTAATTATACTTAGAAATTAGAATTCCAATTCAAGTTATGATTTTAAAGAAACACAAAAATCATCTTTTACTATCAAATCAGAATTCCAATACAAGTTATGATAATAAAGAAACACAAAAATCATCTTTAACAATCAATTTTTTCTAAAATTATTATCTTTAAAACAAATTATATTTAGTTTTAGGCTTAAACTAAACTACATTCTACAAAAAAACAGTAAAAGATATGATGCTCAAAATAGTTCTGAATTTTGTGGAGAAAGATGTTTTCAAAACTATTACAAATGAAAGTGTGATAAAACTTTTGTAGGACTTTTTTATAACATAGTAAAATGTATTATATTTGTATTAACTGTAACTTTTTTTGTATGTTTTGACCTGGATAAAAAAAATTCCTGGGTCCACCACTGGTGTTATCCAAACTATTTAAATAGCTTGAGGCACTCTCCATGAAGAATATATCAGGTTTACTAGTTTGGTTGAATTGAAAGCAGGCCCGGCTCATACCCATGGCCAGAGAGGCGTTGGCCATGGGACAATTTTTTTTTTTTTTTCAAAAACCCTTAAGCAAATGGGGTCCAAAAAATATGGAAAAAAAAATTATGTTGTTAAGGGTCTAAAAAAATTATATGCCTAGGGACCAAAAAATTGTTGAGACAGGACTGATTGAAAGTCGTCTAGCTAGCACTATAAACACCGGGCTTCTACTATATCAACACGAACACCAACTACACGAGACGGGAGATGCTAGAAGCCTAGAACAGTGAACAGCTTCGTCTTATTTAGTTTGCTTTGGGTAAGAAGAAAGATTGCTTAGGTTTTTCTGTAGTAAGAAAAAAAAAAAAAAAAAAACTTCTCCACGAGAACTTACCCTCGATGAATCCAATGTTTTTTTTGTGCTTTTGCCTTTTTCTTGTCTATGTATGTAATAGTAGTTCACGAGCATCATGCGAATATAAATACTGTATATCAAGATTTTCTTATCTGCTAAGGAATACAAGTAATTGTCATAATTCCTTTTAATTTTTCTATAAAAAGGAATCTCAAAGTATTCACATTAAAAATAAAAAGATTTTTACCTAAAATCACATATTAAAGGAAGTTTCAATGAAATCACATAAAAGTAAGGTTTTGGTATCTCTTTATTGGTTGATTTTCATTTAATACTTTTTTTTCTTTCTAATTGTTTAATTGCTTTAAATAATATTTAAGACCCAATTAATACAATACATTTAATTCATACATTGAAACAAAATTATAACTGAAAATAAAAGAAATTATGTATTAATCATATTGCACCACTCAATTTTATTCAAACACAAAAAATAATATTTGTAACTCCAATAATTCTAAATGTAACTTCCATCAATTCTTATCATATAAATAAGCATTGCCAAATTCTCTCATATTGGCATTTTTTTACTTTCTCATTTTCACATTCTCTCATTCTGTTCCACTTCTCTCATTCTCTTCCACAATATCTCAAATCATTATTTTTTATGTTTTCAATTTCTTATTTTTGTTGTATGGGTTACAAAAAACCAAATGAAATATCATTGTAAAAATTTAATGCGAAATTTTAATTTTAGAGATAACATGATGTATATATTTTACATTGTTTTTATATTTAAAGATTCATCTCCATTATCTAATTTGGATTATCATATTATAAGTAATCATTCTCTCTTCCTCTCTCACCAATATCAAATGTTGTTATATCTAATATGTGTTGTAAGAGTTTGATTCTATATTTTAATTTAGAAAGTATTATATATAATTAACATTGTTTTCAATTTTTATTTTATTTATATAAAAATAAAATATTTATTTTATATTTCTTGCCTTTATAATCTATTCATATTTATTCTTAAAATTTTCATAGCTAAATTTAAATTCACATATGTTGGTTTTAACAAAAAATAAAGTTTATTTGAGAATCTGTTTTAAAAGGTTTATCTTCATTATCTATTTTAGATTAGCATCTTATAAGTCATTATTTTTCATATTCTTACAATATTCACCACACAATAAGGTCATGAAGTTGAAAAGATTCATCTCTAAATCTCTATTATGTACTCTGGTTATCTCACATATTCATGTATCATTTTTAATGATTTAGAATGATCAATATAATTATCCATTTATAAAGTCTATTTTATTTTGTAAAGTCTATTTTGTTTTGTGATCCAATAGATAAATATGTAAAGATCAATATAATATTTATATTATTTAAGATTTGAGGTTTTTGAAAACAAAAAGAACTTAATTATAAAAAGTTGATTTTCTTGATTTAAGCAAAATGAAAAAAATGATTCCAAAAAAAAATCATGTTTGACTGGAATTAAAATATAGAAAATAATATAATTATTAAAATACCATTTACCTAAATCCTCTAAAGATGAAACCATTAGTATGAAATCTAGCACTATAAATTAAATTGACGAGTGAAAAAAAAACAAAAGGATTGAAATTATTCTTGGCGTTTTAAAAAATCTTTAGATTGAAGTTCATATATTTTTTTTTTAAAAACTAATTTAGTTTGTCATTTCAGAAGTAATATTTTCAATTTGGAATATTATGTGTGAGTGTTGAGTTTATATCAACAAAACAATCAAAAAGTGTAAGTTTAAATTTTGATTGAGCCACTTGGTATTCTTTTTCTTTTAAGTCAAAAATAAATTAAATATTTATTTATAATTAACCCACTTTTAAAGACATTTAACTCTATTTAACTCTACATTTAACTCAAATGTATCTCCTACTTAATAATTTTACATTCATTCCTCCAACTAATATATTTATATTTCAAGAAAAAATGTTTTTGGTAAAATTTTAATATTTTTTAATTATTTTAATTGCTTTAAACTTTGAAATGAGGAATATTCTATATACAATAATTTTATACGTAGGTACTAAATTTTTTGATAATTTTATTTGATTCAGTTTTCCTAACTACAGTCTTATGTTTACAATGTCATTAAAAAAAATCTTTAAATTAATGTTTAACCTCTATAAAACATGATCATAAACATAGATTCTCTCATATCAGGAAAATGTTTAGATTTCTACATTATTATTTATATTAATATAGCTAATCAATTTGTAATAATTTTTTTGTAGTATTGGTTAATTTTTAATTTATATATTTTTAATTTTGTATAATAAATAACCATACCAAAAAAAGTTGACAGGAGTGTTATTTTGAGAAATTGCTATAATTTTTGTTGAGATTCATACATTAGTATATATTTTTTTGAGATTATACATTAGTAAAACAATATTTTAGTTTCAGAAAATTTAAGAAATATAATCAAAACTATTATACATACAACCACGCATTGCGTGGACTAATTACCTAGTTATAACGAAACTACGTCAACTTTATTAAGAAAATAAGACTTAAATACAAACGTTACGCGAAATCGCGTGACCAACAGAATCTTGCAGCACAAGCGCAGTGAAACCTGCTATTTATGTGGTGTGAATGGTGAATGTGTGTGAAAGTGTATGATATGGAATGATGGTGGGTGTTTCAATTCCCCTTATGCAGTTGCAGTATAAGAGGTGTCAATCCAGTCTGAGTGCTTGTGAACAATCAAGATATGCATATGAATCTAAGTTAAGTCAAATATGAAAGGATGTTTGTCACTAACAATCCTATGATGATAATGATGAAAAGCAGAAAGTAAACTACAAGAACTAGGAACTAAATGCAAATAAGACAATATGATTATGATCTAGAAACAGAAACAGAAACTGTAAATACTAGAATGGAACTAATGCAAGACAAGTAATGAACTAGATGCTAAGTGAATGCAATGAAAATGCAACAGGAATGAAACAGGAATGAAACAAGACAAACACAAAACATAAACAAGAAATCTGGGGAAGAGCTCGATCAGCACTCGACCGAGTGTAGGTCGAGTAGGTGGTCGAGTTGGGTAAAAACGTGAAAACAGAGCAAGACAAGAAAAACAGAGCAATACTAAATCAGATCAAACACCAAGCAAACGATGATATTTAAACTAGAAATTCAATAAGCAAAGAAGGTTCCTGAGGATGGATTCATGGGATAAACTAATCATTGTGGTGATCTAACTTAATCAACAAATCTCAAGCAAAGCTATGAGCTGACCTCTAGACATACTAATCTAAGACAAGTCTCTCCCACTCTCATGGTCAAGAGACAATCAAACCTATGCAATCCTAGACTTGCTCTCACAATGAAAAGAATCTACACAAGCAGGCATTAAGCAATACATCTCAAACCAAACAAGACCTCTAATCTCTTAGCAAGCCTAATGGTAAGCTCTAGATCTAGCCTTATCTATGCTTTCTAAACATTGGTGTGATGCTAAAAAGCTTAAGATCAGATCCTACCCTCTCAGATATAGAATCAGCATTAAGAACATCTAGCCTAGAAGAGATCTACAACAATCAAGCTTGATCAAATCAGATACACCACAAGATCAATCTATCCTAACCCATCCTCAAGATCCTAAGAAGACTACTCACAACAAGACATGATCAAACAAATCATAAACCCAGAAATCATTGAAACTTGCATGATTAGATAGATAAGAAAAGATCTACAACTTTAAAGAAGAAATCAAACTCAAATTCTTATTACCCAGAAAGTTATTCAACAATCAAGTAAGAAGAAATCTTCTTTTTCTCAAGAACAAAATCTAAAAATTAAAAAGGAAAATGAAAAGCAAAAGGAATAAATTCCTAAAAAGGTAAAAACTAGGTTCTCAAAAGCTGGAATAGAATCTAGATATTTTCTTCAAACTTTTGGTGGCTGCAGTACAAGTCTTTATATAGTGGGGAAGGTGGAAGCCCTAAAATTGGGAAAAGTCAAAGTGGTCCACGGATCGGTCAACTCGACCAGTGCTCGGTCGAGTGACCGATCGAGCTGGCTTCCCTGGCTTAACTCCACTCGGTCGAGTCCATCTCCCACTCGGTCGAGTGCTTGGTCGAGCTGGACTCCGGGTCTTGGTTCTTCAGCCTTTAACTCCCTTGTTTACTCCTCATGACAGCTTCACATCTCTTCTCCTTTGCTTCCATGCTCCTCAAGCTCCAAAATCACCTATTTATGCATGAAAAGATGCAAATGCAATGCAACTACACTCTAATGCAAGATTGGTCCTAAAGCTACACAATAATGGTGAGAATGGATAGAAAAAGATGCAAAAGATGTGAATAAACTAAGGGAAAACATGGTAAAATATATGAACATCAACACCCCCAAACTTAGTCTTTGCTTGCCCTCAAGCAAATAAACAAGACATAAGAAGGTAAGTGAGGTTTAAAAATGGGATCTCAGCTCCTAAAGCTTGCAAATAGACCATCTAGAATCAATGTCCAAGTTACTAGTACTATGATGCAAGTTGAATGAGCTGGAAATAAAGACTTTAGACAAACATTTCACAACCTTTATTGACTTGAACCTTAGATATCCACATGCATTCAAATCAACCATTTCCTTTAACATTCATTAATCAAGAACATGAATCAATTCTATGCAATGCTTAAACTCATTTGGCTTGGTAATAAAGGGTTTTGAAACAATGATGGTCTCTTTAAAAGTGGGGTTTGTCTAAATCAAGGTTCTCTCATAAAAATGGATTGAGCTTTAGAAGAATGCTAAAGGTAAAAACACCTAGACACATACAAGAATAAAACCTTGTCTACCCAAAGGCACCCAAAGTGTTCATCCTAACATTCTAAACCCAAATGATCCTAGTGCTACCCTTTAACTTCTTCTTTTCTCTTTAACCCTTTTCTCTTTTGGTTTTCAAGTCTTAGGAGAGGTTTCTTATTTGATCTTTCTAGTGGAATGGGGGATTCTTATTGATTGCTATGGTTCTCTTTTCTTCTTATTCTTAAGACACTTTAAACTGCTCTTTGCTTTCTTTTCTTTTTCTTTAACTAGAACCATCTTAGATAACAACTTTACTTCCCATCCTTTCACTAGACTTTTAGCTTTAACTTAAACACATTCCTCTCCTAAAGACTCTACCCTTTTTTTTTTCTCTTTTCTTTCTTTTCTTTTTATAACAGCCAAGTCCCAAACCCAACAAGTAAATCACCTAGTCCTATCTAGTTTGAAAAATGCAAACTAGAACTACACAAGGTCTTACTCTTGTCAGTTCAAACCTAACACTTTCTACCAAGCTCAATCCCAAAAAGGCCTCACACACACAAGAATAAACATGGCTTGAAAGAAAGGTTTGGTTAAGGGGTAGGGGAAACTGATCTAAAAGTGAAATCAGCTACTTGGATCAACAAGAGTGGTAAAAAGGAGAAAGATGATCCAAATATGTATATGGTATCCATGAGTTTAAAGCAATGCATACATTGATAATTAACAGTCAATATTAGGTTCTTATAAATAGGAAATGGAATCAAATCACAACATGCTTCAACTTAGACCAGCAACAATGCAAGAATTCAATGCTTGGTTCAATCTTATGCTTCCTACTACTCAACTAGCATCAAAGTACTAATAACTTGGGCATTGATCCTAGTCTAGTGAATTAAACAAGCTAACAAGGAAATACTCATCATAGATCCCTAATGCAAATATTATACAATTCTACATGAAACATGCTAAACAAGATGCTAATATGCAATGCAAACTACATGAACACTCTTTTTTTATAAAGATTTTTTTCAAAATTTTTCAAATTTTTATGGTTTTTCTATGCCTTAGATGCTAATGTAAATGCTAACATGATGATGATAAAAATTTGAAATAAGAAAACAAAACACAACATCAAATGCTATCTAGAACCCTCCCCCAAACTTAAATCACACAGTCCCTGTGTGTAAAAGTTGTGAGAAGATTCTAGACTATAAACAAAAACAAAACACAAAACACAATATGAAATGCTATGGTATAAACAAGGAAAGGTGATGATGGTACCTTAGGGATTGTGGAAGAAGTTGTCCACATCCATTTGCATGCTATCATAGGAGTAGCTGGGGTCTTCCTGATGGCTTGGAGAAGGGCTTTGGGGTAGCTCGACTATGCCAATCGAGCCTGACTCGGTCGAGTGCTGGTTCGAGTGGGGGGGGTCGAGCTGGGTTGCGAGCCTCCGCTAGCTGTCCCTTCCTGTTCTATTCAGACTCCCTAGCTTGCCTATCCATGAAAAAACTAAAGCAAAAATCAAAATACTAAGATTCCAAGTCAATATTTACAAAGATACCTTAGGGACTTCCTCCCTAGTGAGCTTGTTTAAAGTCACTAAGCTTGACTTCTATGGTTCTTCAGGCTTGAGGGGCATCTTTGAGAAGCAGTGAGCACTCCTCATGTGTCTCCTTCTGTCCTAAATATTTCTTAATCCTCTGACCATTTACTGTGAACTCACTACCATCCTTGTTGAGAAGTGTGACAGCTCCATATGGCAAAATCTCTTTTATTTCAAAAGGGCCTCCCCATCTACTCTTTAGCTTCCCAGGGAACAACTTGAGTCTTGAATTGTAAAGCAGAGCTTGATCTCCAGGCTTAAGGTCCTTGATGATAATCTTCTTATCATGGAAGGCCTTAGTCCTTTCCTTGTAAATTTTGGAGTTTTCATAAGCTTCCAACCTGATTTCCTCAAGTTCATGCAGATCAAGGCTTCTCTTAGCTTGTGCTATCTCAAGGTCCAAGTTCAGGAGTTTGATTGCCCATAGAGCCTTGTATTCAACTTCAACTGGAAGGTGACAAGACTTTCCATACACAAGCTGGAATGGGGTTCTTCCTATAGGAGTTTTAAAAGCTGTTCTATAAGCCCAAAGTGTCTCATCAAGTTTATTGGACCAATCCTTCCTTGTTGCTCCTACTATTCTTGATAGGATGGCCTTGATCTGTTTGTTTGACACTTCAACTTGCCCACTTGTCTGAGGGTGATAGGCTGTAGACACATTGTGCTTAACTCCATACTTCCTTAGCATTCCTTCAAAGATCTTATTGATGAAGTGGGATCCTCCATCACTGATCACAACTCTTGGGATTCCAAACCTTGGAAAGATTATGTTCTTGAAAAGTTTGAGAACTACCTTGTGATCATTAGTGGGACTAGCAATGGCCTCCACCCATTTGGAGACATAGTCTACTGCTACTAGGATGTAGGCATTCCCATTTGAAGGTGGATTAAAGGGTCCCATGAAATCAATTCCCCACACATCAAATATCTCAACTTCAAGAATTGGATTCTGGGGCATCTCATTCCTTCTTGTGATGTTCCCCATCCTTTGGCAGGCATCACATTTTGTGATAAACTTGTGAGTATCTTTGAACAATGTAGGCCACCATAGACCAGCTTGTAAAACCTTTTGGGCAGTCTTGAAAGTTGCAAAATGACCTCCATAAGCTGAACCATGGCAATGTCCTAGCACTCCTTCAACTTCATTCTCTGCTATGCATCTCCTAAACAATCCATCTGATCCCTTTTTGTATAGGTAAGGTTCATCCCAATAGTATCCATTGATGTCCTTGAGAAGTTTCTTCTTCCTATAGGGGTCCATGTCTGATGGGATCTCTTCACATACTTTGTAGTTGACTATATCAGTATACCAGGGTAGATCCTCACTCTCAAGTGCCATCCACTCCTCCATTTCGTCCTGCTCGACCGGGTCTCCAAACTCACTCGGTCGAGTGAGTGCTCGAGTAGCTGGTCGAGCTGGCTGCCGGGTTGTTCCAAGTTGCATCAGTTTCTCCTCAGGCATTGAGTCATCAATTGGAATATCCTCCTCTATCCTCATCCTTGACAAATGATCAGCTACTCCATTCTCTATCCCTTTCTTATCAACTATTTCCATGTCAAATTCTTGGAGAAGCAAAATCCACCTCAATAACCTTGGTTTGGTATCTTTCTTTGAGTAGATGTGCCTCAAGGCAGCATGATCAGTGTACACAATCACCTTGGACCCTACTAAGTAACTTCTGAACTTTTCAAAGGCAAATACCACTGCTAAGAGTTCTTTCTCTGTTGTTGAGTACCTTCCTTGAGTCTCATCCAAGGTTCTACTTGCATAATGAATCACATGCAGCCTCTTATCTTTTTTCTGACCTAAGACTGCTCCTACTGCAAAGTCTGATGCATCACACATAATCTCAAATGGAAGATCCCAGTTTGGAGCTTGGACTATTGGAGCTGAAATCAAGGCAGCTTTGATCTCCTTGAAAGCTTTCAAACACTCTTCATCAAAGTTGAACTCAGTCTCCTTACATAGCAACCTTGTCAATGGCCTAGCTATCTTTGAGAAGTCCTTGATGAATCTCCTATAGAACCCAGCATGCCCAAGAAAGCTTCTTATGTCCTTGACTGATTTTGGTGGTTGGAGTTGAACCATGACCTCAATCTTTGCCTTATCAACCTCAATCCCTTTTTCTGAAATCTTATGGCCAAGAACTATCCCTTCTTCAACCATGAAGTGACACTTTTCCCAGTTCAAAACAAGATTTGTCTCCTCACATCTCTTTAGAACCCTGCATAGATTAGCAAGACAAGAAGGAAAGGAGTCTCCATAGACAGAGAAATCATCCATAAAAACTTCCACAACATCCTCAATGAGATCAGAAAAGATAGACATCATGCATCTTTGAAAAGTTGCTGGAGCATTACATAATCCAAATGGCATCCTTCTATAAGCAAAAGTACCATATGGACATGTGAATGTTGTCTTTTCTTGGTCATTGGGATGAATAGGAATTTGGAAAAATCCAGAATATCCATCCAAAAAGCAGTAGTGAGTGTGATTAGCTAATCTTTCTAACATTTGATCAATGAAAGGAAGAGGGAAATGATCTTTCCTAGTGGCTGAATTAAGCTTTCTATAGTCAATGCACATTCTATGTCCTGTTATGGTTCTTGTAGGAATTAACTCATCTTGATCATTCTTTACCACAGTAATACCTCCTTTTTTAGGGACAGAATGGACTGGTGAAACCCAAGTACTATCAGAAATAGGATAGATTACACCAGCATCTAGCAACTTAAGGATCTCCTTTTTGACTACTTCCTTTAGGTTGGGGTTTAACCTTCTTTGGGGTTCAATACTAGAGTAAGATTCATTTTCAAGGTGAATTCTATGCATGCAGAGGCTAGGTGAAAGTCCTTGAATATCATCTAAAGTATAACCAATAACTTTCCTATACTTCCTCAATTCAACAACTAGCAAGTTAAGTTCATCTTCACTCAATTTAGCATTAACTATAACTGGATAAGTAGAATTCTTACCAAGGAAAACGTACCTTAGCCCAGATGGAAGAGGTTTTAGCTCCACTTTTGGTGCTTTCAGCTCAGACCAGTCATCCCTAGAGGATTCAGCAGTGCACTCGGTCGAGTGGGTCATGCACTCGGTCGAGTGCTTGGTCGAGCCAGTGGTCGAGCTGTCCGTATTTACTACTTGAACTGACCAAACTTCCTCCCTTAGTGCCGGTAATCCCTCAAAAATCTCTGGATGGTCTGATTCTTTACATGAGTCCAATATCTCTTCATAGACCTTGGTTTCTTTATGGATGAACCCTTCCTCTCCATTTTTGGTCAAGGCAGTCCTAAGATGATCTTCTTCTGCTAGTTCTTCCATTAGTTCTCCTGATAGCTTATCCAGCTCCTCAATCCAAAAGACTTGTCCTTCAATTGTTGGTTTCTTCATAGTTTCAAGAATGTCAAATGTCATTTTTAGATCATCTCCTAAGTTGAGGTCAATCTTTCCTTCTCTAACATCTATTATTGCTCCTGCTGTTGCAAGGAAAGGTCTTCCCAAAATCAAAGGATCTTTTGGCTCCTCATCCATTTCCAAGACTACAAAGTCTGTTGGGACTTCTACTGCTCCAATTCTAACAGGTAGATCTTCCAAAACACCATGTGGTAGTCTTATTGATCTATCAGCTAAGATCAAAGATATATTGCATGGTTTATACCTTGTAAATCCAAGTCTCTTTGCAACTGTCAAAGGCATGAGGCTCACTGAGGCTCCCAAATCACAAAGGCATCTGTTGAAAGTCAAAGGTCTTATTGAGCAAGGTATAGTGAAGGAGCCTGGATCTCTCAACTTTTGAGGGTTCACTTGCTTCTGGATTATGGCACTACACTCATGGCTAAGATGCACCATCCCCTGAACTTCTTTGATTATTTCCATCACAGCATCTTTCAAGAACTTCTGGTAAGGAGGAATCATCACAAAAGCATCAATCAAGGGCATCCTAAGCTCAATCTCTCTAACTTGTTTGTCAAACAATGCTTTATACTTGTCAACCATTTGCTTCTTAAACCTTCCTGGGAAGGGCAAAGGAGGCTTGTAAGGAGGGGGAATGGACCTAGCTTCCTTTTCCTTGGAGGTGGCTGGCTTAGATGTTTCCTGAGCAGCTGCTCGATCTGGCACTCGAGTATGCACTCGGTCGAGTGCCTGGTCGAGTGGCTCGTCGAGTTCAACACTGTTTTTGACCTGAGTCTCTTCTTCTTGAAATTCCTCCCCCTCTTGCTCCACACTGTCCTCAGTGTTTTGTAAAGCTCCCTTTTTATCTTGTAAAACTCTTCCACTGCGCAAATTAATGGCATGGGCACTTTCTATAGATTGCACAATAGCTTTTCCCTTGTTGTTCTCTTGCTTAGAGGCAGAAGTTTGTTGACCCTCCAGTGTTGTAATCCTTGAAGTAAGTGTGTCAAACTTGCCATTTAGGTCACTGTAAAGATCTGTTATCCTCCTGTTCAACTCAGCAAATCTATTGGCTTCCTCAATCTTCCCTTGTGTTTGTCCAATCAATAGCTGCTGTATCATAGCTCTAAGGTCTTGTTCCTGGCCTTGGTTAGTCTGAAACCCTGGTGGGGGACACAATTGGGGCTGGAACACTTGTTGCTGTTGTTTGGGAATATAGCTTTGGAACCCTTGAGTCTGTTGAGGCTGTTGAGGAGGGTAGACTTGATCTTGTGGATTAGCCACATTGGTGCTCCTATAAGAGAGGTTGTTGTTCTTGAAACCACCTTGATTGTAACCCTTGAATCCACCTTGGTTCTGCATGTAGCACAACTCAGCAAACTCTGTCTCCCCCTCTTGAACTTGAGCTTCTTCTTCACCAATGAAGTGAATAGACTTAGACTGGCTAAGAAGGATCTTATCAAGCTTCTCATTGACCATCTTCAAATCTTTCTTGTATTTATCCTCTTGATCAGCTGAGGAACTCCTTATGGTCCTATCATAGTCTTCATTATAATTGCCATCTGACTGAGCAAGATTCTCAACCAATTCCCAGCCTTCATCCACATGCTTGTTGAGGAAGTTGCCATTAGAAGCAGTGTCAAGAAGCATCCTGAACTTTGGAAGGACTCCTCTATAAAGTGTACTCAACAATGACTCCATACTGAATCCATGATGAGGGCACTGAGTTTGGTAGCCCTTGAACCTTTCCCAAGCTTCACAAAAGCTCTCATTGTTCCTTTGAGCAAATCCAGAGATCTCATTTCTCAATCTAGCAGTCCTAGCATTGGAGAAGAATTTGGCCAAGAAAGCCTTCTTACACTGGTCCCAAGTAGTGATAGCACCAGTAGGCAGTGTTTTCTCCCACAAATGAGCCTTGTCCCCAAGAGAGAAAGGGAACAACCTCAGTTTGAAACCATCTTCACTTACTCCATTTATCTTTGTGAGGCCACAGATCCTGTCAAACTCATCAAGATGATCTAAAGGGTCCTCCATAGGCAATCCATGAAACTTATTGGCCTGAATCATTGAAATCAAACCACTCTTGATCTCAAAGTTGTTGTTGGCAACTGTTGGTGGAACAATGCCAGCTCTTTGGTTGTGAGTGTTAGGTGCATCTCCAGCACCAATATGTCTTGGTCTCTGAACTTGATCCTGATGATCCATGGCTACTGGAACCTCCTGTTGTTGCTGAACAACCCTCTTCTTCTTGGATCCCACACCTTTTGTTAACTTGTTGATGCTGTCACTATACCTTTGAAGATTGTCCTTTCCTTTGGACCTTGTGTGCATCAACTTTCACAAACGATTTTTCCCGAGCAAGCGACTGAGCACAGGCTCTAGAAGGAAGGTAGGGCAACTGGAAAAAGAGACGAACAGAGATCCGGGGTCTGGCTCGATCAAGTGCTCGAGCACTACTCGGTCGAGTGGTGGTCGAGTGACTGGTCGAGTGGTACCTGAAATGGAACTTCAACCCAGAAACACAAGATTCAAGTGCAGAAACTTCACAAATGCAAAAAGGAACTTAATCTTAGACTAATATGGATCCTAAATGTCACAAATACTAACTCAAACAGGCAACGGCGCCAAATTGAAACCTGCTATTTATGTGGTGTGAATGGTGAATGTGTGTGAAAGTGTATGATATGGAATGATGGTGGGTGTTTCAATTCCCCTTATGCAGTTGCAGTATAAGAGGTGTCAATCCAGTCTAAGTGCTTGTGAACAATCAAGATATGCATATGAATCTAAGTTAAGTCAAATATGAAAGGATGTTTGTCACTAACAATCCTATGATGATAATGATGAAAAGCAGAAAGTAAACTACAAGAACTAGAAACTAAATGCAAATAAGACAGTATGATTATGATCTAGAAACAGAAACAGAAACTATAAATACTAGAATGGAACTAATGCAAGACAAGTAATGAACTAGATGCTAAGTGAATGCAATGAAAATGCAACAGGAATGAAACAGGAATGAAACAAGACAAACACAAAACATAAACAAGAAATCTGGGGAAGAGCTCGATCAGCACTCGACCGAGTGTAGGTCGAGTAGGTGGTCGAGTTGGGTAAAACGTGAAAACAGAGCAAGACAAGAAAAACAGAGCAATACTAAATCAGATCAAACACCAAGCAAACGATGATATTTAAACTAGAAATTCAATAAGCAAAGAAGGTTCCTGAGGATGGATTCATGGGATAAACTAATCATTGTGGTGATCTAACTTAATCAACAAATCTCAAGCAAAGCTATGAGCTGACCTCTAGACATACTAATCTAAGACAAGTCTCTCCCACTCTCATGGTCAAGAGACAATCAAACCTATGCAATCCTAGACTTGCTCTCACAATGAAAAGAATCTACACAAGCAGGCATTAAGCAATACATCTCAAACCAAACAAGACCTCTAATCTCTTAGCAAGCCTAATGGTAAGCTCTAGATCTAGCCTTATCTATGCTTTCTAAACATTGGTGTGATGCTAAAAAGCTTAAGATCAGATCCTACCCTCTCAGATATAGAATCAGCATTAAGAACATCTAGCCTAGAAGAGATCTACAACAATCAAGCTTGATCAAATCAGATACACCACAAGATCAATCTATCCTAACCCATCCTCAAGATCCTAAGAAGACTACTCACAACAAGACATGATCAAACAAATCATAAACCCAGAAATCATTGAAACTTGCATGATTAGATAGATAAGAAAAAGATCTACAACTTTAAAGAAGAAATCAAACTCAAATTCTTATTACCCAGAAAGTTATTCAACAATCAAGTAAGAAGAAATCTTCTTTTTCTCAAGAACAAAATCTAAAAATTAAAAAGGAAAATGAAAAGCAAAAGGAATAAATTCCTAAAAAGGTAAAAACTAGGTTCTCAAAAGCTGGAATAGAATCTAGATATTTTCTTCACACTTTTGGTGGCTGCAGTACAAGTCTTTATATAGTGGGGAAGGTGGAAGCCCTAAAATTGGGAAAAGTCAAAGTGGTCCACGGATCGGTCAACTCGACCAGTGCTCGGTCGAGTGACCGATCGAGCTGGCTTCCCTGGCTTAACTCCACTCGGTCGAGTCCATCTCCCACTCGGTCGAGTGCTTGGTCGAGCTGGACTCCGGGTCTTGGTTCTTCAGCCTTTAACTCCCTTGTTTACTCCTCATGACAGCTTCACATCTCTTCTCCTTTGCTTCCATGCTCCTCAAGCTCCAAAATCACCTATTTATGCATGAAAAGATGCAAATGCAATGCAACTACACTCTAATGCAAGATTGGTCCTAAAGCTACACAATAATGGTGAGAATGGATAGAAAAAGATGCAAAAGATGTGAATAAACTAAGGGAAAACATGGTAAAATATATGAACATCACGCAGCAACCTCTAAAGGACTAGACTCAAAGAAAGAAAAACCCAACTGAAGAGAAAAAGCATAGTTTGCTAAACCATCAGCAAGATGATTAGCCTCCCTATGCACATGCGTAATACGGACTATCCAGTCCCTAGAAATAAAGCCATGGCACAGACGCACCAGGAAGGACAGTGGGTGAGCCTCGCTAACCCCTGTCTGTAAAAAACCCACCACTAACTCTGAATCTACCTCTAACTCAAGCCTAGTGACCCTCCTTTCCCAAGAAATAACAAGACCGTAATAAACTCCCCATAACTCAGCCAACAGAGCAGAACAGATCCCAATATTAAGCGAGAAACCGGCCTGCCTCTCTCCCAACTCGTCCCGCAACACACCCCCTGCAGTTGCCAGCCTCGGGTTACCCCTTGAAGCACCGTCCGTATTCACCTTCCACCAACCCATTGGCGGAGATGACCAACGAATCAAACGTTCCTCTCGCAACAAAACTCTCGAACCTTGCTTGTGAGCTCGATGCGCAGCACTTACCTCCGCTGCCAAATCCTTTAAAAACTTCACCCGATCACGACACTTACCCTGAACACCAAAAACATTTCCACACCTCCACTTCCAACCCCACCAAGCGGTAAGACTAAACAAAGTAGACCAAGTCCGACCACCTGAACTCGAGTTCCCAATTAGATTAGTGTACAACCATTCCAAAAGAGATAAAGAAAAGAACCTTTTTTGCTTCCTAACTGGTACTAAGCGCATCCACACCCCCGACATAGCCGGACAGTCTCGTAAGATGTGAAGAATTGTTTCGTCCCCACCTTTACAGACAGTGCATAAGGCAGTATCAGTTAAGTGCCGGTGAAATCTCTCTGCATTTGACATAAGAGCTTGATGGCCAACTAGCCATAAGAACACTCGCACCCGTTCTGGTGTTACAACCCTCCAAATCCGATCCCAAAAATTATCCATTAGTGGCCCCTCCACATTCATACAAGTAAGCAACTGATATGCTGATCTCACTGTGAACTGTCCCTTCGCGTCTGCAGGCCATGATAGAGCATCTTTTGCACCAGTAACAATGTCTAACACTACAGCCCCCAAACGTAACCGAGTATTCTCAGTAACCCATGGAAGGATCCGAGTCATCAACCAACCCCTACCATCCTCCCAAAGCTCACTAGCAAACTCATCAACTCTATCCATAGGAAACCCCACCGGACCCAACTCCACAAGTGATTTATTCATAATCCACTTATCCTGCCAGAACCTGATCTGACTCCCGTCTCCCGGCACCCATCCATACCCCGGTATAACCACTTTCCTAATGCCAACCGCTACACTGCGCCAGGTGGAAGACCAAGTACTCTTTGGAGTGAGCCAGTTAATTGCAGAAATCTCACCTACCCGATATTTGGACCTTAGAATTCTAGCCCATAAGCTGACTTGATCATGTATCAACCGCCACCCCACCTTAGCAAGAAGCGCCTTATTCATATCCTGAAGTCGCTTAATACCAAGGCCTCCTTCCCTTCTCGGGACACATACACGATCCCATGAGATTAAATGTTGCTTCCTGGCCTCCAAGGAACTGCCCCAGAGGAATGATCTTGACACCTTATCAAACTCGTTTAAGAGTGATTTCGGGAGAGAGATAACACTCATAGTATGAATTGGGATAGCTCCCAACACAGCCTTAGTGAGAGTAATGCGGCCTGCGAGACTCAAACACCGTTCTTTCCAGCCGGCTAACTTAGTTGAAACTCTTTCCAATACTTCACCAAACGTAGCTTTGTTCAACCTCTTCTGGAGGATAGGCATGCCCAAATATTTACCCAAATCCGTGGTGGACTTAATGCCACTCTCCTCGGAGATGAGTTTTTGCAAATCACGTGACACATTTTTTGAGAAATAAATCTTAGACTTCTCAAGACTCACCTTCTGTCCTGAAGCTTGGCAAAACTGTTCCACTATCCCCCTGATAACTCTGATCTGAGCAACTGAGGCCTCTGCGAAGAGGATCAAATTGTCTGCGAAGCAGATATGTGAAAGGGGAGGACCGCCCTGTGAAAGACGAATCGGTTTCCAATTTTTCCCACAGATAGCTCTATCAATCATTTGACAGAGTCATTCCAAACACAAGACAAACAGGTAAGGAGACAAGGGGTCACCTTGCCTTAACCCCCTGGATGGTTTGAAAGCTTCTGTCGTTTCACCATTCCACAGAATGTTCATTGCAGGGTCTTGAACACATTTCATGATCCACTTAATCCATAAATCTGACAAACCCGCAGCTACAAGAGTGTCCTCTAAGAAATCCCACCTTACACGGTCATAAGCCTTCTCTAAGTCAAGTTTAAGCAACATCCATCCTTTGCGACCCTTCTTCCTTCTCATGGAATGGACCGCTTCCTGGACTATAACAATGTTGTCAGTGCTTAAACGACTAGGAATAAAACTTGACTGCGCCGGTCCTATGAGCTTAGAGATTACCAGCTTCATCCTCGAAACCATCACCTTTGTTATTACCTTGAAGATAACATTGCAAAGACTAATGGGACGAAATTGAGTTATCCTTTCAGGTTTAGCAACCTTCGGAATCAAACAACCTAATGCGTCATTGAGTCCCAGTGGAAGGTCTCCCGTCTCAAAAAATTGCAGCACCAAACGCACCACTGACTCTCCAACAACTTTCCAGCACTTCTGATAGAAAATAGGCTGGAAGCCATCTGGTCCAGGAGATTTATAGGCACCCATCCCGCCTATAGCCGCTTCTACCTCAGAGGCCAAAACTGGTTTACTCAAACTAAGCATCTCATCCCAAGTAAGACGCTGGAACCCCTCCCTTGGGAGGCTTACGACTACCAACTCCACATCCACCAACGAATACAACCGTTTATAATATTCCACTGCCATTGATTCTAACTCCTTCGAATCTGTCACCCAAACCCCAACATCATTCTTCAAGGCTTCAACCCGATTACGACGTCTCCTTATGATGGTTGAAGTATGAAAAAAGGTTGTATTTCGATCCCGAAGCTCAACCCACTTTTCCCGTGACTTCTAGAACCATAGAACCTCCTCCTGTTCCATAACTATGTCAAGCTCCTGGATTAGACTTTCCTCTTTCTGCAATAAGTCATCCGTCTGCGTAACATCAAGAAGATCCTGCACTACTTTGATCTCTATCAGTAGCTTCTCCTTCCTCTGGAAAACATCCCCGAACACCTCTTTGTTCCACTGTTTCAAGGTTTTCTTTAGGCTTTCCAGCGCCTCAATAGTTGACACATCACGCCTCCAAGATGTCTCCAACAGTTCCTTAAAACTCCCATGGCTCAACCAAGCCGCTTCAAACCGAAATGGACGCCGTCGAGGATCTCGAGCCACCATGGGGCTCAACTGGACATAAACCGGAGCATGATCAGACGCCAAAAAAGGAAGGTGCGAAACAATTGCCTCTTGCCACTTAAGTCGAGTCTGAGCACAACATAATACCCTATCCAACCTTTTAGCTACAAAGTGTTGAGCTCTCTTACCTCTTCACCAGGTAAATTTGTTACCTCTAAAACCCATATCGATTAGAGATTCAGAATTAATCCATTCCCCGAACGAAAGAGAATCAGCTGACAACTTCAATTCTTGACTTCTTGACTTATTTTTTTGTAGCTCACATTGATGTAATTGAAAGTTTATATCTCTAACCAGTGCTTGTGCTAAGTGATGGATTAATTGTAGTGCTCCTTATATATATTGTCTACAATGTCACTTGAATTAGACGACTGAGTGTTTCAACCAATACAACCAAAAATCCTTCTTCATTACAAATATCTTAGAGAACATATCCCAACTAAGATCTGCAACATTAAAATCAAAGAAAACAGAATACAACAAGCCAAAAAGAAAGTCGTTAAATTACAATGGTTCATTGGTACAAAGAAAACGAAAAACAAAAATATAAAGTGAGTAAACATCTGAAATAACAAACACAATGACAAGCCTCTGTCATCCTATAATTGCTCCTCCAATTTGTTGGCTATCATTTGGAAGGAACGAAAACGCTAGGATTTTCATGGACATCGCTTCAATTTAACTCATTCTAGAATCACATTGACCGGATAATCAGGAGTCGCCTCCTTCCTGAATAAGCTCAGCGGCTCTTTCAGGTAAAGAAAATTCTCTCTTTTATTCACTTTAATATTTTCATTACATTGTTTGGCTTTTTATAGTAGATACAATTCTAGGGTTTGCATCCTGACAGCTCATACCAATGATTAGGTGTCTAGTGTGTCAAGACACTCAAACCTGTTCCTGAGGTCGATTGGATCCGTACCTGCCAGCTCTGTCTTCACTTGGATTTTTTTCTTTTGTGCAGGTGGAGTTAGCTGTTGAAGAGAAGAAGCTTTTGACTCATTGTTGGGCTTTGTGGAAGTGTTATTCTTGTTGGGCTTCGCTGAAGTGTTAATGGACTTCTGCTGTTTTGACACATTAACGGGCCTTGGTGATATGGAGTCCACCAACGTCTCTATCACTTCAGTCGAAGCAATCTGTTCAGCTTCTTTCTCTTTCAAAGCTTCTCTCGATCGGATTTGGGAGGCTTGAGATTGAGTCTAAGACGATCGATTGATGTTCTCGACCAAAGCTGGTGGAACACTGCTGATACTTCCCATCGCTTCAATTTAACTTAGTTCTACTTTTGCATGTGATAAATAACTTCCTAGTTTTAACTTAAGTTAGAAGTTGTATAACATTTAAACCAAAAAAGAAATTAAAAATTACAGAGTGGTAGCCTGGTAGGGGTCGTAGTAGATTTGGTATGGAGTAATGGAGATCACGTGTATCACCAATGGTACCACTTGTTCGATTAACGGATTAAGACCTTGTTTATCGGGGGTTCAACCCCTGATTCTTAGTATTTTTCAGCCAAAAAATAAAGGAAAAGAAAAGGAAAAATTTAAGGGGAGTTGTTATATAGTATCCCCAAATATGTTTTAAGAGACGCATACGTGTTCGTGTGCTATTGGCTGATAGAAAACGTAGAAATTTTTTTTTTCTTCCCATTTCCTTCTCTTTCTTTCTCTCTCTCTTTCTCTCGCGAACAAAGAATTTTTTGTGGAATCGTCTGGGTCTGGAGGAAGAGTAGATTTCTGTCGGAGAAGAGGAGATTGCTGCCGGACGAAGAGGAGATTGTCGTTTCCCATGGCGGTATTTTGATTGAATGGTGAATCGGCTCTGATTGCATGTAGGAGAGGTCAAGGATCGATCTTTCGGGTCGGATTGAAACGACGTTGGTGAATATTTACAGAAAACACAATCTTCCTCCGATCAATGATGAGACGAGGCAGAGACTCTCTTCGATTCCAGAAAATTTGGCTTTTGGGTTGGTCTGCCACGTTTTTAGTTTGCAGTTTGGTGTGATATGTAACCTCGACAGCTTCATCGTTTCTTCGGTTAACCAGGCCGTTGGTGTTACTGGCTCTCCTCGGCTGAGCTCCGGTGGGTCTCCGGCACAGTCTCGTATCCCCTCTGGAGAATACGTGTGCAGGGTTCTTCAAGGTCAGTATCACAAACACTCTCTTTGATTTTGTTTTGGATTCGGAGGTGTGTTTTTAGAAGATGACTCTTTGAAATAATATAAAAAATCGTTACTTTCTTATGATTTGTTTGTTGTTGGGGGATTGCAGAAATGATGTCTGTTGATTCTGATGCTCCTTCTCCCAAGTCTTTGCAAAGAGAAGACATAAGAGGATCTATGGAGATTCCTTAGCTGGTAGCTTTGGGAGAACTCGAATTCAAGAAGGCGTTTCTGTTACTTTGCTATATCCCAGGGTAATGTTGTGCTGCAAGTTTTTCAAATTTTGTTCCATTACTTTAAATCTCTTATCCAACAAGTATTTTAAGTGATTGGTTTTGGTGAAAGATACCTATTTTGGTAATACTTAGCCTTTGGTGTTATGTAGGCAACGTTTGGGTGAGGTTAAAACTGCTGGTGGTAAGGTTTTAACTGCTGATGAAATCAGACAATGGAAGGATTTGCCCATGGTTGCATATGAAGCAGCGGTTTTATTGTCCTCAAACTGACCGAAGTGTGGTATGCTGTTTTGTTGTTCTATGGGGTTTCATTTTCAGATTTAATGTTTGCATTTCTAGGGGCGAATTGATCAGAACTAGAGACTTGTTCGTTAATAGATAATTATTTGTCTGCTATGAGAATTTGACTTTGGTATCAAAGTTTTACTAACTGCATCCTCTTACTTGCTTTGTTTCTCCAGTTACAATGGGATACCGGAAAGACCCATTACTATCAATGTCATGTAGCTCCTAATGGTAGCTACACATTTAAGGTTGATTCCGCTCTTTAACTACTACCTTTCATGTTTCATTTTCCATCCCACATATGTTCTTTGTACTAAAAAGGTTTAATTCACAAGATACTTCTAGTTATTAGTGTCTAATAGCTGTACATTTATTTTTGCAGGGTTGGTGTACAATCATGGTTAAACTTGCCAATATCGATGGTTGTAACCTAGTTGTCATTGAGAAAACAGTGCAGTCTTTATCCGACAGCATGGCGAGTTTCAAGGAGAAAATAGCTGAGGAGGTCCGAATCCCACCAGAGAAACAGATGTTATTGGGTTGTTACTGGAGAACAACAGGTCACTTGCACATTACAATGTGGGAGCAGGAGAAACCTTAACTCTGTCCTTGTGTGCGTGTGGGTTCTATAAGGACAAGCCTTGTACTGGTGGCCCTTGTCGATGCTGGGATAGGCTCGCCGAAGCATTAGTGGAGAGGGAGGCACATGCTCGCCAGCAATTACATTTAGAGCCTCTTAATCCTAGTTTAATTTGATGTCTTGTAAAAGACGTCTTTACTTAATTTATGTGTGATACTTAAAGTTTAGCTTCTCCTCTATGTAATAATAAGCTACTTAACTAAATTATCTCGACTTTGATTGGTTTCTCTTTTATATTCTATGCAACTACTACTAGCAAGGTTCTAACAATTTGAGAAGACTCGACAAGATTGTATCAAAAGGGCTTCTGTTTAAGTTGGAACAATCAGTTTGGTAGCTTAAAGCCTCTAAGACTGAGAATATTTGGGCAAAATTTGGAGCTAATCAGTATTAAAATTAATCATTCTCTCCATTTATAAATTGCACTTATGTTGTAATATGTATTAATGTTTTTATTTTGTTTTGTATGTTTGAAAATTAATAAAAATGGAAAATTTTCTAATTATATAAAATCTTAAATGTTTACACATTTATACCACTTCTATTCTATTTAAAAAATTTAAATTTTAAAAAACAATATTTCAAAAATAAGATACCCAAAATAAGAACCTACCAATAAATGAACAAATTTTATCTAACAGATCATGGTTTCTTATATTCCAAACAGTAAACAATTAATTCATAAAAAATTTAAGAACTCCCCTTACTCAAACCCACCAATAAACATGCTCTAAGTAATAACTTAGTTTTTAAAGTTTTTCTCGGATACGCACAAGTGGTTATTAAGGATGGACCCCTTACTCAAACCCACCAATAAACATGCTCTAAGTAATAACTTAGTTTTTAAAGTTTTTCTCGGATACGCACAAGTGGTTATTAAGGATGGACAATTGGGCATGTTGAATTTCACATTCCCTATAGGAAAAAAATGCACATAAAAAGAGAGAACGTGGACTTGGGCTATACATATGCTATGTTGGACCATTTCTACCAGTATATTAGCTTAGAATAATACTAACGAAAAAAAAACAAGTGTCTAGATTCAATGTACCAGAAACTAAAAATCAAGAACTCAAACTTCAAGAGTTAAGTTAAGGCCATCCTTAATGGGACAACTTTTGCCCTGTTCTAAGCCCAATAAATAATAAAAATAAGTAACAGTGGGCTTAGATCAATATTTTTGATCTTGGTTCAGAACTGATCCAAGGGGTGTTCTAAATTTTTTACTCTCCTCGATTGGTCGAAAAATAAGGAGAGAAGCTAATTTTTCATTTCTTTCATTTGCCCCAAATCGTGTCTAGGTTTCTTTCTCTTCCGGAAAAGGCGACAGCTTCGTTTCTCGCCTTCTTTGCCGCCGAAGCTTTGTTTTCCGTCTCGAAGGCTTCCGTCGTCGTCTCTTCCCGTAAACAGTTCCCACAATCTCTCTGTTTGATTTGAAGAGCTTGTCCATGTTCTTAGTGATGGATCTTCGTACTTTGTACTTCAATTTAGTTTGATTTTGTTTACTAGAGATTTTGATTTTGCAATTTCCCAATTGTTTGAAGATTTTGTTTTGATCTGTTACAGAATCTAGTTGTCTCCATGTTACTGTGTAGTAATTCATCTAAATTTTGACAGTTCTTTGGGATTTTTGCTGCTGTGTTCTGAGTTGAAGTTGTTAAAGTCCATGATTTTGATAAATTGATATAGAAGCTCCAATGGTGCGTAATTGACTCTGGCTTTACTTTTGAGTTTGTTTAGTGAGAACATGGCTGAGAAGGTGAAGAGGATGTACCTAGGGATGCTAAGATTGTGAAATCTCTTCTTAAGTCGATGGGTTTGGAGGACTGCGAGCCACGTGTGATACACCAGTTTCGGAGCTATGGTACCGGTATGTGGTGGAAGTGTTGACAGATGCTCAGGTTTACTCGAGCATGCTAGCAAATCCAACATTGATTGTGATGATGTGAAGCTCGCTATTCAACCCAAAGTTAATTTCAGTTTCTCTCAGCCACCTCCAAGAGAGGTATGCATTGTTGTTGACGATTCCTTGTTTCATTTTCTTTAGATTATTGTCAAAAGAGAGATGTGATACGGCCAGAGTCATTTGGTTAGCTGCTATGTGAATGATCATTAGGGAAGTATCACCTTAGTTACGATTTGTGAACAGCTACTCTCTTACCACATAAGTTGCATTACGAGAACCTCAAATGTTTTCGTTTGCTAAATCCATGTCGTTTGATTTTGGAATCTCAATGTCTTTGTTGTTGGATGTTTGATTTAGGTTCTGCTAGAACTTGCTGCAAGTAGAACAAGATCCCTTTGCTGCAAGTAGGTTCTGCTAGAACTTGCTGCAACTATTCATACTGCCGTAGAGGTTTCAAGTGGCTTGGACTTGGTATGTCTTGTCTTACCGTGAAATGTTGAAGAATTTGATTTCTATCTTTTTGTCAATGATTGTGTTAATCGTAGATTGTTGATGACTTGGATGATGAAGAAGAAGATGAAGGTCCCGTAATCTATGAGGACAAGGACAGTGATAAGAAGAAGGAGAAGGAATAGAGGAAGCAATGGAGACAGATGAAGAGGCAAACGACTCAGCCGATGAAGCAGCTGATGGTGTGAATGGTTTTGAAGGATTTACATTTTGATTTTTTAAAGTTTTTATAATTTGTAAAATATTTATGAATATTATATTATTCTAAGAACACCAAAATTAGTTCCCCCATTTTTTTAACATAAGATCTTAACTACTGATTTTATATTATTTTCACTATATTTTTATTCTAAGAACACAAAAAAAAGTTCTCCCATTAAGGATGCCCTAAGGGGATACACTAGGATCAGCTTTAAATGCGGAATTGTACGGTTAAAAACGTATAAACCTCAAAAAGCCGTCTAGATTCAATCATTTAACTCCCAAGCATCTCGGGATTCTCTATTCACACCAAAATCTTTTTCACATTGTATATATACTAATACGATTCATTCTCAATTCTTGGAAAGAAAAAAAAATATCACATTCGTTTTCTAATCTCTCACTTTCTTCTTCCTCTTCTTCTCTAAAGATTGTTGCGTGAGGCTAAAGATCAAAGATGGTTTTGTGGGTATTTGGATATGGTTCTCTAATTTGGAACCCAGGTTTTGATTTTGATGAAAAGCTCATTGGCTATATTAAAGACTACAAACGTGTCTTCGATCTCGGTATGTACATTTCACAACACAATGTTGTTCTTTTTTAATTTCTTCCTGTTGTTGTTGAAAGAATTAATCGAATTGTTTTCGCTTATATTTTCTTATGTTTTTCTATGTAGCGTGTATTGATCACAGAGGTACCCCTGAACATCCTGCTAGAACTTGCACTTTGGAACAATCCATTGGAGCTATATGCGTAAGCCAATTACATGTTCTTGTTCATAAATAGCCTTAGGTTCTCGAATTTTTCTGAAGCAAAAAATAACTTCAAGTGGGTCGAGTTTTTTGATGTTTTGTTTTTTACATCTACAATCGAGGCTATAAAATGCACCACGTAATTTACATAGAAACGAACTTAGTACAAGGCAGATTCGCATAAAACATCCATATAATTCGGTGAAAAAAATGCTATTTGAAATGTGATGTTGAAAAGCATGTTGATTGTTAATTTTTGGGCAGTGGGGTGCTGCTTACTGTGTTAAAGGAGGACCAGAGAAGGAGAAACTAGCCATGGAGGTAAAAAGAAGACTCATCTATCGTCCTTTGGTGTGTGTGCTTCTTTCGTTAGATTTTATTATTGATGGCATGTGTTTTTTCTTGCAGTATTTGGAGAGAAGAGAGTGTGAATACGACTCAAAAACCCTTGTCGAGTTTTACACGGTAAGCAAACTTGTTGTTACTGTTGTTGTCTTTTTTCAAATCTTCCAAAACTGTTCTTATATATATAATTTCTATTTACTGGATGTAGGAAACTGACACTTCCATGCCAATCGTAACCGGAGTTATTGTGTATGTTTTCATCAAAAATCTATCATTTTCCATTCCACTCAATGGTTTAAACTTGAAAGTTTCAATGTTGAAATCAGTCTGTTTTCCTTGTGTAGCTTCACGTCAACACCAGACAAAGTGTCGAATAAATACTATTTAGGCCCGGCACCATTGGAGGAAATGGCAAGGCAAATCGCTACAGCTACTGGACCTTGTGGGAACAACAGAGAGTATCTTTTCAAGCTTGAGAAAGCATTGTACGACATTGGTAATTAAGAGAGCTTTCTAAATGGATTTCTATTAAAGAATCACAACTTTTTCGTATATATGATTCTGATGATGAAAACGTTGTGTGTTAACAGAACATGAGGAAGAGTATGTGATTGAATTAGCGAACGAGGTGAGGAAGCAACTCGATTTGCCAGAGGAAGTGAAAACATTGTTGAAGCCTGTGGTTTCTCGTGTACTAGTCAAGTCTCAAGCTCATGCTTCTTCCACTCGGCAAAGAGTCTTTGCATCATGAAGCCAGCTAACAACATTGTGGTGATGAGGCTGATGTTAACTCTTATCTTTCAGTTTATCAATGAATCTCACTCTGAGATCATTGAATCGAAGGTTTGATCTAGAAAAGAAAACTCACCCTGAGATGTTTTCATTTTTTGATCTGCATTTATGGAGAATTCTTGACATATGATGTAGTACTCAATTTGTGAGACGAACAACAACAAAATCTTTTGTTGACAAAAAAAAACAAAACAAAATCTTTTCGCTCTAGATTTTTTGTCGCATAATTCGTTTTGTTGTTATTCTGGAGAAATTACATTATTGGGCTATTACGCCCAAAAACACTATAGTGGAACCCTCTCATGACACAAGGTGATGTTATGAGATTTCTTATTAGTGAAAACAGAGTGTTTACAACCGGTATACAATTTTTCAACTTAACATGTTTTTGTTTCATGATAAATCACTAAATCAGTCAAACAAAAGCCTAAACCCTCCAAAATATCATACCAATAAAAACTATCAAAGGAAAAAAAAAGGGAAAATTGGAAATAAAGGATCACTAAACAAAAAAATTGTTCATCTACACCTTTTTTTTTTAATGGTCATTTTTACCTAAAATATCCATAGAATTGAAAACCCCAAATTTAAACAAGTTTTAAAATATGAAATATAGGAAAATAAGTAGATATACAATAATAGAGGTAATATAATTTTTTACAAAAAAAAAATTGTATAAGTTGTTTTTTTTATAGATAAAATTTGATATAAAAAATTTAGAAAGCGTTTTCTACTGTTCTGAAAATTTAAGATGATGTGTTCTAACACTTTCTACATGTTATACTAAATTCAAGAACAGTTTATGTTCTAAATAGTTTAGGGGCCCGAAATTCTGAATTCTACAAAATTCAGAATTTGTATTCTACGGTTTACTCTATGTTCTAAACGTTTTAGTATAATCTTTCTACGGTTTATTCTATGCTCTAAAATCGTTAGAATGTGTTTTATTCTTTTTACTCTATCTCTGAGAATATTAGTTGACATATACTACCAAAAAGTATATTGTATACTCTGAAACTTTTAGTGATTGCTAAATATAGAAAGTGAATATTTAGAATAAAAACCAATATTTATCCAAGATCGTATTTTATAAAAAATAAAATAAAAAGTGTATACACTCTGATCACCCAAGTTTATTTTCCCTAGAGGATTTTTCTCTGATTTCTAATTTAAAATAAGACGGATGGGGAAGGAGAGAGTAGTCGTAAGGTGGAGAACTGATACGGAGGAGAGAGAGATTAATGTCGTCGACGGTCATATTGTGGTTACGGTCTATAACTTCTTCTTCCATCATCATCATCTTCTTCTTCTTCTTCTTCTTCCATCATCTTCTTCTTCCTCTTCTTCCTCTTCTTTGCTCTGCTTCCTTCTCTGTTCTCACGAAAAAAAGTTTTGAGAATGAGATTAATCACGTAATAATCCTTTTGCATTTGGAGTCTTGAAGTTTCATAGGCTTTATAGACTCGGTTTAAAGATTATGGTTCAAGTTCGGTTTAAATTAACAGTTAAACAGTTTACATGAATTTTGTAAAATTAATATAATCCACACTAACGATAATTGCGACGTGTTATTACATTAAATCTACGCCGCCGTGATGTGTCGCCGGCGTCTACCGTTTAACACTTTGGCGAAGGTATTCATGTATTAACATTTCCATCAACGATTCAATTTATGTATCTTGTATACTCTCTGGTTGATACATTCTCTCCTTACAGGGACTGAAATGAAGTCCATGCTCATCTACCATTATGTTTGCACCTTTGATGACATTGTCAATGTTGTGAAATGGCTCTTCCATTCCCTACAAAACACATCCAGCTCCATGAGAAACTGGAGACACTGGTTTAATCAGACCTTAAATATGATCTAAATATGTTGAATGCCACCGCCGTCGTCAATGTCATCGAAGATTTTTTGTTTTTGTTTTTTACGACTTCGTAAAAGGTGAAAGAGGAGAAAGAAAAAAGGTTTTGATGATTCATAGAAGTCTCTTAATTAATTAGAAGTTTAGGTTACCTTTTTTTGTTAATATATTTACGTAAATACATTAATTTTTAAAATTATATGTATATTTTTTTGTTAATTTAGTTTTCAAAAATTGAGGATAAAGCTGGGTTTTCATTATTATAAAACCTATATGATCAAACCTATCAAACTAAAGTTTAGATGGACATTTTTTGTAAACAATGTCCTTTTTTACCAATTTCCCCAAAAAATAAATAGTCTAGTTTTCGATTTTTTTTCTATTTTGAGAACTGAAAAATTGAATGTTAAAAAAGTTTTCAACACAATATTCGAAATGTTTTTCGAAAAAAATATATCATATCCTATATATTTTGTAATTCAATTATGTAATTATAATAATATTCAAAAATGTCGTTTATGCAAAAATTTACAAATATGTGGTATGTATAATTTTTTTTCTTTTTTTTTTGTCATCTGATTGAAAAAAACCATAAGTTTGAGGAAATACAGATTGGAAAGAGAGCAAGGGAAGCATAAACAACAAATACTTGATAATGAGGCTTAACAGCCCTCCAAGTATGTCTAAAAAGAAGCAAAACCGTGACTCTGACTGCCTTATCACTCGTCCGCTCGCAGAATATCATGGAGCCAGGAAGGGCCTCCCAGACTCAGATATGATTGGAGCCTTCCATCGCGGGTGACACTCCCTGCAATGGCCCTTGCTGCTTTGTTTGCCGAGGAAGCTATCTGCGTACACTCCCAGACCATCATGCTGTTGAACATGAGTCCAATTTCACGAAGCAGAGCCCGAAAACGAGGCCAGTCTTGGGGAGAGTTGATGGCCTGAACCACCATCGCTCTGTCAAATTCGATGATCACCTTATCAAAATGCAGCGTCTGTAAAGCTTCTAGGGCCCAACGGATGCACAGTAATCCCGCCAGAAACACAGAATCACACCTATTGAAAGCATCTCGAGCATGAAGTAGGACCTTACCCTCAGCATCCCGAGCTATCCAGGCACCACCAACCATTGCTAACTTATTGACTCAAGACACAGCAACATTACATTTAATGACCCCCGCCGGAGGTCTGAGCCACCGACCCTCCAGGATAGTACATTTCCGGTCCCATATAGTGGCAGATTGTTCATCCTCCTGGTGGGCTTCTTTCCACAGCCGCACCTCCCGGTATGCCTTCGTAACCAGTTCCATTATGTCACTTCGCTTACTCTGAAACACCAGTCTGTTTCTACCCTTCCAGATTTCCCACAACAACCAAGGAACAACCTCACGCACCTCGTCAGGCACAGCAGGGTCCTGTATCATCTTGTCAAAAAATTCCCAATTCTGCACAGTGTCATTGTTAGAGAAACCTCCACTCGGTATTGGTATGTTAGTTACAGCAAAAGCCTGTCGAGCAGGATGACAACCAAAAAGGGTGTGGCTAATAGTTTCCGCAGTGGTACCACACATCATGCACCTCAGATCCATTGGAATACCGCGAGATGCTAACCTCTCCGACACCGCAAGCGCTCTTGAAAGCATACGCCAAAGAAACGTTTTGATTTTTGGGACAGTGTGCAGCTTCCAGAGATTGGCTTTCAGCCTAGTAGATAGTCTCTCGTCCTCAGGTTGGGTAATGTATCTCGTTGTTAGCGAACTCGCTAGCCAATAGCCACTTTTCACTGAATACGCGCCAGATTTAGTGTATGGCCATATAGAGTAATCACTCGTAGAATCTGTAAACTTCATAGCCAAAACCTTCGTGCATCCAAAGGAGGAAACACTTCTTTTACCTTAGCAATGTTCCATTGTCCACTTGTTGGGTCCTTAAGATCAGCGACCTTGAGACCAACCTCGAAGAAAGTTTGGAACCGGTAAGGAGCCCTAGGATGATCCTCATGTATCCATTTGTCCAACCATACCAATGTATCCTTGCCGTCCCCTATGACTCGCAGAAGTCCTTGTTTCAAGAGGTCTCGCCCATGTAGTATACTACGCCACGCATATGAAGGACGAGAACCTAAACCGCAGTCCATGATGGACTTACCCCGGAAATAGCGGCTCTTGAAGAAACGGGTCACTAGGGAAACAGGGTTATTTAGCATACGCCATGACTGTTTTGCTAACAGAGCTTGGTTGAAATCTTCGATGTCTTTGAAACCTAGCCCGCCCTCAGATTTGACTTTACATAGCTTTTTCCAAGCCACCCAGGGGATCTTTCTCTTATCTTCACTATGACTCCACCAAAAATCTCGCATTGCACTTGTAAGTTTGCGACAGAGGTTCTTACTTAACCTGAAGCAGGACATTGCATAAACAGGGAGAGCCATCGCCACTGACTTGAGCAAAATCTCTTTTCCGCCCAGTGATAGTGACTTCGCATACCAGCCATGCAGTCTCTTTTTTAACTTATCCCCAATAAAAGCTAACAGGACCTGCTTTGAACCACTGAAACACTCAGGCAAACCCAAGTAAGAGCCCGCACCACCTTCTGCATCGATGCCTAGTGTAGCTTTTATCATTTGTTTGACTTGGTCATCTGTTTTAGCACCAAACGTTATCGCAGACTTGGAGAAATTGATCATCTGCCCTGACGCTCTACCATATAACGATAAACAGTCCAGAATCTCCTTACACTCCGCATGAGAAGCCTTGCTGACAAAAAGACTGTCATCTGCGAACAAGAGGTGTTGCAGGAGGACATATCTCATTGAAACTGAACCCAATTAGTCTTCCTTGATCCTGGTGTCGCTGCATAACGTGTACCAGGGGCTCCGCACACAAAATGAAGAGGAAGGGTGAGAGGGGATCACCTTGTCGTATACCTCTGGCCGGACTAATGAAACCGTGAGCACTGCCATTTATGAGGACAGTATACGACACTGATCGAATACAAGACATGATCCACTGTGTCCACTGACTATGAAAGCCCATCTTTGTAAAAAGTGCCTCCAGAAAGCTCCATTCTACTATGTCGTATGCCTTCGACATGTCGGTTTTGATCGCAATATAATCCTTGCTGAAATTTGCGTTGGTCCGTAAAGCGTGCACGATCTCATGAGCTATAAGTATATTATCAGATATCAAACGCCCGGAGACAATTTTTGGTAAACAGCGCTTTAAACGGGAACAAAGAACGTTGGAGACAATCTTGTAAAGGACCGAACACAAGCTGATGGGACGCATATCCGGCATTGTGTTAGCGTTTGGTTTCTTTGGGATGAGACATATTTGTGTATGATTTCAGTCTGAAGGGAGGATACCAGAGGTAAAGAAACCTTGAACTTCTCCAATAATGTCCGGACCAATGACCTTCCAGTAACATTTTAGAAAAACACCTGTCCAGCCATCAGCCCCAGGTGCACTATCTCCTTTCACTTGAAAAGCAGCTTTTTTAATTTCTGACGCAGTCACGGTGGCTGTGAGTCTTCTATTCATTTCCTCAGTTACTCTCGCTTCCATACCTTCTAACAGCTCCTCAGCCTCAGCTGGATTAGACGACTTAAACAGATCAGCGAAATATTCTGCTGCAACATTTCCTTTGGAGCCCTCTTCATAGACTTCATTCTCGTTCTTATCCATCAGTGAGACTATCCGGTTCTTCATCCGTTTATAATTCACACAACCATGAAAATAAGCCGTGTTCCTATCCCCCTCTCGCAGCCATGCCTGTCGACTCTTCTGTTTCTAGTAAATCTCTTCTTCCTTGAAAGCTTCTGATAGATCTCGCTTAACTTGTTGAAGCTTTTGGAAATTTGGGAACAGTTTGGTAGATTCCTGTTCAAGTTCCCATTTGAGGCGTTGGATTAGGCTATGCGAATTTGTGTTTGCTGTCCGCTTCCATTTGGATAAAGCTTTCCGGCACTGAATCAAGTTTTCAGAAACTGTTCTTCCCATTCGCGAACTCTTACTCTGCCATGTTCGTTGCATAATCTCCATGGTCTCAGGCCGTTGAGCCCATTATTTGTCATAGCAAAAACGTCCTCTAAACAAACCAGTTTCACCCACAAAGCGTGTAATTATTGGTCTATGGTCTGACCCCATGAACTCTAGATATTCAGTTCTGGCCCTTGGAAAAAGATTAAACCAAGCACAGTTGCCAAAACTTCTATCCAACCTGGATTGCACCCAGACATTTTCTCGCATAACTCCCTAGGAGAAGAAATTGCCTAAACTCTGCACCTCTTTCAGTCTACAGCTTCTTGCCATATTACGGAAAGGATAGAAAGACCATTCTAGACGAGGAGGACCACCCATCTTCTCTGAATTGTCCATGAGTTTGTTAAAATCCCCCTGTGAGAAACCAGGCCTCATCCCGTTGGATGCCAATTCTAACTAAGCGCTCCCACACCTCATCTCTCTTCTGCCTAACTGGGTCACCGTAAACGAAGGTGGCATAAAAAGACAGGGCTCCTTTTGTGATTCGTGTGTCTATCAGTCGAGAATCAGAGGACAATATCTCAACTGTATATGCATATTTCCAAAACAGAGCCAGGCCTCCACTCAATCCCACCGGATTGACAATGTGCACCTTATCATAACCCAGCCAATCCATCATTCCTACAACGTGACCACTGGAGTTTTTAGTCTCCAGGAGGAACAAAAAATCTGGAAAATGGTCACGACGCATTTCCTTCAGACGTCGAACTGCCGAGGTGCTCCCCATACCTTGACAGTTCCAACTGGTTATACTCATTGGGAATTGGGTGGTTTCTGGGGAACCACCAAACCTGATTTCAGAACATTATTGTTGAAAACTCCCAACTGAGGCTCTCCCTACGCTTGGAGGCCCATACCATTCAGACTAGCACCTTTTGGTCCCTTATCACTGTGACCGAAACCCTCCCCTCCTCTCTTGAAAGCTTTCGAAGACACTTCGCTCTCATTTTCAGGTTTCCTCCTGGAGGATGTACCTCCTGAAGAGGAATCACACGTTTCCTTGGACCTAGTCATCTGAGTGGTTCGGTGATGCGTGCTCTTACCGGTTTTCTTTCGCTTCCACGAGGATGTTGTAGAGAGAGCCTGTCCCGGTTTACGAGACGTGCCATATTCTGCCGTCTCTGATAGCCCAATGTGGAATCCACCCGGTTCTGCTAATTCGATATTGTCCGCTGATCGCCTAATAGTATTTGTATCAGCATTCCAGTTATTCACTGACGCTACTGGTTGGAGTCGCTGAGTGCCATCCCCACTAGCGTTATTCCCAGTTACCTCCGTGTCTCCACTGGCCTTCAGCAGCATTGGTGTTGTCAGTGTAGGTGGCATTGGGTTCACATAACCAAAGACCAGTCCTTTCTCTTTCTCAGTGTTTTGAGTCAATGCCGGAGGAGCTTCCAGTCGAAGCATTGATCTTTGAGCCCGCGAGTAATGAGCAATAGACTCCAATGTAGCCTTCAGTGCTTGTTCCCGTTGTGCAAGCAGAGCAGGGTCTCCAGCTGCTAAGAACTTTTTCATTTCGGTCAACACCTCCGGAGCCACAACATTAGACCTCTGGGCAAAACCAGGAGGAGCTGTTGGTTGTAGGAGGGGAAATATCGCCTTGACCAGGTCCTGAGAGAAAAGATTATCCCGAGTTGATGTTCCAATCTCCGACTGCTTCTCCCGACTCAAGGATGGGCCACCTTTTTCCCTCTGTTCCTGTAGCAAAAAAGGGCATCGCTGTTTGTCATGGGTAATTTATGCAAATGATCTACAGTAGAACTTGAAAATGGTAAATTTAAATTGTTTAAAGGATTTTTTAACATGTGTCAAAATTTATTTAAATAGCTAATACGTGTCACAAAGTAATTAATATTGATTTCTTTTCATTTGTTGGATTTTAGTGACGCTTATCTTTGTGGAATCCCGCATGTTTATGATTTTTTTTGTAAGATGGGGAATTCCTAATTACAGTATGTATGTATTTCATGCATTAAATATAAAGATATTTTTGTTATTTTAATGTATGTGTCAAATTTTATAAATTGAAAGACTAGTGTTATAAATTTTGTTATTTTGCCATTTGTTAGATTTAGGTGATACTTATCTCTGTGGGATCTAAAGTTATTACCGGATTTACACCAGATTAAGAAAATAATACGAAATATCCTTTTTGGTGTACTTTTTTTTAAATGCTGAAATTATTTATCCATTTTTAACATACCTGCTAAAATTAACTCTTGCTAAATCTGGAAACATATAAAGTTTTATAAAGTTTATAAGATACTTTTGTATTAACTAGTTCTTGTAGACTCAATACAAATATTTATAAAGTATTATCTGATATTAAAAGGTTATTTTTTTTTTAAAAAAGGTATGTAAAAAATAATTATACGAAATTTATAAAGTATAGATATAAAAAATATATTTACACACATATTAAGACAATTTGTATAAATTCTAGATATGCACACATATTTGTATAAATAACTATTTTTAGTGTCTTTTTCATAAACTTTTAAAAAGTAAACATTTATGAAAAGTGGTATTAGAAAGAGGGTATTTTTGAAATTTCCGTTTTTTTAGATATGTGTGTTTCGTATACATTGAATATATATATATATATATATATCATAGTTTATGAATAATCAATTCTTAATTTTGAATAAAGTCATAATATAATCATTTATCAACACTTTACAAAAACTGTTTTTAGTATGATATAATTTGGTTGTATATCTATCCAAAAGTAGAGTGTTATTAAGTGGAAAATAAAATTATATTAAGATATGAAAATTTGCTTAAAACAGGTTCTTTACATCTGTCAAAATGATTTGTTAACTAACTTATTTCACAAAGATTAGACTTTTGCCATTTGTCGGATTTAGTGTGACTAATCCCAAGTTTTTTTTGTGTTTTTCTTAAAAGTAGTGAAAAAAATTTGTTATGTTTTTTTCTCATGCATTGGCTATTAAGGTATTTTTTATTATTACACCTATAATATTTTAATATAATAATTTTCAAACTTAACAACTATATACTAATTAATTTCTTTCTTATTAAAATAGATGAAAAATTTAAAAATGGAAAATTAAATATTATATTAAGAATTTTTTTATTTAAAGTTTCTCTGCATGTGTCAAGATAATTTATTACCTAATTGATCTCACAAACCAATTTAACTAGCCATTTGTCAGATTTTAAGAGACTCATCTTTATGCAATCCTAGATTTTTTAAAATTAGTAAAAGCATTTATGTATGTTTCACGTGCATTGAATATTAAGAGATTTTGTATTTTCCTTTATATAAAAAAATCTGGGCTCTTGAAATCTCAATACAATAGTGAACCTTTTAAAATTTTTAATTCTTGAAATCCTATTAGCTTAACCAATGAAACTAGAATATTATGTCACATAATACTATATTTAAATAAAAATCAAAATTAAAATAAAATAAAATAAAACAGATTAAGGAAACAAAAATCTGTATAGATATAATTTTTTATAAACCTAAATCGACATATAATTACATTTAAGTTTAAAAACTAAAATCCTAACCATTTATAAACCTAATTCGAGATATAATTTTGTTTTAGTTGTAAATGTAAACCCTAACCACTCCTTTATGGTTTTTAAACTCAAATTGATATATAATTTTATTTTAATCATAAAATCTAAACTCTAATTCTTCTTTGTAAACTGAAACCGAGTAAAGTTCTGTTTTAATTATAAAATTTAAACCCTAATGTTTATTTATAAACTCAAACCAATATATAACCTCGTTTAATTCTATAAAATAAACTCAAACCGATATTTAACTTTCTTTAACTAAAAGTATATAAAGTTGTTTTCTTATTTTATTTTATTTCTTTTCTGATTTTAATTTTGATTTATTTTTAAATATAGTATTACGTGGCATGTTACTCTATTTTCACTGGTCAAGTTTATTGGAGGTGAATAAGAAATGATGAACCTAAGAATTATTCTTATTATAATGATGGAAAATTTCATTAATACTAATTAAAGCTGGTTTGTGAATATCTTATTAATCGAAAGAAGAGTGCTTATAACTTTTTTTAAAGAAGACCACAAAAAAAATTGTAGAAACCATATTAACAAGAATTTGTCGCCAAAAATAGAGAATATTGTAAAAAAATTTCCAAAGTATCTCATTAGTCAAGAACAAAATATATATAATTTTTTAAAAAGACTGGGAATGAAACAAAATAAAAGTAACTGTCAAATTTACAGCTTAAAAGCCATATTGTTACAAAATTTGGCGCGAAAGAACAAAGTAGCTTTAAACATTTCTTACTAGTCAAAGTTAAAAACAAAAAAAAAAATCCGCGAATTAGAAAAGAAAAGAAACGGTCAAATTTATTGCCCATATACCATATTATCGAAATTTTGGCGCCTATGAACATAATATATGTTTATAACTTTTCATAATTTCTTATTAATCAAAAGCAGAGTATTTATAATTTTGTTTTGAAAAAACCCGCGAAAGAAAAAGTAAGAGAAACGGTCGGAACTAAATTAACGAAAATTTGCAGCGAAAAAACAGAGTATCTAATAAAATCTTCTCAAAATTTCTCTGTAAATCGGAAAAACAAGCAGAGTCTTTATAATTTTATTTTGAAAAAGCCCGTGATGTAGAAAAAACGATTGGAACTAAATTAACAAAAATCAGCATCGGAAAAAGGCAGAGTATCTAATCAAACTTTCTCAAATCTCTCTGTAAACGGAAAACAAAGAAAATGAAAACCATTACAAATAAATGATCATTAACACAAAAAAACACTCCTAAACTAAGAAACATTTAAAAGCCAAAACAAGCTTTATCCAATTAAAAACATTTAACTCACACAACATAAACCAGGAGATACCGGAGTCACCCTACCGGCGGACAAGAAAGGACGACCTAAAAACCAAATCAAAAGGAACACGCGTCAGTATATAATAGGATGAAAGATTACTCTTATCGTGGTCTCTTGCTCATCTGATTCCCATATCCGGACTCCTCCTCATCTTATTAAATCGGGTTAATTGTTTTCGGGTCCGCCCTTTTTTATTTTTCTCACAGCTTTCCTTCTTCTCCTCTCCTCTCTCAGCGCCGGTCAAATACTTGTCTCTCTCTCTTTCTCTCACTCTTTGTCTTGTCTCCCTCTCTGGAAGCTGTGTGTGTTCTGTAAGAGATGGACGCAGGTGGTGCCGCGTATAACCCACGCACTGTTGAGGAGGTGTTTAGGGATTTTAAGGGTCGTAGAGCTGGCATGATTAAGGCTTTAACCACTGGTAAAAATTTAACAAATTTCTCTAAATTAAGTTAAAACATTTATCTCACCGGAAAAAAAAAACTCACCTTTTTTTTTTTGGATTTTGATTTGCCTTTTTTTGTGTGCAGATGTTCAGGAGTTTTACCGACTTTGTGATCCTGGTGAGTGTTGTTGTTTTATTTTTTTCCCCTTTGAGATTCGTTTTGTGGGTTTTGATTTTTGCCGATGAAAGTTTTTTTTTTTTTTTTTTTTTTTTTTTTAATTCAGGTTCCTTCGTTGTGTTCTGTTTTTTCAATCTGAATGTTGTCTTTAGGGTTCATAAGTTTCTCTACTCTGTTTAGATTTTATTTGAATTGCGCTTGAGATTCTAAAGTTTTGATTTTTATTTGACTTGGTTTGATTTTTTGAGATTTGAATATTATAACATTGTTTTGCGATCGCTGTGTGTGTGTGTGTGTGACAATCCATCGCCGGCGAAAGTCTGGTTTTTTTTTTTGGAATTTGCTTCGTTGTGGTTTGTTTCAATCTGAGTGTTGTTGTTTTAGTGAAGCATTAGGGTTCGTTGTTTCGCTTCTCTGTTTGTGATATAAAAAAATCATAGCTTTAGTCAGATTTTGTTTTTTGTGTCAGCTTGAGCAGAGTCAAAGTGTTGATTTTTGTTTGACTTTGTTTCAATTAGGATATTTAAAAAAAAAAAAAAAATTGTTCCTTCTGTCTGATCTGTTTCTGTGAAAAAAACATGATTTAGGAATTAGGATTACCCCAAAAATTTTTCCTAAATTGTTAATACATGGGAGGGAGAACAGATTTGGGGCGCTGTGGTTTGTTGAAACTGCTCTTTTCATTCGTTTTTCTGAGGTTTTGTTCTTGGTTCATTGTTCTTGTATCTCCTTAGATATTGTCATTGATTTGCTATTTTAATTAATGACTCGAAGGCAACAACAAGGAAACAATTTTGTTTATGTTCCTCACAGTTCAGAGTCACTCCTGTTGTAATTGCTTCCTTGCCTACTTGTATTCATGAATATAGTTGTTAACTAGTCAGATGTGTGTGTCTTTGCTTTATGTCATTTAGCTTAGTGTTTTTGGTGCTCTTTCCATTATGAGATTTTTATGGTTTGAAATGTGACAACTTGGTTATCTTAATAGGAACTGTTTGGTCTGTTTTGTCATAATTGATTGTTTGTTTGTTCAAATTTATGAACACGAAATCAGTTTTGATACTCTTGGTTTTTGCATGTGTATGTATTCTGAATGTCCTCATTTTTCTTTTGTGATTACAGAAAAGGAGAACCTTTGCCTTTATGGGCATCCCAATGAGCACTGGGAGGTGAATTTGCCAGCTGAAGAGGTTCCTCCTGAGCTCCCAGAGCCTGTCTTGGGTATCAACTTTGCCAGAGACGGGATGGCGGAAAAGGATTGGCTGTCCCTTGTTGCTGTCCACAGTGATGCCTGGCTTCTTGCTGTTGCTTTCTTTTTTGGAGCCAGGTTTGGATTTGACAAGCCCGATAGGTATGTATCTACTCTTGTCACTCTACACAATTCATATGACTTTTACTCCTTTTTTTTGGAGTCTTTATCTTCTAGCATCTATGTTTCTTGGTCGTATATAGATTCAAACCTCTCACGGTTTGATCTTAAGGACCTAGGTTCAAGGTTTATGTTGCTCTCTGTGATTTATGTTCTTTCACATTCGTTGCAGGAAGAGGCTTTTCAATATGGTGAATGACCTCCCAACAATTTTTGAGGTTGTGTCTGGTACTGATAAGAGACAGGGAAGGGACAAGTCCTCTGTTTCCAACAACAGCAGCAACAGATCCAAATCAAACTCCAAGGTAATGTGGTTCTTCTCTACAGTTTCTTGTTGTCCATCTAGCTTAATGCTTGTTCTAAATCTGGTATCTCTGTCTCAAAATTACAGCGAGGATCTGACTCCCGCGCCAAGCTCTCAAAGGCTGTGCCCAAAGATGAAGAGGAAGAAGAGGAAGGTGTGGAAGAGGAGGATGAGGATGCGGATGAGGATGAACAAGGGGAAACACAGTGTGGGGCATGTGGTGAGAGCTATGCAGCTGATGAGTTCTGGATCTGCTGTGACCTTTGTGAGATGTGGTTTCATGGAAAGTGTGTGAAGATAACCCCAGCTAGGGCTGAGCACATCAAGCAATACAAGTGCCCATCTTGCAGCAACAAGAGGGCTCGTGCCTAAATTCATTTTTGTGGCCGCTTCTGTGTATCTCTCTGCTTTGCATATGATGATGAACAGCTTAACTGTTTGGTTAGATCAGATATTGTCATGTGATTTGGTAATCTTAGGCTCTTTCGCCGGCTTAGGAAAGACATCTTTAGTTCTCTTTGTTACATTTGGCGATTGAGGAAATAACTCTTTTGTTTAGGGGTTTGATCTTTTGGTCTGTTATATGTTTGTTTATTAACAATTCTTGAACCCAATCAAAGTATTTGGTTAGGTGTTTGTCATTTCGTTTTTTTTTTTCATCTTCAAATGAAGAAACTGTGACTATGAATGATTTATCATAAATCATGTCTGTTTCTTTGTTGCTAGGCGCTTCAAGAACTCGTAGGTTGTGATCATTGTTGTTGCGGACATAGACATTGAGACCCACCTTGGTCCTAACCCTCGGTAACAAGCCCCAAGTCCTCCTTCCCTCATCAAGCTTTTTACTGACTGCATCACTGTCATCGCTCGTCTCCTTCCATTCTCTTCTGCATCTAAAACCTGCAACCGTGTCTTGATTGTATCTACCGGCATAGTTACTAAGGCAGAGCAGCCGCTTGCTGTGGCTGCACTCAATGCTTGAACCACCATTGAGCCACCAGCATCTTCCTTGTAGGTGTATGAGCGCTTGAACGGAGTCCAAATTGATTTATGAGCCAAAGAATAGGACGCCCACCATACGGCGTTTGAAGGCGCGTAAGTCAAGATGGAGATACCAAATCCTCTGTAGAACCCTCTTGCCCCATCAGTGTAAAGAATCTTTCTAAAAGCATCAAACCCATTTGTGTATCTGCAAGAGTTCATCACTCCAGGAAGATGCTTATTCAAGGACAGATCACCTTGAACCATAAGCCGTTGACTCACGACATCAATCGGGGTCCAGACAACCTGAGCAGCTACAGCCGAGGTCAAACCGGCCGCACCATTGGAAATAGCCAAAGCCGTAGTATCCGACAATCCTAACCTAACAGTTGCTTGACCTACACTACTCTTGGTAATCTCTAGAGCTGTCATATAGAGAGCACGAGCCGGGATGGTTCCAAGCAAAGATGTTCCAAACCCCTTGTAGAACCCTCTTAGACCCTCAAACCTAGCAATAGCCAGAGAAATGTTGGCGCAGGAGACACGGGTCGGTGAGACTTGCTGCCTTGTTTTGAGGACTACAATAGGGTAAAGAGCAGTGGATACACCGGAGAAGAGAGCAGCACCGAGGAAGAAAAACCTCGATTTATCAAGCATTTGCCAATCTATATCCTTAGGCATATGTACCTGAGATGAAGTCGTCGCTCTTCTCTTCTCTTCCATCAAAGCACCAAAACTCATATTTTCAGCTAATCTTTTCCTTAACGAAATCAAGATTCCAAACTTGTACTTCTCACCGAGAACTAAGTTGATCAAGAAGAGAGAAGGGTTCTTTTGAGTTACCCTTCAATCACTAATGTAATGAAATATCTTGTGTAGAAGTGAGAGATAGAGAGAGAGATGGATATAAACAAGTAGCTGTCTCTGAGATTTGAGCTTACAAGAAGAGGATCCCTCTGGATTTTATTAAGCTTCAAAATCTGTGAACTCGAGAAGAGAATATATTAAAAAAAGATTATAGTGAAAACAGAGAAAGGCCAAAACGATGGGTCGTGTGGATAACATAAAGTAGCGGCCTTTAACAGGACTCAAGAGGTGTGAAATAGAGAGAGAGGCAGAGGAGGAGGAGGAGGAATGGGACTGTACACGTGGCGGATGGTGCTTGGTTTATATTAGAGTAACTCGCAGTTTTTAAGGTTATATGAGCCTGAGAGATAAGAGTGTGGCTTCTGTCCGATTTGCCCACTTGTTTGCATCTTTCTGTGGGTTACATTTGTTTTGTTTTTTTTTTTTTTGCTGCTTCCTGTGGGTTTGTCATTTTAACTTTCGAGAAATGATGTATTTATCAATGTTTGAATTTTGATAAAAAGGAAAAAAAAATGTACTTATCAATCCCTTTTTAGTTACATTTTAGAGAAAATTGAATGTGTATATATTCATGGATATCATAAACTAGTTGACCTCGATCAACTCTTTAAAGGAATCTTGTTTGTTCTTTAAGTTTGGTGGACACAATTTTTTATTCCATTTTTATAAAAGGTCCAAGAAATAGTCTAGATTGCAAATGCAAGTTTTGTGGTTTTAGATTTTAAATGATTTGAAATGATTAGTAAAGTCGATAGTGTTTTAAAATAGGATTAGTCTAAATCTATGATCTATGGCTCTAGGCTAGTACTTTGTTTCTACTTTACAATTATTTATTAAATCAACAATCCCTATGATCCAATGCTTTCTATATATATATATATATTATTAGAAACTGTGTGTTCACTAGTCACTACGGTGAGCATTGGTGTGAAATATGTGAAAAACCAACTGATCCAAACAAGTGGTTCTGCTCATGTGACAAGTGTGGTTCGACCCATCATATCGACTGTGTACTCGGTAAATCACTTTACACGAAGCCAGGACACAGTTTTACTTAATCCGAGCCGTGAATCCCAAGTGGTTTCTAACAACCATATATCTCAACCGTTTTGCACCAAGTGTTCTTGGCGGTGCAAAGATGCTTTTGTTCTGAAAAGCAAGGATGAGACTATGTTCTCTAGACTGTGTCGATACTCTCGTGATGAGTAAGCAACGTATGAAACTGTAATCTGAATAATAATGTAGTGGTCTTTAATCACATGACTTTTGCTTTTCCAATTGTGTCTTAGTTCAATGCTAATTTTCTATATATCTCACAACATTCAATGATTTAAGGTGAACAAAAGATTTCTGATTAGTACGTGAAAAAAAGAAAGGTTAAGATTTCTGATTATACCCTTGCAGATGTTCCTTTCATGCCCTAGCAAAATTTTGATGACAACATGAAGATCAAAGGCAGAAACAAAATTCAACAACAATTACGACGTAATAATAGTAACTAGTCTTCTAAGCTAGTACTTAATGCGAGTCTCCTCCTGCGCCTGTGCAACATATTACTCCAAGCTCTGAACATTTTGGGACAAAGATAGGGATGTAACTGCATGGTTCTTTCTTCACGTCTTCCTCTAAACTCTCTTTTGGGAAGTTCAGACGATTTTTGGTTATCGAGTTTGTTTGTCTTGACGAATAAAGCGATGAAGAACCCTTCTTTGTCCTCTACCGGATCCATCCTGAGTAAATGTTCCGCTGCAAGCCAAAGCCAACATGATCAAAGTGTTAGAAACAGAGACAATCAGGTGAAACCAGATGGTAAGAGAAATACTTACATCCTGAAAATACAGGGAGACCACGACGCTGCCACTGAGGAAACGGAGTAGCGAGTTCGAAGCCCAAGGATGAAGCCAGAGGTAAAACAGATGAGACCACATCTTCGTTTTCTATTTGGTGGATGGAGCATGTGCTGTATACTACTCTCTCAACCTGTGGAACTACAGTATACGCATAGGTTGAGTGCTAATTGAACATACAATTCTTTAATTCTCATTAATTTATATAGTATAGTAAGATTCTATTAGTGTCCATATGGTTTATGCATTCATGGAGGGAATTTCAAAAGGCAAGTAAAACCCTTGTTTTGCTTTAGCCAACGTGAGACAAGTATGTAAACTCACAGGAGAGTGCATGGGCAAGAGCCTTCTTCTGGAATCCAGCGAGCTTGTGCAGTCTCATGGTGTCATAGTTCATGTTATCTACATGGAAATGTGTCTAAAAGGTTCAGTCACTACGTAACATAACGCATACACACAGAGAAGATCAATTAATACCTGCATGAGACGGAAGGAGATGGTCCAAACGATCTGTAATGGTGCCGGAGCCGGAGCAGGAAGGATCCAACAATATAGCTCGAACCTGCAGTAGTCAGTCACACGCAAGCATGAGGAACAATAACTCAAATGACTACATCTGCTTTTGTTCAGAGAGTGACTCTTCAGGGTATATTATCACAACAAAAGAAAATGAACAAACTGGACTTGGCATAATATATATATTCTAATTGCAGCTATCTCAAGGAGATCTATAAAGAAATTATCCAAAACATTGGTGTGCCAACTTTTAAACACAAATTGAAAAATAGACAGCCACATCAGAGTCCAAGTAATGCTTACCTTTTTAAAAGATGAATCTTTCGGATTTAGGCCCAAAAAGTCACCATGACAAACTTCGATATCTACAACTTGGAGTTAAGAAAAACAGTAGTGGACAGACATGATATGAGAAGCATTCATCCAATCAAATTTCAATACCTTAAAAATTCCATGTGATTCAACGCACTTGGAGACTAACTATCAAACAGAAGCAGAGAACCTAAAACCTAATAGGGTTATATGTGAAAGAATGTCAGAGAAGGATACTGGAAGCACCAGATAGCTTTATAGTATCTTCCAAACGCTTAACACGTTCTTCATTTAGCTCGCATGCTATGATTTTTCCTTGTCCTTCCATAAGAGCAGCAAGATGAATAGTTTTGTTTCCTGGAGCTGAACAGGCATCAAGAACCTTGACAAAAGAGGAAAAATAAAGCACCATAACTAGGCAGACAAGATAACTTTAATGGATTCCACAATTACCATGACAAGCAGCAAATGCAACATTTGATTGCCAACTGGAAAAATGTGGATAAATGAATGTAAGAGTGTGGCTTACCTCCCATCCTGCTTCTGGCTGCAGTGCTGCTGCTACCATCGAACTTGCTTTCCCTACCGTTCGAAAGGAGAAAATGTCAGAAAAATTAAACACATATAAACAGAACTCACAAAGATCATTCACCATTAACCTGTAAAAATATACGCCCATTCGCAACCAAATGATGAGCATGCAAATCGCTGCCAGGGGGCAACACTAACAAGTCAGGGACTGTCTCATCCTTTTGCACCTGATTTCACAGTGAGAATAAAATGCGTTAAATCGAAAACTGGAAAGAATGAGCAGATCGTGATATCATAGAAAAAAATCCAGTTCTCCCAAATTACAAACATCCAAGATTAACTTCACTAAAACAAAGATGGGAGAAAATTCCCATGGTCTAGAGTCTAACACCTTTCTTATATTATGTTAAAACTCAGAACTCATCTTGTGAGAGAACTAAACAACAGATCTAGCATACCAGTATTCTTCAAGGTTTATCAAAATCTTAGAATATACCGTATAGTGTTTCTCCAGCTCCTGCACTGCGGAATGTACATCCATCTTAAGTGTATTTACACGAACATAACGTGGTTTTATATGACCTGCATCAAATTTCAACATCAACATACAAGAAACATACTCAAAAGCCAAAAAAAAAAAGATGAAACTCATATATGCTGAGGGTATCAAAAATACCATTAAGCTGAGAAACACCCATCAACTGCTCTACGCTTTTAACTTTCTTCCTCACTAGAAGCGTAGCTAAACCCGACAGTAAAGCATCTTTATGCCGCATAAGAAACTTCTCAGCATCACCAATTGATGGAGTATCCTACAAATGAAAGAAAAACTCCATTGAGCTATATATATAACCAAAACAATAATTCATATTACACAAAATTGAGTAGAGAGGTATTATTATTACCTTGCCAAAAAGGATATCATAGCAAATAATGTAGACCAATGGCTCTTGTCTCTACAAACAATAACAAAACTCAAGCATTTAAGGTAAATGGAAACAAAGCAATGTCTTTAGCAAAATAAGATGAACACATACCTTCCATTTGCTGTTCAAGACATTAGCAATTTCAAGAACATCTTTAATCACACTAAGATCTGCATACACAACAAAACTACTTCATATATATATATATATATCTCCTCAAACCCCAAAAAAAAGAAAAAAAAAAAAATCAAATTTGAAAACTATGAAGTTTAAACATACGCTTGAGAGTTTCGCAAACAAGAGCGAAAGTGGCGCGTTTGTTGCGAACGGAAGGGCTGAAGACGAGTGATTTGATGGAAGCAACGGCTCTGCGCTCAGCGTCACCACGGAGAACTGACCGGAGTACATTAGCTGCTTCTCTTCTGGCGTAGAGAGCTGATCTCTCGGCGGCGGTGAACTTTTTCTTAGTAGCAGGAGGCGGGGTCTTTGATTTGTGACTCTCGGCGCCGGAAAATCGTTGTTTTGCCGGCGGCGTGTTTGGTCTGTGACGACGAGCCATGATAACTGGACTCACAAAAGCGCTCTAAAACCCCTTTCTTCTTGTGCCCTTCTTGGCGACTTTAAACGCAGCGTTTCTAATAACCGGTTGATTAAACCGGACCCAAAACCAAATTTAGTAAGTAAATTTTTACGGTATTTTGGAGATTTATTCTCTTGCGGTCTAAAATTTTATTAAAAATCAAAGAATTGTTTATGCGGAAACATAGCGGATTGCAGCTTGTAACAACGTACAAATATGCTCATAACAATTAACAAACATAAGATGACTAAAATTAAAAGACAAAATTAATTAAACCATAGAAGCTGTGGGATCGCCGAACATGTTGTTGGAGATGTGGCGAGGGAGCTGAATATGCTGATGTTGGAGCTTTCGGAGAAAATGGTGGTGTCATACAAAATGTTGTTGTTGTTGTACCAGCTCAGATGGGAGGAGTAGAGGGTGGAGCTTTAGGAGACATCGATGGTGCATGTTTGCTTGAAGCTGATGGTGCAGTGACTGACTTCTCGACTTTGCAAATGTTGATGGTAATGGCGGAGCCATACCAAAAGTTGAGAGGGGTCAGAAGAAATTTATTTTTTCTAATAAGATAAAAATGTAAAATTTATGAGGTCAATATAAAATTTTATTCTTTTTGAGGGTAAAAATGCAAATTTTTTGGAGGATCAAAGTATAAATTTTATTTTAATAGGTCAAAATGTAAAATTTTGTTGGGGTTAAGATGAAAGTTTTAAATTTAATGGGGTCAAAATACAAATTTTGAGGATGTCATTTTGTTATTTATAAATAAAAATATACCAGAATTTTTTTTTAATGGGGTCAGCTGACCCCCTCCCACCTTACTGGCTCCACCCCTAGTTGATGGTATAGACATTGGAGATGACTGGCGAGGTGGTTCACCTTGGTGCATCACTTGTCTATTTGAAAGAGAAAACATGAAACTGAGATCCCCCATTACTTGCTTAGGTAATGCATTGATCTCTTGCAATCCATGCTCCACCACACATATGAGATTCATTAACCCATGGAGCATGAACATTGCATTTCAGGACTTCTAATGAAGGTTTTGACCATCTCATTAATTTCAAATTATGGTTCTCCAAGATTTTGAAAAATAGAGAGAATATTTATAATTTAATTTATAGATATATATATATATATATATTAATTTATAGAGTATATATATTTGAAGAAAAATTTTTTTGCTATAATCAATATTTTTCTAAAACCAAATGCTTGGTCAGACTAAATGCTTGTATCGTTTTTCAAATACTTTAGACATTTTCTATAACACCCCGACTGTCAACTTTCTTACTAGGTCCCATGTACACTCCCAGTCTATGGGTCCATCCATATCCGACGGTTAGTTTGCTATGTCTGGGAGGCTTTAAAAAATTGTTTACTATCCCTACAAATTACGACATGATATTTCTTTGTGTTTTACTCTCATTCGCACAGTTTCGTCAATCATTCCCGAAAGGTCACACATCCTGAAACTATTCCAACATAAACACGCTTAAATCTGAAGTTATTTCAGGACTTTTGACCAAAAAGATAAGTGCATTTTGGTGATATAAATGGTCAAATCAATTCTTTTAATCCTCTCCGCAAACCAGGTATCACAGTTCACCCTACTAACATGTCTTATTTTTAATAAAGCTGCCTTTAGGATTTCAGTTTTGGATTCGACAATCTGTATTTCAGTATTATTACACAACCATGAACTTCATAGCATAAAAAAAGTAGTGTAATATCGAGTTTCACTACTACATCACGTCGGTGTCATTTATTCATAGATTTCAATATTTTAAGTAAGTTATACGTTTTGGAACAACATCTTGAGAGTGAAGGGTCCAACGAGTTCAGACGGACCGTCCCACATCAACTCGGCGTTCTGTTGATTAGCCTTCTCAGTCGCGTGTGAGCCATCAAAGAACATATAGTCACTAACGTTTTCGCATAACTCGAAATCACGTGATGCTCCTGATTTATACCCACAAGTACTGCTTCCCCTAAACGGTCCACTTCCACAACAAGCCTTCTTCACTTCCTTAAAGCCTTTAATAACCAAAACAAAAGACAAAAAAAGTATCACGATTATTAAAAGCATGCATTGTATTTGTGCCTCGTACATATATGATATAGATATTATAAAGAAAACCAAAAATTAACACATAAAGCTTGATACCGTATTTTGTAGGATTCTCCATAGCTTCTGTTCCAGAGGAGTAGGAGTCAAAAAGGGAGTACTTGAATCCGGGAAATCGATGTTGTACATCTCTCAAAACATTAGGAATTCTGACGTTGTGAAGGTTTATCAACTCGGTGATCGGCTCAAAACATGATCCTATTCTTGTTGGATCCAAGGTTAGCATTCCCGGAACACAGTCGAGTCGACCCATGTTCATGATCCCAAATTTCCTCCCTCCCATTTTATAAATTTCCTTCAAAGAACAAAAGAAATTATTAGTTATTTTCAGAGCTATTGTGTGATCAACATTATTTTGTAACAATATGATCATTTCAAAGCAAATACTAATATTTTGGTATTTAGTCCATATATATAAAAGTACCTCGATCACAGTTGTAGTGTTACCGATAACATAATCTACAAACTGGTCTTTGCTATGGGATTGAAAATAGGAGATGTTACGGGAGAAAGGATAGAAATAGTCGTTAGGACCGATATGAATGAGATAAACAGCTTTCGAGATTATTCTTTTGGTCTCTACATCTCCTAGTTTCTCTTTAAACATCGTCTCCACGTTCTTGAAGTTCTTTAACTGACTTCCCAACGGTATCACATTCTGGTTAAGAGACAAGGTATAATTGTTAAAACAACTTAGAATAGAGATATAAGTAACATTCAATATATCAACCTTTTTTGTTAATAAAGACTAACATATCTCCAAAAATTAAATTTATATGGTTTTCTTTGTTTGTTTGCAAATATGTTGAAATATTATGATAACGAAAGTACCTGTAGTTGATAAGTTTCACCCAAAGCTCCAGCGCCGGCAGAAGCGAAATTAACACCGTAAGTAAACTGATTCACGCTACTTCCGGGCTTTAGATACGGTGGTATCAACGGTAGCCATGCATATTCCGCTGCATTCATTGCAAATACTAATAATATCATTAGATTCAGTAAATATTTATAAATAAATTTATGATGCATATGTGTTTTTATTTTATTTACCGATAAAATCTGGAATCAAACGGCCATCTGAAGTTCTCCCGGTTGGGAACTTGAATGTGGTCTGACCGTACGGCCAAACATTAGCCTGAGCAGCTCTGAATGTGTTGATGTAATTATTGTTGCCAACGTCGAACAACGAGTCTCCAAACACAAATAATGCTGCTTGGTTTGTTAACAGACTTTTTTCGCAGCTTATAGAATTGATCGATAAATTTATAGTCAGACAGAAAAAGAATATTGAACCGAACCGCTCAATGTTTGCCATATAAAATCGTATTTTTAAGCTAATATTGATCTAGTTGTGATATATAAGTTGAATACCTCTTGTGAATTTATATTGATCATAAGTGTTAGTGAGTCAAGGCTAGCTTGAAAAAAATTAAGAGAAAGCATCGCAAACGTTTCTGGACAATTTCCCACTTTGATTTTGTAGATTAAATTAAGAGATTTTCTCTTTGAATGGTCTGAATTTGATTATAATATGTGAGGGAACTATATATAAAGTAATAAAAATTGAGATAGTCAGTCAAACTTGGTATTAAAAATATGCTTGAAATAATTGATATAAAAAGCTGTATATCAGTTTCTTGTCTTTCACGGGACGTCTGGTCAATGGAATGTTATTTGTTATCATGTGAACTGATTAGTTTAACCAAATCAATAAAACTTCCAAATCAAATGCTATTGGTTTTACCATTGTGGTGACTGGTGAGCGACTAGGCTTTAATGGAATCTTAATTATTTTAAGGTGGCAAGATATATGTTACTTAATACTATGTGAAAAGAGCGATTATTTTCATCCAAAGAATGAGCTATACATGGTGACCAATACATGGAAGGATGGTTTTCTACTAACTTAACATCTATAAATTTTGTAGTTAGCTACACATTAACTGTCGTCACCAAACAACTTACTCAAATTATTTGCTTTTGTTGTGTGTGCTTATTATATAATATATCCCACGGCTTTGATAAACATTGCAAAAACTAACTAATTAAGGTACAACCGATATCAATCCACGTGATATGTGTACTTCTAAAAATGTCAAAAACTAACTAAATTTGGCTCTCTCACTTAGTTGAAGTCGTTATGTCTTCCTCCGAGAAGATAGATATTGCAATTTTCATAGTACCTAGACTACTGAAACATATTTACCTATGGATTCCTTAGTTACTTTTGTAAGTTTTAACAAGACTTAATATTAGTATATGACCCCGCCTTAGTGCACAAGGCATTGCGAACCTATAAACAAGTTCGCTTGACTAGAAAATTCAAAGTGTTCTTTACTTGCCTATTAAAAGGTAGAAGGCAACCAAATGTTGAAAAATAAACTCAACAGTCTAATCCAAACAGAATCTATCTTTTGTCATTTAACTTCAGTCAATGATGTCTTTATTGCTTAAACTCATTTCACACTTTGAAACAAAAGTAGTTTTTTTTTTTTCAGAAACAAAACAAATCACATCAAGACAGGAGCATAGGGAATATTGCTAAATATGTAACAATATTGATAAAATACAAAGGAAAAAAATAAACTAAATAAATTAATTGTGGTAGCGTAACTTAAGCCTTAAGTCCCTTGCACACTAGAAGAAGACTTATGAGAAGACTTCCAAAAACAATGAGGACCAAGACACAAGTCAACCACTAGTCTTTGTCAAAGAGAAAGACTAAGGACGTCTTTAAAGTATCCATCTTCCTATGTAAGTTACCTTTTGAAAATATACCAACGAATACACATTTCTTACAAACACTAAAACATTGAAGCTTCCTTTAGAAAGTTTTAGTCTTCAGACCCAAAAAAGGGAAGAACACACGTTCGTATATGCGTATAGATAGTGGTGAGTATGAATGATGCAGAGGCAAACATGGCGAGAAGTTTCAGCGATGATACTCACTCAGGGTTCGAGCTGCCAGAGCTAGACTTGTCAGATGAATGGATGGACGATGATCTTATGTCTGCCGTTTCTGGGATGAATCAATCTTATGGTTATCAGACTAGTGATATCGCTGCTGCCTTATTCTCAGGTTCCTCTAGCACTTTCAGTTATCCCGAATCTCCAAGTACCAACACTTCTGTTGCCGCTACAGCCACTGCTTCAGCCGGTAAGTTTCTCTTTGATTCAGATGAATCTGTAAATCTAAACAGTCAAGGTGGATTCAGCTCGTCCTAATATGTAGCTGCGATCCAAAGATCTGTCACATGTGTATATACACTTTTTTAGACATGTGTCCTTGAAAAGCAAAGACACAAACCCCTGATTATAACGTATGCTGATCCTAGACATTAAATTAAAATTAAATTAAAACTTTAGCAGTTTCAGTTGAAACTAAAACTTTTAGGTAAATTAAATTAAAATGTATATTCGGAGTTCACAGGTCCTTCTATGCTGAATCTGTTTCTCCCCCTGTTTCCTTATGCAAGAAAACCAAATTAAGAAAGAAAAGAAGAAAGTTAAAGAGAGAGTTGCATTCAAGACACGGTCTGAGGTAGAAGTGCTTGACGACGGGTTCAAGTGGAGAAAGTATGGGAAGAAGATGGTGAAGAACAGCCCAAACCCCAGGTAAGGAACAACATTTTCTCAATTCTTTATCACATCTTACAAATTCAACCCTTTCATACTCTTGAGATGAGTCAGTTTCCATGTTTCTAAATTACTCAAATATTAAAGTAGCAGACAAATGTGATAAAACAGAAGCTGCAAAATGACATACCTGTTAAAGTTGAACTGTTTTCTAGGACATTGCCATCATTTCGTATGACCTGAAATCAATTACACCAAGAGAACCACTGGTTAATTGAAACGATTTCAATATAATTTGCAGAAATTACTACAAATGTTCAGTTGATGGCTGTCCTGTGAAGAAAAGGGTTGAAAGAGATAGAGATGATCCGAGCTTTGTGATAACAACTTACGAGGGCTCCCACAATCACTCAAGCATGAACTAAATCAAGATTACATTGACTGAGCAGAGATAGTGAACCCATGCTATACAGGGGATTCACCTTTTGAATCAAATTTTCTATGGCTGCGAGCATAAATAAAAATGTGCAAGATGATTATGATACTTAAACTGCTTCTAGTTCTTTACATTCGTTGTAAATTGTTTCACGTGTCACAAATTCTAATTCTATAGCATCTCATTTTGTTATAAGTGAGAATCGGTGAATTAGAAGTTCAAAGCTGCTCATATTATATCAGAAATTAGCAATCGTGGAATATCAATGCAAATATAAGCACAAAATAGAACAACTGATGAACACAATAGTATTTTACCAGCCATACATATGCATATGGCATCAAGAGATTTAGTAATGGAGAAGCTATGCACAAAGAATAGATTTTAGAGCAGTACAATTTAATCAAAATCCAAAAATGAGCCATTACAAAGAATAATAGAGAGGCCGCTTACCATGTAGCATTTACCTTGAATATATATAGCGTTGACCCTCTGGAGTGAGATGGGGATGAAGCTTTCACCTTTAATATACTCTTATGAATGCCCTTGTATCTGATGTCATTTCTTTTCTCAACACAATGATCCTAAAGGCAGTACTTACACCAAAACGGAAAATCATATATTTGAGACACCGGAATAAATAAGATTCAAGTTTTTAAAAGAAACAAGCATAGATGAAAGATGAAGACCTTGAATTCGCAAATGGAGTATATTTACCAAAAAATCATTTCTCATACACATTGATAAAACTGATAACATCTGGATCTACTTTTTTTTATATAAACTAGAAAAAGAGCAGATGGCATATTTTCCATCATGAACAAGACTGCTTTCACATCAAAATGACTAGCTTTTAAGCAGAAAGTGGAAACAGAGAGTATGATACTATATGCCGACGGAAATGTACCTATCACAATCTTTCTGTTAGTTCTTTTGAAAGAATCACGTCCGAGTTTCTTGTAAAAGAAACAGAGGTATCAGAGCTACTCGAATCACCTTCTTGATGGTGCCCATCAGATGTTATACTCCACAATGAGTCCAAGCTATATCTGGTTGCTTGTGGGTTTGATACGATAATCGCCTTTGACTCTGAAGCTTGACACTTGATGGTTTTATGAATACCACTTGCAATTAACCAGCGGTATCCAGACTGTTGCTGTGTTTTTGTAAACCACGGATGGTCTAGACCAGGCTCAGTTTTCAAACCCGCAAGACCAATGCTAGTGATTCTCCACAACTGTGTATCGTATCCAGGGGATTCCTTCATTCCTACTTCTTGAGCCAAACTACACACAGATGGATTTGAGGAATCCAAAGACCTTTCAACTTGAATCAGAGCAAGCATAGATGCACCAACAGGTTCATTATTTCGAAATGGATCTCTAAGTGACACTTGAAGAGCAAGTGTCAACTCGCTCCTTAAAATATGACCCTTTCCATTAGAAGCTTGATCTTGATAGGCATGGTGCACTGATATTTTATTTCTCATTTGCTTGCTGGTTTGATCCTTGTTGTCTAGCATTCCATGGTCAAGCCTTAACCACTCATCCAACGGTAAGGAAAAACTCATCAACTCTAGAGCATCAGACTGATCCATGGGTTTTGGTGTAATGCCCGACGGTGGATCTTGGTCTGACATGCTGCATTGAATCTTTAATCCTTCTACAGCAAGAAGGTATATCTCATCAATAGCTAAGGAAGCGATATCTTCAAGTGGTACGTAACTTGGACACATATTGGATCCAAAGCCTCCAAATTCTTCGTTTGAAGGAATTAAAGCCAGCTGTCTTGATGGTTTCTGAACCACGGCACATTTACTCTCGTCAGAGCAACCATGTCCAATTCTGTAAGTCATGAAAAAAACAAAAAAAAAAAAACATGAAGACTTTATTTTTTAAGAATAAATGGAAAGTAATGCATAATGAATCAACATGGTGGAAAGCATCTGAACCTCTCAAATCTTGCATCATCGACAACTTCATGTATCGTCTTCCCCATGATATCTTCCAAAGGCATTAATGCATTAACTTCAGAACAAAGTCCTTCAATTCCAGAAGCTGCCAAACTTTGGAGTATTTCAAGGATATCAGAACCTAATCCTGATGCTAATACCAGCGGGATTGAAACTTGCATGATCAGATGTGAATCATGTGATGCATCCTTACACTTGCTGAACAGTAAAGGATTTATGGACCGGATATAACCTCCCCCTTTTTCCAAGCAGAAGGACTAATATTATCTCCAAATGGCAGCAAATCTAACCCTTCCTCATCCGGAAGCTCTATTGGACTCCCGAATCCATCAGAGCAAACAGATAAAGAGTTCTCAAACTGTCATCATCTAAATCCCAGTCTCGTAATAAAGTTTCAGTTTCCAAGTCTTCAAGTAACTTAGCCTTACTTCTGTCTATTAATAGCTGAGATTTTCCCTCACGCTTGTTTTCCCCAACACCCAAAGAATTTGCAGAGAACGAGAAATCATTAGATTCCTCATCAATATCAGACACAGATTCTGCGTCTCCATCTAAATCTAAGAGAAAGTTTCCAGAAGCCAAAGCTTCCTTTTCAAACTCTCGAAGTAGAGATCCACGAGGAGATGTAGGTTCACCATCTGAGGTATAAACATAAGAACATTCCTCAAGTTCAAGCATTTTCAGAAAATCATTAGCTACAGACTCAGTAATGTCATCCAAGCTAAGTGACTTCGTTGATATTTTTGCAGCTTTGTAACTAGATTTAACTTCCAAAAACAAATTATTCTCAGCAGAACCTTCCATGCGAAATGGAGATTTAGTCTCGGATGACTCAGAAATTACCTTTATACTGAAAGCTGACTTGGATGCTCCATCAACTGAATGTTTCGGCATAATCTTACTTGCTTCATTATTTGGTTCGGCCAATGATAACTGATCAATAAAATGGGATTCCTGAAAAAAGAATTCATCTTCCTCTTTAAGTATCTCATGGACATCAATAATTTCAATTCTCGAGGACTCCGTATTTGGATCAGTGTTCTCTTCCAGACTGGATCTTTCTTGCCGAAACATCTCTACTCCTTTTTCAGTGTCGCCAGAGTCATCTGCTTGCTTATCATCAGTCTCCAAACCAAGACCCACCTTAGTTTCCCCCTTGTGTTCATACTGGATCTCAGTTCCTGTTGATCTTTGTTGGTTTTGTTCGCTAAATTTTTCGTAGAGAAAATCGATTGACTTGGAAAGATCCAAGCTCGGACTTGGTGAGACTTGATTGAAGACCTTTCCATCATCAAGCAACGAAGATCTACGATCCATACTTGGAACACTACCAACCCGCTTCAGCATCACATTTCCACTAGTTGAATCACATACTGAACTAGTGACAACTGAGTAATCAAAACTAAGATTCAACACTGCAGACTCTGCCAGACCTGATAGCTTGAAGCTCGTATTCCACTTTCTCGAGCTTCTTGTATCTTCAAGTTCCTCCAGAGACAACGGTAATATCCTGGTGAGATCAACCCACTGCTTCCCTAGAACAAGCCACGGAGCATCAACAGGAGAGACATAAACCAAGAAAAGCTTCACTTGATACTTAGCAGAACGATGAGGCCCATGTTTGCTACCGTATACTGAACATCTGTGCATCAAAGTCTCTTCAAACTCAGCATTTCCTTGCAAAACATTGCAAGGCTGAGTAGACATAACCTCATCTTTCCTCTTCCACTGCACAACTAACTTAGTACCATCCATATTCAAAGGCAGCCCTTCAATGGAATGAACATGTAGAAGAAAACAAACATCAAACCTACGCTGCCCAAAATGAGCTATAGCTTTCAAAGGTCTCTTCCAATCCCATGGCACCAAAGATTTCTTCTTCTTATTAGACAATACTAACCCAATTTCTGTAGTTCTGGAAACAGATTTAGATCGAACAGGAGGAGACAACGAAAGAACCGATCTTTCAGGTTTGTTGTTCAAGTAAAGAGCTTTACTTACCTCTTTAATGTCTCTCAAAAGCTGCCCGTTATATGAGTCTGTCGATGATTCCTCTTTACCACCATTCACAGACATTGCTTACACTCTGTTTGATCAAGTCATTGAAATTGAGCAAGACCCGGAACGTAAAAATCAAAACTTTGAAACGGGTTTAGCTTCTATAAGCAAACAAAACTAACCCAGAAGAAGGAGGAGAAGTGGTTCTTACCAGTTTCCAAAGGATTTTTGAAAAGGCGTGGAAAACGAAAGAAACTAGAAATCTTTTGGGGATTCTAAAAATAGAAAAGTTTTGATGACTTCACGGGAAAAGCGTGAGTGAATTGATGACTTCTCCGGTAGGGTTTCATTTGATTCGGGTGGGTCCAAATTGGAGTGTTGTTGTTGTTGGTGGTGGTGAATGCAGTGACGTAACCATGGAGGAAGAACAAAAAAAGAAGATGAACAAGTACTAAAAGTGAAAGCGAGATAAAACTAACTGTGTTATAAAAACGGCATGACCACTAGAAGAGAAACGGCGTGCATTTTTCATTTTACACACATTGAATTTGCTATCATGTGCCTATGAATTTGCATTTTACGAATCTTTAATTCTAGATGATGAAAAAAAAATATTGTTTTATTCTTCTTTGTATATCTAATATATTAAAGGAGAAGTCGAGAGGGCTGAGAGCCACTCTCACAAAATTTGACCTCCTTTGCCCTTAATGGAAATTACCCCTAAAAATATTTCGGACAAGCTTTTTCTCTCTATTTAAGTTGTTAAAACGAACCACATTCATCCTCAGACTTAAGATTACTAATTTGCCATTAATAAGATTCCAATCTGGACGTTTTTACCCTTCAAATTAATTTAGAAAATTATAAAAAGTTTAAATAATTAAATATCTAATCTATATAATCGTCAAAACGTGATTTAATAAATTTTAAAACGCTAAAACCTTCTAATATATTAAAGGAGAAGTCGAGAGGGCTGAGAGCCACTCTCACAAAATTTGACCTCCTTTGCCCTTAATGAAAATTACCCCTAAAAATATTTCGGACAAGCTTTTTCTCTCTATTTAAGTTGTTAAAACGCACCACATTCATCCTCAGACTTAAGATTACTAATTTGCCATTAATAAGATTCCAATCTGGACGTTTTTACCCTTCAAATTAATTTAGAAAATTATAAAAAGTTTAAATAATTAAATATCTAATCTATATAATCGTCAAAACGTGATTTAATAAATTTTAAAACGCTAAAACCTAAAATAATGGGCTTTCAAAAAACCCAACCAAAATATACCGACCTATTCGAATCCCTAAAATTATAGGTTGTAAACATATATATATATGGGTATAACCCTAATCATTCTCCATAATCCGAAATCTTTAAAATAGAGAAAACCCTAATTTTCTCTCATGTTCTTCAAATTATATATGTATTATAGTTTTTATGATCCCTTATATAGTTCTTTGTATTCGTGTTCGTGTTTTAATGATTCATGTCCTCTTTCTGTAGTATTTTTTTGGAACGCAGGTTCGAGCATTACCAAAACTTTGAGTATGGTTTCATTAATACTTCTTATATTATATTGTATAGGTTTCTTGATTTATTAAATGTTTTGTAAAAACGATTATACTAATTCTCATGTTTCAGGTGAGTTGGTACATGGTCGTGATCTTAGTTCTATGTTCTCGGACAAGAAATCTAGGTATTTTATTTATGAATACTTTAAACTTTAATCTTTATAGTTTGATGATGCTAAATAGAAAGATTTATTTCTATAGTTGCAGGAAAGTTTCTGAAGATGATCATAGTGATGAGAGATGTTTGGTAATTTAAATTTTAATAGTAAATTACTCTATCATCGTTATAAAAAAAATGAATTTATAAGTTTGTGGCTCTAACAAATAAATATAAATAAATGAATAGATGGAGGTGGCGAGGGCTATCGATTTTTTTTATTTGAATTCTGCATCTTCAAATATATTGCTAAAAGGTATGTTGCTAAATTTAAATCTCCTTATATTAATATATTCTAATGATCAAATTAAATTTAAACATTGTTTAGATGAATCTACCAATGATCGTATGGTGAAGAACAGGTATTTTTATTTTAAAAGGAAAATTAATTATATATATAAATATATTTGATTCAGAAAATCATATTAACATTTGCATTTACTGATTATTATTGCAGAAAGACTATGAATGGTGTTGATAATATCCCAGAAGTTATGGTATATTTTTAAAATAAAGTAATAGTTATTGTGTTAAATAAATAACTCTTATTTTCACGGATATAACAACATTTGGTGTGATTAATCAACAGATTAGAGTTTCAGAGTCAGCAACACAGCGTCTTTCGGCTATTGTTCGGTAGTAATTCTATGTTAAAAAGCGGTTTTGACACTAATTATTTGATTACGATTGTTAATCATTTGTTTATTTGGTATTATTATGCAAATCAATAGTGTTTTAAAGTCATCTTGATACTTAATTTTAATGAAACAAATTATTATCATTTGTCTGCAAATTCTGATCTTAATCCTATGTTATGAATTTTTGCAGAGAAGCTATTGATCGCAAAAAAACAGAGACGTTCCCGTTCCTTCTAAACTACACGGTAATTATCTTCAAATATTCTCAATCAAAATCCATTATATATAATTTATAACGTTGTTATTATTTAAAAAAATAGGAAGCGTATGGAAGAAGATATGATTGGTGTCGTTGCAAAAAAACAGGCGTGAAGAAAGGAAGAAGACGAATTTTCGAGAATAGTAGGATGAATGTTTTGCGATCTTATAATCGTATTTTTATTGAAATTGTTTTAGATGGTTAAATATTTTATGAGATAGAAATAGTCCAATGATAATTTATCTAAATAATATAAGATTATACTTTAATAATGACGATCAAATGACCGAATACCAGGGTGCTTGATTATTATATAAGAACAAACTAAGACAATTAAATGCTATATTCATAACTATTATTAACATAAAAAAATGTTAAAAAGTATGTATAATATTTTGAATAATTTTATTAATTAATGAAAACAATCTGCATATGGAAAAACAATCCTTGGTGTCGTAGCTCATATTCAGACGTGAGGATAATATAAGCATGATATTTAGAGAATAGTATTATGAATATTATGATTTCTAAACGATCGGTTCCTAAGGTTCTTGATTATTATCTCAATTTTGAAAAAATAGAGAAAAGACATAATAATGCTAATATTCTTAAAAATGTGATAATTATTATGTTCAAAACTTTGTAGATTATTGTTAGAAAAATCTAAAATTGTTAATTTATAACTTATGTAAAGAAGGGTTGAAAATCTTAAAAGATATTATATATTTAAAACAGTTTAGAATATAGTGTACGATCATGATTTATTTTTTTAAAACAAAAAAATAACGCATTTAAAGCCGTAATGATAATCATTAAGAAGATTACTATTTAACTCAAAAATAAAAGGAAATATAAAGATATATCAATGTCTGGAGATCTTTACAGAATAGTAAAATGATTTGGTAAACAAGAATTTAAAAATATCACTTCCGAAAAAATGTAAATTGTGAATATATAAAATTGTATATATATACGTCTATTCGACACTTTTGATTTTTTAAACCTAAATCAGAGAAGAAATACAAAGAACACACGAAAAAACAAGAAATTATGGTTAGGTATAGCCTTTTCGATGATGTTTCGCGTTTGAACTCTTCAAAATATGAATGGAAAATTCGTGTGAAGGTCTTATGTCTGTGGGAAGATAAAGGTCCAAGTTTGGAGATGGTTTTAACTGATATTAAGGTATTTACTTTAATTTAATTATAAGCTCATTATATATTTCAAACAATAAGTTTATATGCAATTATACCTGAAAGTTTCAAATCACAAGGTTTTAAAAATATTTTAAAGACATGTAACAAATCGTATTATCCGATAATTAATAATACTATGTTTTATTAGGGTGTAAAGGTCCAATGCTCCTTTCGTGGAGATGTTTATGATCATTTTGTCTTAAAGTTCAAGGTTGGTGATTGGCTTGATTTTGAAGACTTTAAGGTTGTTGAACAGAATGGTTCATGTTTAGCTACTACACATCGTTACAAAATTGTTATTTTGTATAATACCAAAATAAGAGAGAATTCAATTGTTGGAGGGGAAGATTTCTATGATTTCGTCGATTTCAAACTCATCCATGATGGTACCCAATGTGAAGATTACTTAATCGGTAAGGGAATAATTCAGTTTTTTAAAAAGAAATTTCAAATACTATTTGAGATTCATTATATTTGAACTAATTTAAATTTTATACAGACATTATTGGTGAGGTTGTACATGTTGGCGAATTCAAATGTAATTTCAGAGAATTACAACAAAAAGAGGAAATCAAAGGGGTGGAAAATAATGGAAAACATGAGGATGTCACACAAAGTGATAATATCCGTATGTTATTTAAGTACTGTACTCGATATGGTTCAGATCAAAAGAAAAACATTACTTTTCATGATCAATATGAAACAGATTGCACGATCTTTGAAGACTCTGATGATGACATTGATGTTGGAGATCAGGACGATGATGATTACAAAGAAGATGAAGAAGAGGATGATACTGAGGAAGAAACTGATGATGATAGCGAATACCAATCAGATAACAGTGGTAACAATGATCAAGATGAGGAAGATTATGTCCAAGATTTTGAAGAAGATGAAAAAGATGATGAGCTGGAAAGTACTGAAGATAATCTTAAAATTAAAGAAAAAGGAGAGGATATCTCAATTAACCACAAAATCTCATTTGATCTTCGTGATTTCAGGTAAATTTTAAAACTCATATATATTTATATATTATACATAATCATACTTTAAATCCATTATTTTAAATCACATAAATTTTAATTCTTTAATTTTAGTGGAACCCTGCTAAGGTGTGAATTATTCGAAAAAACGGCTGCGGAATTCTACGATGCTTTAAAATCATTCCAGGGTGAACGTTTAATTTGTGTTATTCGTTGGGGTGTTATTGAAGATTTCCAAGGTATACAGTTAATTTAGTAATAATTATTGCATATTTATGATGATCGTGTATTTAAAGGAATAAATGCTGTTATAACTTTGTAGGAAAAAGAAGTATATCTTCTACAGTTTGTATGCGAATGACACTCAATTCTCGCAATTCTGAGGTTGCGAAAATGATGGAATTGTAAGAATAACATCTTTGTTCATCCTATAAAATAGATGAAAACGAAATTCGTTTATAAACTTTTTCACGTTCTACTTAATTGAATTATAGGAGATCGAGGAAGAGGACTCGCGGATAGAAGACTGGCTTCCATGAATTTTTTATGGCGTTCTAGGGATTTTATGGGATTTTAATTATTTTATATTTAGTTAGTAGTTGGATTTTTAAAAATTCTTGCTTTAATATAAAATGAAGATGATGAAGATGATGATGATGAATAATTTCGTCATATGATCATCAATCTATAGTTTGTTGAAACTTTGGGCATGAATAATTATTTAATTTATTTAAAAATGTTTCTGAATTTTTGTTTAATTTTTATTAAGTATTTTCTTAAATAACAATTATCTTCACAAGTAGTCTCACGTGAATTTAATTAATTTAAAATCTAATAAAATTTGTCAGAGAGGATCAAATATTTTTCTTGGTTAAATTATATGGGCCTGGCCTTAATAGATGCCGATTAGAAAACCTTCACGACTATTAGAACTAATATTTAAGCATTCTAAGTCTTTATATTATTATTATTATCTTGACCTTTTGTTTACCCCTGTCAAGAAAGAAAGAAAAAATAAAAGCTTATTATCATCCATAAACTTGTGGTAAGATCCGAAACGATATTCATTAAATTTTTCGTACCAGCAGTTCTTTGTTTGAAAGTTTAAAGATCTTTATATTTTTTTTTTTCAAAATCATAGATGGAAGGTGAAAGTTCTAGGAAACGGAAAGAGCCTATGTCAGATTTCGGCTGGGAAGATGGAGCAATCGACATAGTTAAACAAGCCTTCCGCAAATCGAGAGACGTGGTTCTAAAGGAAACGACGAAACATTACACTGCGATTATTGATATGTTGAAAGAGTACATCATCAAAAAAGAAGAATCTGTCGGCTTAAACTGTCAGCTAGAAACAATCGATGCCCAGATCTCGCTAATAGACGATATCTTGGAGGGGCGAATCGACTTGATTGAAGAGCGAAACAGACTAGAAGATGTTAGGGTTGTTATTGAGAAAGATGAAAAAGAATGTGTTGTTCCTAATATTGATTGGGGTAAACTTCGTGTTCCCTTTATTAATCATTAACAATGTTAAAAATTTTATCTTAATCGTTTGCTATCTTGAATTTTAAATTATTATTATCTGACATAAAATATAATCGAAGCTATATTTTATTATCTAAAACCCGAAAATTCGTTTAAGCGATAATATAAACTAGAGATATTGACCTAATTACGAAATCTAAAATTAGTTTAAAGTTATTCTGATAAATCGTAAAGAAAACATATCTTAGTCTTGGACTTTTTGCACAAAAAAAAAATCTTTAACTTTAAAGTTATTCTCATATATCGTAAAAAAAATATGGTATGCAATCTTTGATATATAGTTCCTATATTCATTGAGTGATATATTTTTACAAATATTTAAAACTTTTAAAAATCGTAAGTTTCTTAAAAGATTATGTAAATAATTTAAGTTTATGTAAATATACAAATATATTGGTGATTACTGAGAATGAATATATACCATCGAATTTATCTAATGGTAAGTAATATTGAGATTTGATAATATCATAAATATAAATTTTCCAAAAAAAAGAAAATGTATATATATGTATATATATATATATATTTTTCCGATTACAAGTTGAAAAAATCAAGAACGTAGATTTAGTTTTACCATAAATTTTTATTCTCTTTTAAAAACATGGCATGCCTGCTGTTCGATCCCATTAAAAAAAAGAACGGAAAGAGAGACTATTTTTACGATGTGGAAGACCTAAACCCTTTTGTTCATGAGTGGACGATTAACGTCAAAATACTGAGGAAGTTTGAGGTGTGCCATCCTAATTTTAAATCATCTGACTTGATTGTAGTCGATGATAAGGTAATTTCACATTGTGTATCCCGTATGATAATTTTCAAACAAAATAATCATATTATGTTGCTTATATATTTTTTAATAATATAGGGTAAAAAAATACAAGTGATGATGCGTCCTCCTTACCGTGACATCTTTTTAAACGATATGGAAGAAGGTGACTGGATAACGTTATCAAGATTCTCACTAACCATTGTTGATGGTGTTTTAAAGTTAACTGATCATCGTTTTATGATACATTGGGGAGACAAAACATGGTTTAAAAAAATTCATCCTTTGTCTTCCAAGCAGTTTTATTTTTTGTTTTCCTTACCAAAATCATTACATATCTTTCGGTACATTTTTCTAAATTTAATTGTAATCAAATTATTGACGAAAGATATCATTTAATATATGCGGTAAATAAATATTATGTAATATAATAATTTAATTATAATTACATAATAGTCGTAGTTTCTTATTATATTAACAATGTCTTAGCATGTTAGCTACTATAAAAAATTAAAGATCTTAAGTGTATTCATTTTCAAAATAAATCAAAAAAATAGATTTAACATTGCATTTTGGTCATTATCCTCATCATTATTTTTTTGTTGCATGTAACATATCACAAATCATAAGATTTCAATGAAATTAGAATATCTAAATTCATATTGAAAAAATTCATCCGATTATGTTATATGAAATTAATTAATTGTTAACTGTATCATAATGTGTATTTATAAACTACAATGATGACTGTTAGAAAAATGACGAAATTGATAAGATAAATTAGGTACATAATTTTTTTTTGCAGTTGAATATTTTTGTTGTATCATAAAATGTATTTTGGAATTATTAAAACGCTTAGACCATTGTGAAAATAAATTAACATGAAATATACCGACTATAATAAATACTACTAATCTGTAATTATAATCATAATTATACCTATTAAAATTTAAAATATTAAAAAAAGAAAAAAAAAAGTCACTCAAACGATTAAGACGCAACGCTACGTTTAATCGTGACTGTTTACATTCTTACAAATCCGAATTCCCATTTCGTCTTCGAAAACAGTGAAGGAAGAGTAAGAAACCCTAATTTGGTAAGATCATGAGAATCGATTACATTTCTGATCTTCATCGAGGAAGAACAAATTGGTGTATTCACGCTAAAGTCCTGAATTCTTGGCATGTCACCGAGTTCTTCACAAAACGTGTTCTTCTTCTCGTGGATACGAAGGTTAGAGCAGTTAATCGAAAATCGATTTACATAAATTTTAATTTAGTAGTGTTTATATACTAGATTACTTACACAAATTTTAACAAACTTTGAAGGGTGACACGATTGAGGTCGCCTTTGTCCCAACTATACCTAAAAAGCTCCGGAAGTATATTTACGAGGGCGAATGGTATCAAATTCGGAATTTCCAAATCATCAATCCAACCCTCAGGGAGAGAAATACTCATCATCCTTTTCAGATCAAGTTTACCGATGAGTCTACCATGTTCCTGCTCGAATCAATCAACTCCAAAAATTACTTCCGATTCGAAGATTTGGATGATATATATCGTGGAAGGATCAATCATCACATATCTTTCGGTACGTTTTTCTAAATTTAATTGTAATCAAATTATTTTATCATAGTATAACATATTGGAATGTATTGTTTTTAGCTTTGTGTTGAGTTATCTAGAAACTCTAAAAGAATTTTGGAACTTTGTGTATTGGTACCTCAATAGAAAAATACAAATTGAACTTTTACCAAAATAGTTTCATGTGAATGTCAAAAAGCTTTGGATACAAACATTGTAAAAAATATTCTTTACTTTTTTCCAAAATAGATGTTTGCAGATGTATAGTAGCTGTTGATGACAGAAGAAATCATGGAAATGGTGTCTATGAAGTTGTATTGACACTATTAAATGGCAGGTAAGTCACATTTATTGCATCTTTACTCATATTAAGATTTATAAGTCTGACTTTATTTTGGAGAGTGTAACAAGTATATTCATTTGTAGGAATGAAACTGTAAAGTGTCGTGCAATGGATTACTATGCTAACCTTTTCATGTCTTCATGGGTGTCAACTGGATGCCATCTCACATATCAAACTGAACCGGTGTTTTGTGTACTGCGTTTCTGGAGGGTTGGAGAGTACGAAGGTATGTACTATTAATAGAACTTGCTAGATTGAATAAATTCTTAAGAGTAGGTTGTATACTCATCTAATAATCTTTTAAACACTTAAAACATCCCTAGGTGAACCGTGTATTGTAAACACATTGGCCTCCTCCAAAATCTATTTAAAACCGGAGTTTGTAGGACTTGAGAATCACAAGGCTATGTAAGTTTGTAATGTTCAAAAATATCAAGTGGTGTATCATGTTAGGGTCTAACTTATGGATGTGTTTTCTATTTTTTTAGCTCGGAATTTGCTGGACGTTATTACATTAAGCACATAATGCAGCATGAAGGGTAATCTGGAGAAGTTTAAGCTGAAGGCATATTTGTTAACAATCTTTTTGTATATGCTAACTTTATAATTATTTTGAAGGTTTGTATGATCAAGTACTATAAACCCTTTTAAGGGTTGCTTTCCAAATTTTCTTGATGGTTTAAACGAAATATTAAATTATTCTGACCCAACTTCTACATTATTTAAATTAACCACATAATATGGATCAGGCTCAATGGATTTTTCTCATTTTCCAAATGGGCTTAAAATTTTTTTAAACAAGATAGTATATATTGAAAGTCCATTTAGAAATGTCAGATTAAAAGTTTAAAATATAAAATTAATTATAATTTTGAACATATTTAAAAAGAACACAAAACTAATTTGAAAATAGTTTTTTTTTTGACATTTTTATTTTATTTAACTCTTGCCCGCACAGGTGTGCGGGTAACTCTCCTAGTGGACTATATAATACAAGGATTTGTTCGTTTTCCAAATACTGTAATGTGTTCGATTTTTTCATTGTCAACAATAAAATCAACAAAAAATATATACTAGTATTTTTGCAGCAAGGTTTGCTCAAAAATACTTTTTGGAAAGTTTTTGCATTTAATGCATTGACTTTAATATTAGTTACCAAAAAATTCAAATTAATTATAAGTAAGATTTTAAAAAATAAGGAAAATTTTCTACCTCATCTAAATATATATATATGATTCTTTTTCATTTATATTTGAATTTATATTTAAATTATCTTGAATTATTCTATAATACATTTATTTAATAAAAATTGTGATCTTTTCCTGCATATGATGTAATACAAATTTTTAAAAACAGACATATATTACTCAATTTACGGATATAATATCCCACATCGCCTAAAAAATTTGGGCAATGGTTTAGAGTCATACTATAAAAGAAACCAAAATGATTCATAATACAAAATTTTTGATTTATCAGACATTCAAACTTAAAAAAAATATATATATATATTTGATTTATTCCAAATCTTTATTAAAGATTTTTAAAATGTTAAATATTATAAATATTTATATTTTATAAAATGTAGAATTATTATAATTATTAATATTTTTTAGAAAGTTAAACTTTATAAAATGTTAAAAATATTAGTAGTATTTAAACGTTCCTGAAGTTTCAAATTTATAAAGTTTAAATATTATAAGTATTTCAACTTTTTTAAAAGTTAAAAGACCTTTAAAATATTAATAATATATTTAAACTTTTACGAAACTTCAAATATGATAAATACTCAACCATTTAAGAATTTTAAGTACTATAAATATTTAAACTTTATAAGAAGTGCCAATCTTATAAAATGTAAATGGTTACAATCTTAATAATTAACATAGCAACTCAAGCTAATATTTATAATACAAGACAATAAATATAAAAAATTAAGATGATATAGTGCGAGTTAAAATATCTCGGGACGGAGTTATATAGCAGGACGGATTTGTCGATATTTACATAAATTTAAAATATCATTAAATTGGTGTTACACGGGTAAAACATCATTTCATTATTTTGTTAACACTATCTGCAACAGAGAATAAACATATCAAATTAAATTGATTAAATAAATATTATGTAAAAAGCAAATTATATTGCGGTATTATATGGTTTAAACTTTAAATCATAAAATTAAAAATCATTATATAATTATAACATATTTAGTCAACAAATAAAATTTCTAATTTAAATGTTTTAGTTATAAATAATTTGCACCGCGGTGTACCGCGGGTCCTAATCTAGTCTATACTAGTATTTTTGGAGCTGTTTTTGCTCAAAAATTATTTTGGAAACAATTAGCATTTAATGCATTGTTTTTAATATTAGTTACCAAAATTTTCAAAATTAAATATAGGTAAGATTTAAAAATAAGGAAATTTTTTTATCTTATTCAAACATAAATATATACTTCTCTTTCATTTTTATTTAAATTTGTATTAATTAATCTTGAATTATTCTATAATACATTTAGTTAATAAAAATTGTAATTTTTTTCTGCATATGATGTAATACAAATATTTAAAAACAGACATATATTACTCAATAGCTCACATCGCCTAAAAAAGTTGGGCAATAGTTCAGAGTCATACTATAAAAGAGACCAAAATGATTCAGAATACAAATGACTAGAAAGCTTGATTTATCAGACATTCAAAATTAAAAAAAATATATTATTTGTTTTATTCCGGTTCTTAAAATGTTAAAAATATTAGTAATATTTAAACTTTTATGAAGTTTCAAATATTATAAATATTTAAACTTTATAAGAAGTTTCACTATTATAAATATTTCAACTTTTTAAAAAGTTAGAAGACCTTTAAAATATTAATAATATATTTAAACTTTTACGAAACTTCAAATATGAGAAATACACAATTATTTTAAGAATTCTAAGTATTATAATATTTAAACTTTATAAGAAGCATCAATCTTATAAAATATTAATGGTTATTATCTTAATAAATAACATAACAACTCAATCTAATATTTATAATACAAAAAATAAATATTAAAACTTAAGATGCTATAGTGCGAGTTAAATATCTCGGGACGGGATTATATAGCTGGACGAGTTTTATCGATATTTATCAAAATTTAAAATATTATTAATTCGGTGTTACACTGGTAAAACATCATTTTATTATTTTGTTAACATTACCGGTATCAGAGAATAGACATATCTAATTATATTGATTAAATAAATATTATGTAATAAATAAATTATATTACGGTATTATATAGTTTAAACCATAAAATTAACAATTATTATGTAATTATAACATATATAACCAACAAATACAACTTATTATTGAAATGTTTTAATTATAAATAATTTGTCCCGCGGTGTACCGCGGGTCCTAATCTAGTCAGCCGATAAAAAAAATCAACAGAAAATTATAATAACATTAGGTTTGTTTTTGGTTTTACAAAGATAAGGGCCCTGATTGGTAACGGCTGTTATTTATGGCTGTATATGCTTACTAGACGAGGACCCGCCCGATGTGCGGGTTTAAAGTTTTACAAATTAAATTAAATTTAACAAAAAATATATTAAAATGTGTTGTACGTTATTTATAAATTTTATTCTTGTTATAATACACGGATTTATATATATTTACGAATATTTTATGTATGTGTACTATTAAAAGTGTACTTTTTAAAACCTAAATATATTCTATGTTACAAATTTATTCTTTATCACCACCTAGAAAATGTCTATATGAACACATTAAGTCAACTATTTTAGTTTCACTTCTTCATAGTTTTTTAATTACAAAAATTGTTGGCTCAAAACATATTTTGAATAAAAAATATATTACATAATATACTAATCAATTATGTACCATCACAATAATGTATGACCACCATGGAGAAAACCTTGGCTCCGCCCTCGTTCCTTATAGAGAGAACCTTGTGTCTCACTTCCTCCACCATAGAGAAAACCTTGGCTCCGCCTTCCTCCCTTGGAGAGATAACATTGCGTCTAACCTCCTCCACCTTCCTCCCTAGGGAAGATAACCTTGTGTGCAACCTTCTCCACTATAGAAAGAACCTTGGCTCTGCCTTCCTCCTGTGTAGAGAGAATATGTTCACATTTTTTTGCTATCTCAAAATGGCTTGCTCCGACAACATATGAAAGTAAAAAAAAAATTTTGACGTCACAAAATCTTTTGATAGTAACTAATGTTAAATTTTCCAATGTATTCGTGGAAGTGTCTTTGACACACCATGATGTAGCTTTGTCTATGTAACGCCTCAACCGCCACCTTGCTTAGTGAGCCCATGTCCACTCTCAGTCCATAGGCCCGCCTTCCTAAGTGGGCCCTATATCTTTCCTGGCCCATGGATCCACCCATATTTGATGGCCGGTTTGTTATGTCAGAGAGACTTTAAAAACTTGTTTACCAATCCTACAAATCTACAAATGATCTTTTCTTGTGTTTTGTCCTCACTCGCACAGTTCCGACAATCACTTCCAGGAAGGTCACCAATCATAAAGTTCTCTCAAGATCCTTGACCAAAAAAATAAGTGCATTTTGGTGACATATGTGGCTAAATCAATTCTTTTATACCTTTTCTGCAAATCAGGATGTCACAGTCTTTGAGCTCATATGGATTTATCAACAACGATCTATCTATCTATGTTTGTTGTAAGCTTGTGTTTAATTAGCCTATTTTATCCATCCATTAGGTTGATGAGCTTCTACTCGTTATCTCCCTTTGGGATTGAATAAATAATAGTAACAATTATGTTTGCAAAATAAGAAAGGCTTTATGACCAACCAATCAAGGTTGAGAAATTAAACAAATAATTTGACATAATTAAAGAAACAATAGAATATTATAAACACGGTAATATATGAATTTTAAATAATTCAAAGATGAAAATATAAATTAAATAAAATAATCTAAAAATAATACAATAAATTTTAAAATATAGTATTAGGAAAAGAAGATGCATTTATTAATATTTTTCTTGGGTTAAATATTAATCTTACCAATTCCCATCTGAAAAAGGAGAAAGTAGGAGAAAATTTTAGTTTTAAAAAATAAGAAAAATTTAACTTCCCATTAAAAAATTTCTAATTAAATAAAATTGAAAGCAGTATTTTTGAATAAATTATTTAATTATGAGACGATATATCTTTATATAAAAGTGAGTATTTACAAAATTTTAGAATTAATAATTAACTGTATAATATCCTTAATCCTTTTTTTGTAAAATTAATAATTTAAAATTAAAATAAGTAAATAATATTATAATTTCGAATTTTATGAAATATATATATATATATAATCTCCTTATTATTATTTAAAAAACCTTTGTATTTTTTTTATAAAATCTGTAATTTTTGATAATTATCTTTTTACATTATTAATATTTTTTTAAAAAAATAATTTATTTTTGTTGCAATCATAGTTCTCCTATTAAATATTAACTTTTACACATGTCAAAAATTTGAGATTGATAAATTGACACATGTCAAAATCTTGTTAATGACTAACTTTCAAAACCCAACTTTATATAATAAGATTTGTGGCTGTAGATGCTTTGTTGTAGAAACTTTAACTGTTAAAACTTTAATGGCTGTTATTTTTATTGTATGTTTTTCATAAATATAAATTACGCTAAAAATAAATTTATGTGGCAACATAATGAATTTTATTTTAAAAATAAAAATTTTAAAAATACAAAAAATCATAAAAAATGAATAGATAAATATTTTCAACAAATTAAAAAATATAAAGATATGACATAATTGATTATGTGTTATAATGGTTGTTGATGCAAAAATAATTATAAAAAGTGGATCTCAAAATAACAGAAATAAAAAAATCTATTTTTAATGAATTATATTATATTTGTGATAAATTATATATAGATTGAAAATGAATGTTTTAATCATCATGGATAATAATAAAGAGAAAAATAATTACAGTTTTATTATTATTTATTTTTTTACAGTAAAAAAAGTCTCACATTTGTGACTTAAAAAATTTGTACCTACAAACTAAAAAAATGGGCAGTTAGACTTTTAAGACTTTTTAAAAAAATTAAGCAATAAAAGCATGATTGGTAAAATTTTGGCTTTTAAGACTTTAAATTAATTTTAAAGCCTTAAAAGTTTCTCCCAATCAGAGCCAAGATCTAATAATAATGTAATAAAAAATGAATATTCACTTTTCTTTTTCTTTTTCACTGAAAGAATATATTGATAATGATATAAGTGAACCTTTAACTTACAAAGGATCCAAGACAATCAATCCAGCAAACCAAGCTAATTCAACACTTTGCTTCTAGCTATCCTCTACAAAAAGAAAATGTAACCAAGAGGGGTAACTGGTTGCTACATACGATTGGTGACGATCCTCTCTTGTTACGCTCTTAGCTATAAGATGAGCCGCAAGATTCGAGTTCCTGTCTTCAAAAACAATTTCCAATCCAAAAAAATTTCCAAACCTGCACCCATCCAAAGGGACAAAAAATGAATATTCACCAGATTGATATAAATTTGGGTAAAAATAACTCAATTGACATACTATAATATATTATTACTAGATTGACATAATAATTATGCAGAATGACCAAAAACCCAAACTTTTATTTTTACTAAGTTTTATTCTTTAGAAAAAAATAAATTGTAAATCAGAAAAAATGAAAAATATATATAATGTATAAAAATATAATTTAGAAAATATGATGTTTATAAGTATTAGTTAAAAGGGAGGTGTCTTTAGTCAAGTGGTTACAGCATCACCTCTGCGATCAATCCCACTGGAGTTTGACTCCACTAGTCGCGTTACCCGCGTAATATTTTTTGGCTATGAATTGGGTTTTATTGATTCAAATATGACAAAAGTATTAGTTAAAAAATAATGATGTATATAAATATAATTTTTTTGGAAGCCAAAAAAAAACTGTCATAACATAAAACAAAAATATTGTCACTATATTTACATCTAAGAAATCAGTTATCAAACAACAGATTTTTGGAAAAAAAAACTGTCTTAACGTAAACAAATCTACCATAATATATGGTCTTCACATATGTCATTTTAGTATTTTTTTTAAGAATGTTAACTAATCTGTTATCAAACTATAGATTTATGAGTAAATTAAAATTTTTGTCTTAACCTAAAACAAATTTGTTATCACTAAACATCAATCTAGTAATTATTTTGCTGTAAAAAGGTCTGCTATGACAAATTTTTAACAAAAATAAAAATATACTCCCTCCGTTTCAAAATATAGGATGTTTTAACTAAAACACGCATATTAAGAAGTCTTTACTTTTAACAAGTTCAACCAATCAGAAACAATACTATGAAACAAAAAACTTCTCTAAAGCATCTTATATTTTGAAACGGAGGGAGTATTAAAAGTAACTTTGAAAAATAAATGTACCAGACATTGTATCAAATTTATCATATATTATGAAAGTATGTGGTGTCTTTATAAATAAATGTGTCATGAAAAAAAAATCGTTCATTAATTATTAATTTGACATAACTATCAACAAAAAAAAATTATATTCCAAAATAAGTTTGCAATCAAAAAAATCTGTCACGCAAAAATAAATCTGTTGTGCAAAACCAAATCTGTCGTACATAGATCAATCTATCACAATTAGTCCGACTGACTTTTGAAAATATTTTGAATTCTTTTTCTTAAAAACACTGGAGTGTAAATTTGCCTTCCATTTTTTCCTAATAAAGCAAAAAATATATTTTAGGCAAAAAAATAACTTAATTAACCCTCACATTTTATGAGTTAATATAGTTATTAACCTCTTAAAAAATACGAAAACTCTCAACCATTTTTCATTTGTACTAGGTGATTACCACGCTATGCCGCGGGTTTCCTTTTTTTTTTTGTACTTTTTATCATTTTATATGTCATGTTGATGATTTGATCATTGTAATTTGGGAGATTTACTTAGATGTTATACATTTTAGGTAATATTACCAGAATCTACAAAAAAAAATATTATTACTAAAATATTTTCAAAATACCCAGCGTGCCATTGTTTTATTTTACCGGAAAAAACGTAATTACAAAAATGACATTTCCACGTCAGACGCAACGTCAGAAATCGCTGACGAGATTAGTGAAAGAGTTTTCTCGCTAGACGATTCTGTAGAAAATAGAGATCATAGATATGGTTCACAGGTAGCTCAGCTGGTTAGAGCAAAGGACTTTCACTCGGAACATCCCGGGTGTTAGCTTCCCTGTAATTCTGTGTAAGGAAGGTTAGTAGTCAGAATTTTTCACCGATCAGGTGTGATCAGTCTCATCCGTGTAGCATTAAATAACTCAGCCGTAACGCATTACAGAGGTAATGACGGCTGAGTTATAGGTATGTTGCGGCTGATTTATGGAAAAAACATTTGAGTAAGAGCGGACGACGACTTAGAGCATAACTCAGCCAAGCGTTACGGCTGTCTTATTTAAATCTCGCTGAGTTATTGATCAGTAGGTCAATTAAACCCAATGTGTACTCCACCACGATCTAGTGGTATCGTTGTAACACTTCAGGATCGAATCCACAGAGACCAAACGGTTGCACTATGAAACTATGAAGATCAAATATAGCTAAGACAAAAGAGGAAGTTTGTGAAGCAAGTAATAATTAAAAAAACGAAAAGTAAATAAGTTGTTTTCTAAATCAAAAAGAAAAACATTGGGTGCAGGGAATCAGTTAGGGGTCAGATTCACGAAATTAGATGATGGATTGGGATAGCATTAAACACCGTTCTAGAACTCAAATCACAGTTGTAAAGCTAACCTACTTTCGCAGCATTAACTATCTATGCAATGAATTCACTAAACCCTAAACCGTCGTTTGGATCTAGCAAACCAAGCAAGCAATAACAAGTTCAAGTTTGATCTGTTCACAAGGTGCCTTAACTTCAACTTTCGTTGGCTAAGGATCACTTTGCTTACCTATGTTCTTTTAAAGCAAGTCAACAACACTTTTGGTGCCCCGATGAATTAAACCTAAGATCTTAATCTAGGTGATCAATCTAGCTTAAGCATTAAGAACAACTATAGATGAAGAACAATAAGATCAATCCGTAATCTAACAAATCTAGCATCAATAAATCATAAAAACCCTTTCTGAAACCCTAAACCCAACTGAGAAACTACTCAGACATGGAGAAACAGAAACAACAAATCAAAGATGAAGAAAGCATAATTGGATTGCAAAAGATTAGAAAATAGGGTTTAGAAATCTTTTCTAAAGTGTCAAGAAGGATTAGAGATCTTCTCCCTTTGCTCTCAATACAAAATAGTCTCAGAAAATTACAGCTTATGTCTCTGGAGGCCGTGCCTCTAACTTAAATATCAAAATAAAACCCTAAAAGTCGGTTTGAAACGAAAAAGGAAAACTTGCGTCGGAGACGGAATGGTCGATCTCGCGAGGATCAGTCGATCCGGTACGTTTTTCTGCTCTCACTCCATCTGTTGACTAGCTCGATCAGTCTTCAACCAATTTAGCTCCAGATGCATATTTTCACCCCCAAAACGCTCAGATTTCTTCCAAAGTCACCTAGAACCTGTAAAGACTCACAAAAGACTAAAAAGACTCTAAAAGCACACTTGGACCTAGTAAAAGACTCAAAACAAGTGTAAAAACTATGGTTAAAATCCTATAAAATGCAGACACATCAATTCCTCCAGACTTAAATCTTTGCTTGTCCTCAAGCAAGAACAGACAAAAACTCAAGAACAAAGAAAATGTTTGAAAGTGGAAACTCACATATTCTTGGGAACTTCTTCTTTGCACTCTTCATCACATCAAATCAAGAACTACTTTCTGTACTCTGCCCATGATTAGGATCAACACTCCCTACTCTGAACTCCACGGCCTTAGAGAACCTTCAACATCCCCATTGTTGTCTCTCTAAATCAGATTAGTAAAAATGTGCGGTCTTACCATGGGAATATCGATCATTGAACTGTTAACTCCTTCAACCTCTTATCGCCCAAGACCTCCTCTTATGCTCCATTTCCTCTCTCTTTTCTCACTTCCAAAGGATTGATTTCTCCCTAATTTTCTAGGGTATCATTTTATTTTTTTATCAATCCTTTGCTCTTATTTTTGTGTGGACAGGTTTCCATGAGTTCCGAAAGATGCACGGGTTTACGCACAACCCTTGGTTCACTTCTTTTATTACCTATATCCTTTTCTTCTTTCTTCTCTCTTTTTTTTTTAACTGAGTACTAAAGGGAAGAGAGAGGGGAAACACACTTTGCGAGGAGATGCATGTCTAGTCAGGCTTGAAGGGAGGAGTCTTGTTCGGTGTATACCAAGCCCCAAGGTAAGAAATTAAATCCGGTTAAGTCTTGTCAAAGCTAGAGACAACTTCTGGTTCAACTTATTGTTCTCTTTGGCGAGGGTCTTTTGGGGCGTGTTGAGCCTGCTCATATTCATTCCAAGCTTCATTCCAAATCAGAGGTACAAAAGTAATCATAAGAGTGTTAGTTCAAAGCAAAAGATTCCTAGAAATGATCATAGTTTCCCAAATTTTTTTTAGACACGACAAACTGACTCAAAATAAAAGAAAAATCAAAAGAAACAACCAAAGAAAACGACATTAGTAACTTGGAGACATTCCTCCCCCAAACTTACTTCACACCGTCCCGGTGTGGAAGCAAAGCCAAGAAAAGAATGAATCCCACAAAAAAATAAGAAAAAAAATGAAAAAGAAAAGCGCAAGGACAAGAAACAAAAACCGGTGATCTCGCATCTTGTGTTGGAGTGGTGTTGGCAAGGGTGGGGACCGATCGATCTCAGGGTGGGGTCGACCGATCTGCAACATTATTGAACTTAGAGACACCCGCTGAAAACCATCCGGATCGATCAATCTGTAAGGAGGATCGATCGATCCGAAGCTCCCGGAACAAAAATTTTCGCATCTTCTCCGTTTCGAACCTGTTCCTGAAAACACTTAACACCGGACGTGATTTCACCGTAATAAATCCTAAAAACAAAACAAAAATCCTAAGATAAATAAAAATAAAAGGGTAAGCCAGAACAAACCCCATTGGTTGCCTCCCATAAGCGCTTGTTTAAGGTCTATAGCTTGATCGTGGTTTCAGTTGTCAAGTGATGGGAGGATGAGAACTCATATTAGCACAAGCTCTCCAATTTGTCAACTTAAGCTCCAAAGTCTTTTTCAGCATACCATCCATTGCTTCTTGGCCTTTTTCTTTAAACTCCGGAGTAAGGATGACTTTAACTTTAGAGAAAGGCCGAGATATTCCTTTACACTTCACCTTGTACTCAATGGTGTCTCTAACATATCTCTGGGGTACCAAGGTGATGTGAAGATCTTGTATTACTCTCTCTATATTCGGCTTGTCTCTCTTCTTAACCCTCTTAGAACTCTTCTTAGAAGAATGAGTGTCTCCATCCAGGACTTCGTTGACCTCATTCTTATCAGCACTCTCTCCTATTATCACGACATCCACCTCCTTCTTATGTTCTACAACTAGACAAGAGCCATGTTGTATAGCTTTATTTGCAGTGATTGCGTTGTAGAAGACTTTATCATCAATGTTAGAGAAAGTGATCCTCTTATTAGGCAAGTCAACAACTGCTCCCACTGTTGCTAGGAAAGGTCTCCCAAGAATCAAAGGCATAACAGAACCCTCGCTCATATCCACAACATGAAAATCTGTACCAACCAAGAAACTCCCAACTCGAACATCTAAATCACTAATGAAGCCTTGTGGAGTCGCGGTGACAGCATTTGCAAACGTGAGAGAGACCTTAGAAGCCTTCATATCATCAATCCCCAATCTATCTGCAATAGCCTTAGACATTACGTTCACACTGGATCCAGTGTCACAAAGAGAATCCACAAAGTTCACTCCTAAGATGGAGCATGGAACAACAAATTTTCCTGGTTCTTCTAACTTGGGTAGTCTTTTCAAAGATGGAGCATGAATGTTCTTCTCTCTAGCCAAAAACGCCTTAACCTCCCCCAAATCCTTTTCTTCAACCACAACATCATTGTAAACCTTCTTAAACAAAGAGATATGCTTTACTGCCTCTGTAAAAGGAATGCCAGCGGTGTACTCACTCATAACTTCTTTGTCTCGATCATACTTCTTTTCATCCAGAGGTTTCTTCACATGTCTTCTTGGAAAAGGAATTTGTGGCCTATAGGGCTTTGGTTCCACAAGAGGTGTTTCCTTGGAATCTGCATCAGGAACAACTGAGCTGGGTTTTCCCATACCTGCAACAGGGACCGACTGGTCTGGACGTGGAGCGGTCGATCTAGGCCTTTTTGAATCTGGTTCTGTGTCAATGACGGGATCGATCGATCTATAAGGGGGATCGGTCAATCCAACTTCCCTGGGGATCAAACTCAAATTATCAGAATGGATGGGACCGGCTGGTCTAGTCACAGGATTGACCAATCCCGTCTCTGCGGAAGCCAAACATGAGTTGATCACAGCACAACTCAGCCCATCTTCAATCCCACCATGGAGTGTTATAGCATTGCATGACTCTTTGTTCTTAGAGCTAGAAGAAATAGCAGAGACCCTCTTATCAATGGAATCAACACGTGAACTCAACCTCTCAAATTTCCCATTCAAATCATTGTACATGCTATCAATCTTGACTTTAATTTCAGCAGAACTTATCTTATGGCCCTCAAGCAGTGCTTGCATCATCAATTCGAGTTTGTTATCTTGTGGGAGCTGTAGATGGAGCGTGGTATCCTTGGACATTTGAGCTACTAAATCCAACACCTTTGTTCTGAAATCCTTGCGAGAAGTTACCTTGTTGATTATGTGGAGGATACACTTGATCTTGAGGATTCTCGACGTTGGTGCTTCTGTAGGAGAGATGAGGATGGTTTCTGTAATTCTGATTAAACCCATGATTCTGATAGTTCCCTTGTCCTCCTACATAGTTCAGCTCCTCTGTCCCCTCAAAACCTGAATTTACTCCAACCTGCTGATAAGCACCCGTCTGCCCGTCGCACATGTTGACAGCTTGCTGATCTCTCTTCAAAAGAATGTCTACCTTGGCAGTGAGACTCTTAATAACATATGTATTCACGGAGCTAACAACACGCACAGAACGATCATACTCATGGCTATGATTGATGTTACTCGCTGCAAGGTTTTTGATCAAGAGGTTTGCTTTAGCGGTAGTGTTAGTAGAAAAATCTCCTCTGCTGGCAGTATCGAGTGCCATCTGGTACTTCTGGTCAATTCCTCCATAGAAGATGTTCATAAGATTCTCTTGTGAAAAGCCATGATGAGGACAGTCCCTCATATACTCCTTGGATCTCTCCCACGCTTCACAAAAAGACTCTGTACCACCTTGTGAGAAGGTAGTGATCTTGCTCCTTAACATAGCTGATCGTGACTTAGTGTAGAAGTGGTTTAAAAACGCTGCTCTACACTGCTCCCAAGTGGTAAGTGATCCTTGGTCCAAGAGATTTAGCCATCTCAATGCTTTATCTCCTAAAGAGAATTGGAACAAAGTCAGCATGAGGTAATCGTATGGAACTCCATTAGACCTTGTTGTACTAGCCAATCTCTCAAAAGCTTCAATATGGTCAAGAGGGCTCTCTGAGGCTAATCCATTAAACACACGATTCTGGACCAAATTGATCAGGCTATGCTTGATCTCATAATCTTGTCTCGCAGGAGCAGGAGGTTGAATCGCAGACCGATTCGCAAATAGCCTGTTGTGAGCATCTTCGTCCCTCAAGGTGGCTCACCTTGCTGGTGGGTTCAGCTCAGCCGCATTCGGCTCTTGTGGTGCAGCAGGAGGAGGCGGAATAATGACCTCTTGAGGGTTAGGCTGATGACCATCTGGATTATGTCCATCCTCCATCTTGTCAGCTTTAGCTTTCGCTTTCTTGTTTTCTCGTTCGAGTAGGGCTAACTCTTCGTTTCGCAGATTACGCAAATTAGTAGGCTTGTGGCTTCTTGTTTGCATGCACCTGAAACACAAGAGAAAGAACACAAGAACTAATTAGTAAATAAAAATAAAACAAATCTTAGACTAAATTTAAATCTAGAATCTCAAAGCACTACAAGAAAATACGCATTTTGCGACTACACTATTAATCACTTAATAGTCGCTAAATCAAGATTTACGACTAATTAACGACTATTTCATACTGTCGTTAATCGATAGTCGCTATTTGATGTAGTCGTATATTTAGTCGCAATTTTGCGACTAATAGGCGACTATATACATGTTGTCACATAGTAGTCATCATTTAGTCGTAAAATGTAGTGACTCCTTAGTGACTAAGTTACGACTATATTCATCGTAGTCATTATGTAGTCGTTATTTTTAGTGACTAGGTTGCGACTATTCTGTGATTAAGAAAACTGAACAAATGGGTTGTTAACTTGGTCGGTAGATAGTCGTATAAGTTTTGGTGACTATATAGTGACTAATATATATAGTAGTCACTATATAGTCACTTTAGTTTTTAGCTATATTGTTAAAATTTGATGACTATTTGGCGACTAATTTTTTTTTGAAACTGGATATAGAATATTTTAATTTCTCTTTTTTTCTTTTTAACCCTGTCAACCAAACCAAAAAATGATTCTAAATTGGAAACCTAAAGAAACACATAATATTTATGCCAAAATACATTGTACTTAAAATTTATCATAGTTTCAAAACACAAAAGTACAACACATAGTGTCGCTATTGAGTTCATCAAAAAAGAGTTACATAGAGACAGGTAACAAATAGAGTAACCTGTGGAGTTGAAGTTGGATCTTCTTCTTGAAGAGGCTCTGTCGTGGTTGTCTCTTTAGCTGAATGGGCTGTCAAGAACTCCTTGAACCGTGGATCACATTGCCGCAGAAACTTCCCCACCAAGTCCAACTCGTCAATCTTCTCCTTCTGCCCAGCAATAATTTCGGACTGTTGAGCAATTTGTGCATCACGCTTCAACATTTCTGCATCACGCCTCAACATATTAGCAGCCTGCTCCTCTATCTTCCGTTGAGCTTCCTGCAACTGTTCTTGCATAGCCACAAAGGCGTGAGTGTCTCCTGCTTGCTTCCCTTGCCATTGACAATGCTGTCAAGGAGGCTTCCAACTCCAAAAGGTTTTCCTCTTGAACCCTTCTCAGTGGACTGCAAAGTAAGAGAAAATAAGATATTAGAGGATGTCAAATTAAACTCCAAGATAACATTTGTGTATTGTTAAAATAAAACGTAACCTGAAAAAAGATTTCTGTATATTCTTCAGTTGTTAGCTCTCGGGCCGTGACTCCCCATCTGAGATGGCAGAAGGATCTTCCTCGAGCTGAGACAACCTCTCTTGCACATTCTTCTCATATGTTCCTTCTATCTTCTCTGCCTTCCGATCAACATATGTCCCATCAGGCTTTGTATGTGCCTTGATGAAAACCTCACCAATACGTACTTCTCTTCCCAATTCCTCTTCCTGTAATGTTAAGAAACAGACAAGTAAATTTTTAATGTAACAGCTAGGTCAAAAATAAAAGTGGCGAATGTGTAACAACGGAATTGGCTCACCATTTCGTTTTGAATCTGTTTATACGACTTTGGCCCTGAGAGGTGGACATGAGGACCGAGGCCATTACGGTCAGACATACGGACATCAGAATATGTTTTGCTCCTTTGTTGTGCTTCTTCAATGTCCCAGAATTCTGTCATTGTTGTCCATAGAGGAGTTTCAATCCATTTAGGTTGGCATCTAGTAGTTCTCACGGTGCTAACCATGTCTTTGAGCCGATTTTGACAGATGGTCTCAAAGTGAGATTGAACAGTCCCAGTTATCAAAGGATCCCAAGTGTGGGTTTTCTACAAAAAAAAAAGAAAATAGCTAATGTGAGTGAAAAGAAGCACAAGTAAATAAAACAATATATGAAGCAGTATAGAAAGCTTAAAGCTATATATATATGAAGGCTAGAGGACAGAACACTTAACCGCAAACTCAATGAAGTATCTTTCCTGTTTATCCCGAGGAACACATGTCCAGCTGTAGAAAGGACCTTCGAATTTGTTTAAAAGAATTTTAGTAATCTTCCGAACAAGCTTAGATCCAGGGTCACGATCAAACCTCCATACACATGAAACAATAAAACGAAAGTCAACCATCGAGACACTCAAAATAACAAATTGATAAGTCTAAGAAACGATAACCATCAGGATGATATCAACTAAACTAAGAAGACTTAATGCTAAGTCTAAGAAACGATACACAATAGCTTCAAAGAGTTTGTAATCGCATCAGAGACCAAACAATGGGACCTAAGCAAGACGTAAACAAAACCAAAACCATTATTCAAAGAGTTTGTAATCGCATCAAATACCAAACACTTCATAACCAAGACCAATCGAGACCAAACAATGAGACCTAAGCAAGACCTAAACAAAACCAAAACCATTATTCTAAGACTTTGTAACCGTACCATTCTGTCTTTGGTAGGGGAATGGGAGAGAGGACGGTGGTGAACTCATGTCTGTTTGGCACTAGAAGCAGTGCATTTAGAGCGCGCAATGTGTCCTCCTGGAGTTCCGGCAACGCCGGAGGATAATCAGCTTGGAAATTGTTGCCTTGAGACGATGGATGTGAATGATGACTGCGAGTCTAAGAGACTTCAGCTGGAGAAGGCGGAGGGTAAACTAGAGTAGGCGGAGGGTCAACTAGAGCAGGCGGAGGATGCGACAGATTGTAGTGGACTTCTTGAGAAGGAGTCGGGTTCACTGTAGTCTGCGGTGGGTGAGTGTAGGAGTTGTGAAAAAGCTGTTGAGACGGAGGATGCGACGGATTGTAGTGGACTTCTTGAGAAGGGGTCGGGTTCACTGTAGGCTGCGGTGGGTGAGTGTAGGAGTTCTGAAAAAGCTGTTGAGGCGAAGGATAGTTCCGGATCTGGGCCGCCGATGACTGTCGTTGTACTTCAGGCGTCTGCAACGGAGGAGGAGATTGGACCGCCGGCGTGAAGTTGTACTGATTGGGTAGATTGTGCGACCGTTTATTTGCTGTTGACGCTCCGACTCTCTGAGAAACGTTAGGAGCAGCAGGTTTCCTCTTCCTTCCTCCTCGATTAGGCATCGTTTGAGAGATGATGGGAACGATTAGGGTTACGGATTTGGGGGAATCGAGAGGAAGAAGAGAATGATTAGGGTTTAGATTTGGGGGATCGAGAGGAAGAAGAGAAGGATTAGGGTTTAGATTTGGGGAATTGAGAGGAAGAAGATGCGGATTAGGGTTAAGATTTGGGAGAATCGAGAGGAGTCGAAGGCTGCGAGAGGAAGAAGATAATGGATTAGGGTTTTCGTATTAGGGGAAATCGAAGAAGAGAGAAGAAGAGGGATAATGGGTTTGGGTTTAGTTAGGATTAGTTTATGTTTAATTAGGCCCAAATTTTAATCTAAGCCCAGATTTTACAATTTTAATTACAATATTAATTTACCAAATTTATTTATAAAACACTGATTAATTTTAATTACAATTTTAATTAACCAAATTTTAATTACAATTAACCAAATTTATTTAATTACAATTTTAATTAACCAAATTTTAAAATTTTAATTACAAGTTATTTATATAACCAAGTTTATTACACAATAATATTACATAATAATATTACACAATAATATTACACAATAATATTACACAATAATACACAAATATTACACAGTAAAAAGACAAAAATTAAAAACAAATACATAGTAATTTTGCCAAATAGTTATTGTTCTTCGTCTTCTTGTTCTTCATCATCGAAGAAGACGATAAATTACACTGGAATTCATCTTCTGGATCCGCATCTCCAACATCGTAATCAAGGTTTATTGGATTAGCATCTGCTACCAAATTGTCGACTATGAGATCTTCAACTGTAGTCATCAATACAGCATCATCATTTTCTGCTTGCAACAGAGTCGGTTCATTGTTTTCATATTCTCCTGAAATGTTTCCCCTCGGATTTACTTTCAGAACACTTAGCCACTCTCGCTTTGGTTTCTTTGTGTATGGATACGGAATATAGCAAACTTGATCCGCTGAGAGGCTGTTTGCACAAAATCACAATTTAGTATGGATAGTTACATTAAATAAACTTATATATAAATTATATTGAGTCTTACGTACCTAAAATGAATGGCTCATATTTGTTGTATTTTCTCGAAGAGTTCACGTCAACAACGCCACTATTGCTCTTCCGAGTCCCTCTACCAATGACAGGATCATACCACTTACACTTAAAAAGTGTGATTCTCAAATTGGTCATCCCTTCGTACTCAAGTTCTATGATATCAGTTAAGTTCCCATAGAAATCTGCACCATCAGATGCATCAGTGTAATTTTCACCTTTAACACATACACCATAGTTACATGTCTTCCGTCCAGCGCCGTGATTCTGCGTATGAAACACATAGCCTCTTGTAAAGTATATTGGCCAAGTTTTGACCTTGTGTAAAGGTCCATGCACTATCTCTTGAACCCAAGTAGGAAATGGATTTGTGGCGTTCCAGTATATAACCTGTGTATACATATAAATATTATATATCAATGATATAATTAAATAAATGCATAATCAGAGTTGGTTACATGGGTTCGAGTATACTTACATAATCTTTCACCCACACATGATATGCTTTCTTTGTGCCAATTATGTTCCTTTCCATAGCCTGGCATCTTCTTTTTTTGACCGTTACCACCGACTTCCCTGGTTTTTGGTGGATTTACATCTTTCAAACGCTCATAATAAACTTGCTCACCAGTTAAAGACTGCGGTGGATAGTCGTTAGAAGCGTCTCTTCCCTTCAAGAAATCTTTTTTGTTCTTCCTTAATTGATGACCATGAGGCAGGAATCTTCGGTGACAATCAAACCAACATGTCTTCCTTCCTTTGGGTAGATAAAACGACTTTGTACTTTCCATGCAAATTGGACAAGATAATTTCCGTGGGTGGTCCATCCCGATAACATGCTATACGCCGGAAAGTCGCTTATCGTCCACATCAGCACTGCTTTTAGATTGAAGTTTTGATTCAAAGACACATTGTATGCATCGACTCCAGTAGACCACAACTCTTTTAACTCCTCAATAAGAGGTTGTAGGAAGATATCGAGGCTAGCTCGCGGATGATTTGGCCCAGAATTCAGAATTGTAAGAAACAAGTACTCCGTATTCATGCACATACCAGGGGGTAAATTATATGGAGTCAAAATCACAGGCCAGAGTGAATGATTACGTGACATGCCAAATGGATTGAACCCATCGGTACATAATCCAAGGTAGACGTTACGGGGTTCTTCCGCAAACCGAGGGTTAAGCTCTTGGAAATATCTCCACTCCGCCGCATCAGAAGGATGATTCATTTCTCCCTCTTTTGATTGGTGCTCTGCATGCCATCTCATTGCCGCTGCAGTCTTTTGGCTCTGATACATTCTCTTCAACCTATCAGCAATAGGTAGATACCACATACGACTATATGGTACTCTTGTTCTCCGTCGGTCCTCCTTAGGCTTCCATCTTGGTGAACCACAAAATAGACATGTCTCTTCCTTTTCGTCTTCTTTCCAAAAATCATACAATTGTTAATACAAACATCAATTGTATCAATTTCTCTGTCTCGTAATGTGAACCGGTAGACTGGTTGCCTTCGGTAAATAATCCGTCAAAATTCCGCAAACCGAATCTACTAACTTTTCACTCATATTATACTCCGCCTTATTTTGCATGACTCGAGCAGCCAATGACAATTGCGAGTGACCTTCACGACAACCATCATATAAAGGAGTTTTTGCACTATCTAACAAGTCGTAAAATTTCTGAGAATGGTTTTGTACCGGTTCTTCCACATTCTCATAACTCTCATTTTGATGATAATTATCATCTAAACCCACATTATAACGAAATGCATCATTCACCATATCCACATATGGATCTTCTACTACATTACCCATTTCTTCATGACTCCCATCATACGTCCTATCAGTGTAACTACTTCCTATATCCAAATTAATTTCTTCGCCGTGGTTATACCAAACATAATAATCTGGCATAAATCCATTACTAAATAGATGACTCATAACTCTTCTACCCGAGAGACATCTATTGTTTTTGCAAACACTACATGGACAGAGAAACTTACCCCCATTATTCTGAACTGTTTCTTGGCTACTTGCAAACGTTAAGAATTGGTCCACCCCCACTTCCAATTCAGATGAAAAATTCCCCGTCACTTCATTGAACCTCTTGTACATCCACTCCCGATAATTACCGCCATTACCACCATAATTGTAATATCCCGCCATTATAATTATATATATATATATATATTTTGGGAGAAAATATAAAAAATTATATAAAGCAAACTTTGTTTTTTATTTAGAATTTTTTTTTTAGAGGAGGAACCTGAGTTCGGAGTGAAGAGAACAAATGAGTGCAACTTCTTTTTATAGACTTTCCTAGGTGACTAATAGGTGACTAATAGGCGACTACATAATAAAAGTTGGTACACCAACCCCCATGGAAAACACGTTTCTTTTAACTGTTTTTGCGACTACTTGGCGACTACACGATGACTATGTAATGACTCGCCGTAAGAGTCGCCGAACAGTCGCTAAATTTTACGACTACTTTATGACTACCTTATGACTCGCCGAATGAGTCGCAACGTAGTCGCCAAAGTTTACGACTATTTGACGTGGTCGTACTATAGTCGTTAATTTGGCGACTAAGTTGCGACTATATAATTCCATCAACAATATAGTCGCCTCTTAGTCGTTAAAATATGACCACCGTAACGACTGCATGAATTAGTCGCTTAAGAGTGACTATTTAGCGACTAAACCCATGTAGTCGCAGAATAGTCGCTAAATCGTCACTATGTAGTCGTTAGTTTTGGCGACTACATATGTGGTCGCTATGTGTAGTCGCTAATCACCTGTTTTCTTGTAGTGAAGGCAACGTTTTGGTCCCCGGCAACGGCGCCAAATTGATCAGTAGGTCAATTAAACCCAATGTGTACTCCACCACGATCTAGTGGTATCGTTGTAACACTTCAGGATCGAATCCACAGAGACCAAGGTTGCACTATGAAACTATGAAGATCAAATATAGCTAAGACAAAGAGGAAGTTTGTGAAGTAATAATTAAAAAACGGAAAGTAAATAAGTTGTTTTCTAAATCAAAAAGGAAAACATTGGGTGCAAGGAATCAGTTAGGGGTCAGATTCACGGAATTAGATGATGGATTGGGATAGCATTAGACACCGTTCTAGAACTCAAATCACAGTTGTAAAGCTAACCTACTTTCGCAGCATTAACTATCTATGCAATGAATTCACTAAAACCTAAACCGTCGTTTGGATCTAGCAAACCAAGCAAGCAATAACAAGTTCAAGTTTGATCTGTTCGCAAGGTGCCTTAACTTCAACTTTCGTTGGCTAAGGATCACATTGCTCACCTATGTTCTTTTCAAGCAACTCATCAACACTTTTGGTGCCCCGATGAATTAAACCTAAGATCTTAATCTAGGTGATCAATCTAGCTTAAGCATTAAGAACAACTATAGATGAAGAACAATAAGATCAATCCCTAATCTAACAAATCTAGCATCAATCCTAAAAACCCTTTCTGAACCCTAAACCGAACTGAGAAACTACTCAGACATGGAGAAACAGAAACAGAAAATCAAAGATGAAGAAAGCATAATTGAATTACAAAAGATTAGAAAATAGGGTTTAGAAATCTTATCCAAAGTGTCAAGAAGGATTAGAGATCTTCTCCCTTTGCTCTCAATACAAAATAGTCTCAGAAAATTAAAGCTTATGTCTCTGGAGGTCGTGCCTCTAACTTAAATATCAAAATAAAACCCTAAAAGTCTGTTTAAAACGAAAAAGGAAAACTTGCGTCGGAAACGGGAATGGTCGATCTCGCGAGGATCAGTCGATCCGGTACGTTTTCTGCTCTCACTCCATCTGCTGACTAGCTCGATCAGTCTTCAACCAATTTAGCTCCAGATGCATATTTTCACCCCAAAACTCTCAGATTCCTTCCAAAGTCACCAAGAACCTGTAAAGACTCACAAAGGACTAAAAGACTCTAAAAGCACACTTGGACCTAGTAAAAGACTCAAAACAAGTGTAAAAACTATGGTTAAAATCCTATAAAATGCAGACACATCAGTTATGCTGAGTTTTCACCCGATGGTTGAGTTGTTAAAATTTTGGCTGAGTTATCACTACGACCCGATTGAATTAACTTTTCAGGGTGGCTGAGTTATGAAAAACAGCTGACTTATGAGATGTAGTTACGGCTGAGTTATGGTTAAAAACTATAACTCAGCCGTGATAGGCTGATTTATCTTACAACTCGGCCATTTCACGGCTGACTTAGTAGCAAAAGATTAATTACTAGAATATTATTTAGTTACGGCTGACTTATTAAACGATACGGCTGAGTTACATATTTTCAGTTGATGAAGCGGCTGAATTTGGCTGCCATTTTTTTGCTTTTTAATTATTGTAATGTTATTCATGTTACTAAGTTATAATTTGTTTGATGGCTGAGTTTTATTTAGGCTGAGTTATAATTTTTTTGATGGCTGACTTGCCACGTCGACGCATCATCCATGTCAGCATTCCATGTCATCATCTTTCTTCTCCGGAAATACGAAATATCGTTCCTTCGACTCTTGTTCTTACATGATTTTTACCTTCTTCTTCACCTTGTTCTTCTACTTCTTCTTCCCTTTCTTCTTCACCTTCTTCTTCATCTTGTTCTTCTACTTCTTTTCACCTTGTTCTTCATTTTCTTTCATGGATCCAGTTCCGGTACTAGTTGTTTCCGGTAATTGGATAAAGAAACAGAGATATGTATTTAACACTGACGATAGAGGGTGTATAATTCAGCCGTCATATGAATCGACGAGATCTTTCGTCTTCCCGTAAATACTATAACTCAGCCGTTAATTTTTTTTTTCCGGGTTGTGACGAATTATGTGTATTTTAATTTGCTGATGTGTATTTTTTATGTTTTTAATAAAAATTGAAAAACTAAACCCAAGGGATAAATTGTAATTACACCCAGAGCACTAAACATTTGAGCAATTTTTAGAAGATTGTTAGATATGAGGAATAAACCAACTTTTGGATAACATTTGAGTAACTCTTTCTTGTAATTTTTAGTTTTCTTATCATTCACTAATGCAATTGAAATTAGTGTATTGAAGTATTTTTCTAGCTAGCAACCTTTTCAACAATATCACTCACACAAAAGGCACAACATAAGATTCATGTATAACCTTGTTTAGCTGGAAAGAGAGAAGCATAGAGACATAAACTTTTAATAAAACAAAACAACATGAACAAAGCAATTTATGGAGCAATGTTGATTTTATTTGATTTTTTTTTAAAGTTTGCATCAATCTTGTGTGATCTCTCCTTTATACCCCAACTCTTCTCCTTCATCACAACATCTCTATATAAGATGAAAAAGTTCAACTTTAGTTAGTGATGGTTTTTACAATTAATTATGGACAATATGAATGAAATATTAACCTTTGGACAGGACAAAAAGAAGCTATATATTTTAAAGTTAACATTAATTATGGACATGTGGCAGATGCTGGAATGTTGATGTGACACGAGAGTTAGCCAAGTTTAATATATATGATTTATCAATGCAGTCTATCTAGAAAATGTATTTGTTATGTAACAAACACAAACAACTAGGATAATTTTCCATTTAACTAAAAATTACTAGTAGATATGTATAGCTAATACATGTCTAAAAATACATTTTCTTCTTCTTTTGACCGAAAGAAAAGGAGATACTAATCAGTGGTTGATAGAAACTTGATGTCTCGTCCGTCAGATTTGAGAAAAGAGAAAGTTAGACCACAAGCTTCATTGTGGTGACATTAATTATGCCTAGCCTAGCTAGTGTTGTATGATCATTGATGGCTTCACCGTACTCGTCAGACGATATCCATTCTCCGGTAAACTCGACAGTAGTTGCAGTAGACAAAGAGAAGCATAGCGCTATTCGTTGGGCCATCGACCATCTCCTCAATATGATTCATAATCCAGTCATGATTCTTGTCCATGTTCG